>CP139505.1:286477286-286881031 GCA_021014915.2 Artemisia tridentata subsp. tridentata | reverse complement strand
GGTGTAAATTTCGAGTTTTCAATCGATCGTTATCGAGCCTAAAAGAGTCCCGAACCTCTAGATCGTGAAAGTTTACAAAAATTACAAGATCGACCCCTCTTGTTGCCCCTTCTCGTCCGCCCCCTATATTTACACAATCATTTAATATTTTTTTCTTATTTTTGAAATACACAAATAAAAAATGCTAGGGTTTCATTTACACACTTCCACTCTCTCTCTTATCTAACCTAGCCACCACCACCTATCTTCTCCATGACCTAGCTGCCGCCTGCCACTCAACCACCATCACAGCCGTCACTCTCAGCTGCCGCCACCAACGCCGTGTGTCACCGCCATCACCACTCCGTTTGGGTCAAGAAATGCAAGAAGGTCGAAGTTAGGGCATAGATTTGGGTGTTTTGCTCGTGTTTTTGTATCGTATTTCATCTCTTCACCTCGTCTCTTTTCTCTCTCGTCTCCTCGTGGGTATGCTCGACATGTAACCTATTTCATCATCTTTTCTTTATTTAGATTCGGATACAAAAACGAGTTGTTAGTTTTCGTGGTTTAAAAACCGGACAAAAAATACTTTTGATAACAAAATCGTGTGGTATAGAAATAATTAAGGAGTTGTTAAGTGTTTATTTGTTTTCGATTTGGTCTCAGTTTGGTTAGTTTTGTTTTGTTTTGGTGTTATCTTGGTCACTATAGTCAAGGAGAACCCACGTAGGGTCTGTCGATTCGGTTTAGATTCAGGTCGGACAAGGGTTGGATTTGGATTTCCTATTTATTTGGTTTTGGGTCACGAATCTGGTTTTGAATTTGCTTGAGTTGTTATTTTGATCATTTGAGTTTGGTTTGTGCTTGCGTTAGTTTTTCAAGATATGGCTTAACGAGTGAACCCATAAGGGTTGCGTTTGGTTTGATTTTTATTTCGGGTCGAGACCCCTTTGGGTCACAGATTTGTTGTTTTTCGGTTTGGTATAGTGTAACACCACCAAAATCACAATATTCGCGGAAGCATACACTTTGGGGTGCTACGAGGTTGTTAATCATCACACAAGATATAGTGAATGGATTAAAAATCCGTTTTAAAACATATTACATAAGTCAAGTCATGTAGCGATACATAAAACCATTTCAGATGAAAATAAAGCCAATTTAAACAAAAGGTCCAGTTGTTAGAGTAAACGCATTAAAAACATTTCCATCATTTATTGTGACCGATGCCATGCACTGCTCCCGGCTAAACGCACCTCAGTTTCCTGAGAAAAATATGCTAAAAGTCAGCTAACGCTGGTGAGTTCATAGGTTTAAGTAGATAGCACATATAGACCAATAGCAATATCATAAAAACAATTCAGCAGATACACACTATCCGTTATGCAAACACTAAGCCTCATCCTACCTAAACTAAGACAATGCAGCACGACTAGTGTTAGCAAAATAATAAAGGTTGCCCGCGAGTGTTAATCCCCAGACACTCGGCCAAAAACCCGACTTGGTATACGTTCGCCTTGGCTATGCCGAGCCAACCGAACGGGGACGTCACTCCGAATAGATCTATTTATAACAAACGGCTTCCCAACAGGAATTAACGGCAGATGATAGTGGGCACAAAATGGGATTCAGCAAACTTAGGTTTCTGCATACTAGTGTGATCTTAAAAGCAATTTCATTTCTGGTCCATGAAAACAATTTTGCATGTTTCTCACCCCAAGCTTATAAATCACAAATCATATAAAAATGTGGGGCTATAAACTCACCTTTCAAATACAGCAATTCAGCAATCAATAAAAATAATGCAACCGCGCCGATCAGCACCCTAAATTAGTACGGTAAGTCTTAGCAAAACGTTCATGTCTCAAGTGTCTTTATTTTATTTGAAAAGTTTTACGTTTGACCTGTGCTCGTGTATTTCTTGCTTGCTGTGTGGTAAAGTATATTTTGAAACGATTTATTTTTATAACCTCTTTGGGGGTAGCTCATGGTGAAAGTGCATGGTGGGAATACGTAACGGAACATCCGTGCTAGTATTCGCAACTTAACGTGCAACCGTTATATATATATATATATATATATATATATATATATATATATATATATATATATATATATATATATATATATATATATATATATATATATTTACTCATACTTTACATATATATACACATATATACTTTATAAATTCATTTCTCATATATTTACTTATGAAGATTAATTAAATATATTTTGAAGATTGGTTAATAAAATATAGTCAGTGAAAATCATTATGTTTAGAAACATCGTTTATTATTTTCATTATAAGAAAACAAGTTTTGTTAAGTAATTTCATAAAATTTTCTTAAGTTAAGCGTTTTCACAAAAATATTCTAAGTGTTGGATTTTTAGAAAATTTAGGCATGACCCATTCGTTTATACTATGTTTCCATTTATCTCACGTGTTGCAAACTTTACTTCAAATACTTCGCTAACTAGTTATAAGTGCAAAATACTTTTAGTGACATATATGTCAAGTGTCGTGAATATATATATTCGTAGTTATATTGTTCGTTATCTTAACTTTTAAGTAATGACATTTGGTTTTGACGTAAAGTCAATATTTTTGTCAAAAAAAAAAAAAAAAAAAAAAAAAAAAAAAAAAAAAAAAAAAATCAATAAAGTCAATCTCAATATCAATTTAGTAAAAATGTCAATTTTTACCCTTTCGGAGACTTAACGTCTCAAAACAAGTCCAAAAATAGTTATCGTTATATTTATTGTTTCGTTAAACATTTTTAACCACGGCGAGTCGGAAAATATTTGAAAAATCAATTCCGTCATTTTATTTGCTTATTGGGCCGAACACTTATCAAAAAGCCCAATAACTTCATTTTAGTCCAAAACACATTTTTAGTTATATCGTATATATCGACACGTTACTAAAAATCATTTTACTCGCTCATTGGGTCCGTTTGGTCAAAAAGTCAAAACATCAAAAATGTCCATGGGCTTCGGCCCAACAGTAAAATCGTGGGCTTTTTGGCTCAAAAAGCCATTTAGTCCAATTTGTATTTATTTGGTACTTATTAGTTATTTTTAGTTACCAAACACACTTTATACTTATCAAATAATCTCTAATAATTAAATTACTTAATCAAAAATGAAACTTGACTATTTTTACTGTTCATTCGACCCATCTTCAAGATATCAACTTATTTTCACCTTTGTACTAGTTATTTTTAATAACTTATAACTTATTAAATAAGCCAAACTAAATAAGCACTTCACTATATTTTTCCACCTTTTCACCATTTGAGCCAAAATTTTATGTTTTTCAAAACCCCAATAATCTCATATTTTTAATCATAGCCGAACCATATATGTGCTCAAAATTTCAATATAGTGCTTAAATTAGTGTAAAAACCATAACTAATGTTTGTATCATAAAAAAAGCACTATATGCAACAAAATTTACCACACAAGCAAGAAATCTACAAACTAACTCATATTCAACCAAAAATGTCGAGCACTGCATATTAAAGATCAAACCTTAGCTTAAATCATATCATCAAAACATATACATTTAACACTTTTAAACATCACTATACACCAAATGAACAAGAGATTAACAAATTTAGAAAATTTTTATGAATACTTACAAAATTTTGAAGTTGTACGTGTGATATGAACCAAGGAACACCCAAAACTTTGCTAGTTTTACCCAAATCAAGCTTCCAAATTACCCAAAATCATTTGCAAACACTTGTGATCTTGAATCTTTGTAGAGAAAATTTTTTTAAGAATGTATTTGTGTGTGTATAGTGGCATAAAAATGAAGCCAAAATAAAGAGATGATAACTTCTATTTAGGGTAGCATTTAGTGATAAGGTTGTGAAAATCCAAAAAGAATAGCACCATTTGTAGTAATTTTAAGATTACATTAAAGATAGGATGCAAAATTGTCCCATGTGGGTTTGAAGGGTATAGGTGGCCGGTTGGGCTTATATTAGGGGAGGGTAAATTAGTTTTTATCCCGCTTTGGTGTATAGTGTGTCGGTTTAAGTTAAAAAGTTACCGTAAAGTCCCGGTTTGACGTTTTTGGACCCGATAACGTAAAATAAAGTTTTTAACCACGTTTTCATCAGAAATATAATAAAATGTCATTACTGACTCAAAAATATATTTATTTGACCTTTACCATATGTACTGTGCTGTCGGTACGCGCGTGCGGTTGTTTTTCAGCAAAATGCGAGAAAGCTCTCAGTTAATTATAATACTTGTCAGTAACTATCAGAAATGTCATAATTTAGCTTTAGTGACATAAATATACTTTTTCTGCAGTGACTGTTAGCTACAGTATGCTGGGACAGCTCCCGAAAATGCTTAAAAATACTCAGAAACATGCAAATGCGCATAGAAATGCTTAGCTTAAAAGTAATTAATACTCATATAATATTAATTAACAACGTGAAAATTACCATTTGTCACAGTCTCCCCATCTAATCGGGAAATCCGTCCCGGATTTCAATTGACGCCACTCTTGGTTTTCGGAAAAAGATGAGGGTATTTTCGCTTGATCTCGTCCTCTCGCTCCCAGGTGTATTCGGGGCCTCTTCAAGAGTTCCATCGGACATTCACAATTGGAATACAACTCTGCTTTAGTCGTTTCACTTCCCGGTCCATGATTTCAATCGGTTCTTCAATAAAATTTAACCTCTCATCAAGCTGGATTTCATCCAAAGGAATAACTGCGCTTTCATCGGATAAACACTTCTTCAAATTACTGACGTGAAAAACGTCATGCACAACACTGAGCTCAGACGACAGTTCGAGTCGGTAGGCTACCGGCCCGATCTTATCAAGGATCTCAAAAGGTCCTATATAGCGAGGGTTCAATTTACCACGCTTGCCAAATCTGATGACGCCTTTCCATGGCGAGACCTTCAACATCACTTTATCTCCCACTTGAAACTCAAGGGGTTTCTGCCTTTTGTCGGCGTAACTCTTTTGACGGTCGCGAGCCGCCTGCATTCGGTTCCTGATCTGTACAATCTTCTCATTAGTCTCGTGGACTAGCTCTGGCCCGGTAAGTTGGCTCTCTCTAACTTCCGCCCAACAAATCGGCGATCTGCACTTACGTCCATAAAGTGCTTCATACGGTGCAGCTTTAATGCTGGTGTGATAGCTGTTGTCATAGGAAAATTCGACTAAAGGCAAATACCTGTCCCAGCCGTTTCCGAAATCAATTACACAGGCTCTTAACATGTCTTCTAATGTCTGAATGGTCCTTTCACTCTGACCATCCATTTGGGGATGATATGCCGTACTCATATCGAGTTTAGTTCCCAATGCATCCTGAAGCGACTTCCAAAAATTTGATGTGAATCGACTGTCTCGATCAGAGATAATAGAAACAGGCACACCATGCCTTGCAACAATTTCCTTAACATATAAACGCGCGAGTTTATCCATTTCAATTTTCTCCGCTATAGGAAGAAAATGCGCTGATTTTGTGAGATGGTCAACGATTACCCAAATCGTGTCATAACCACTCGATGTCCTAGGCAATTTCGTTATAAAATCCATAGTAATGCGCTCCCATTTCCATTCCGGAATCTCAGGTTGAACAAGCAGACCGGACGGTCTTTGGTGTTCTGCCTTAACCTTTGAGCACGTTAAGCACTTGCTGACATATTTTGCTATATCGGCCTTCATGTTTGGCCACCAATACAAATTTTTCAGGTCTAAATACATCTTGTCAGATCCTGGGTGAATGGAGTACTTGGACTTATGGGACTCGTGCATAATAAAATCACGAATTCCTCCATACAATGGAATCCAATACCTGTCTTCATAATGTAAAATCCCATCGGATCTTCTTACTAATCCATTCTCAAGTTCTGGCATTCTGTGAATCTTTTCACTAGGTCGGTTTTCATCTTTGAGTGCCTCATCCTGAGCCTCAAGAATTTTTGCTGGAAGCGGCGAATTAATCGTCATCCCTAACGATCTAACCCTAAGAGGTTTGATCCGTTCTTTTCTGCTAAAGGCGTCGGCAACAACATTTGCCTTGCCTGGGTGATAACGGATTTCACAATCATAGTCACTAAGCAACTCCAACCATCGGCGCTGTCTCATGTTCAGCTCCTTCTGGTTCAATATATGTTGTAGACTCTTGTGATCAGTATACACTATGCACTTAGTTCCATAAAGGTAGTGTCTCCAAATCCTCAGTGCAAACACGACTGATCCTAATTCTAGGTCATGGGTTGTGTAGTTTTTCTCATGGGTTTTCAGCTGTCGAGAAGCGTATGCTATTACCTTCTCTCTTTGCATCAACACGGCTCCCAAACCTTTGTGTGATGCGTCACAATACACAACGAAATCTTCGCTACCCTCGGGTAAAGCTAAAATAGGCGCACTATACAATTTTTCCTTAAGGAGTTGAAAAGCTTCTTCCTCATCATTTCCCCAGTCGTATTTCACATTCTTTTGAGTCAATTTCGTCAACGGTTTAGCTATCTTAGAGAATCCCTCTATAAATCTTCTGTAATAACCGGCAAGTCCTAAAAATTGTCGGATTTCCGTCGGCGTTGTGGGCATTGCCCAATCCTTAATGGCCTCAATCTTAGCAGGATCTATGTGAATTCCTTGCTTATCGATCACATGACCAAGAAATTGCACTGTCGATATCCAAAATTCACACTTCGAAAACTTAGCATATAACTCTTCCTTTTTCAATAATTCCAGAATTAGCTTGAGATGTTCCTCATGCTCTTGCTCATTCTTGGAATATATCAAGATATCGTCAATGAACACTATCACAAATTTGTCCAAATACGGCTTACACACACGATTCATGAGATCCATGAATACTGCTGGTGCATTTGTCAAGCCGAATGGCATAACTTGAAATTCATAATGGCCATATCGGGTTCGGAATGCGGTCTTCGGGATATCCTCTTCCCGGACTCGAAGTTGGTGATAACCCGATCTCAAGTCTATCTTAGAATAAACCGATGATCCCTGCAACTGATCAAACAAATCGTCTATCCTCGGGAGTGGGTATCTATTCTTAATGGTTAGCTTATTCAGTTCCCGATAGTCTATACACATCCTGAAGGATCCATCCTTCTTCTTAACAAACAAAACAGGAGCTCCCCAAGGCGATGAACTCGGTCTAATGAAACCTTTTCCAGATAATTCAGCTAATTGATCTGACAATTCTTGTAATTCCGTAGGTGCTAAACGATAGGGTGCTCGCGCTACAGGCGCGGCTCCTGGCACTAATTCGATGTGGAATTCGATTTGTCTGGCCGGTGGAAGTCCCGGTAAGTCTTCTGGAAAGACCTCTGGAAAATCCCTTACGATTGGCACATCTTCCAACTTTTTCTCTCCAGGTTCCTTTTCTTTCTTTTCCGTGACATGAGCTAAAAAGAGATAACATCCCTTCTCGATGTACTTCTGCACCTTCGTACACGAGATGATTGCCAATCTTGACGAACGCGCACGATCAGAACGGTCACCTTCAACAATCAGAACTTCGTTCCCATAGGGAACTCTAACAATTTTCTCATCACAAACGATGACGGCATGATATTTCGATAACCAATCCATTCCTATGATGACGTCAAAACTACCTAATTCCACTGGCATCAGATCAATGTTGAAAGGACGATTCAACAAGTTTAGAGTGCAACCCCTGATGATGGTACCTACTCTTTCTAAGTTTCCGTTTGCGAATTCTACGTCAAAGGCATTATCTAAGGTGGTCGGGGCTATGTCAAGTAAAGGACTAAAATTGGTTGATACAAAACTTCTATCTGCTCCCGTATCGAAAAGTACTGAAGCATAACGATTATTTAAGAGAAATGTACCCGTCACTACGTTCGGGTCGTCCTGTGCTTCTCTTCGGCCTACGGCATAAACTCTTCCACGAGCTCTTCCTTTATTTCCATGATTCCCATTGTTAATCATTGCCACTTGGTTCCCTGGTCGACCACCATTTCCTTGGTTTCGAGGCTTATTGCACTCATTCTGATAATGACCTTTTTCACCACACCCAAAGCAGGTGACATCCGCTTTACGATTGTAGGCTGGTGCTGCTTGTGCTGTGGCTAGTGGTCTTGATCTACAGTTCTTTGCTATGTGTCCTATCCTCTGGAAATTGTTACACTTCACAGTGCATTGTCCCCTGTGATGTAACTTACAGTGGTTACAAAAAGGCATATTCCTATCATAACCCTTCTTGTCTCCTGAACCAATTGCATAAACCTTGCCTCCATTCTGCTTTTTGTTTTGAGAGCTGTTGTTGTTACCCCTGGAGTGATCTTCCCACTTCCTTTTGTGGTCAGTACTCTTCTCTGGAATATCCTCCAGTTCCTGATCCATTAACTTGTTTGCCGTCTCCATGGTCTCATGAAGATCTATAGCTCTCGAGGTAATCACATCACCTCTTATGGATTTCGGCAAACCACCGATATACCTCTCAATCAATCTGGCTTCCGTCCGAACCATTTCTGGACATAGCAAAGCCAACTCCTGAAATCTCTGGTTGTAAGCAGCGATGTTGTTGTTTTGCACTTTCAAATTCCAAAACTCAATTTCAAACTTCTTAATCTCATTTCGTGGGCAATACTTCCTAATCACTAGTTCCTTAAAATCTTCCCAAGGCATGGCATAAGCAACCTCCATATTAGCAGACTTCATGTAGTGTTCCACCAGGTCAAAGCGGAGTCCATGAAAGTGAATGACGCAAACTTAACCCTGTCATTCTCATAACATCCACTGATATGAAATACGGTCTCAAGCTTTTCAATCCATCTAGTCAAACCAACGGCTCCCTCTGTTCCTCTAAATCCTCCAACCATGATTTTTCGAAACTCAGCGTAAGTACAACCTCGGCAGTTGGTTACTGGTCTAGAAGTTCCGGTGTTGGTGGTCGAATTGGTCACAGCTGCGAGAGCGGCTGCCACACGGTCAGCAACAAGTTGATCCAGTGTTGCTTGATTCATTGCTGGGGTAGCAGTTGCGGCCCTAGTTGGTGCCTCTTCCTCTGCTGTTTGAACCGGTGTGTTAGCAGGTCATCCTCGTGTGACTCTGATCGGGGCAGCAGGTTCAGCAGTCCTTCCCCTCACTGACCTTGTCTGAATGGGTGTGTTAGCGGGTTGTCCTCGTGTGACTCCGGTTGACTTTCGTTTTGGTGCCATTTATCTGCATCACAAAAGATGGCGATAAATGAGATCTTTGGTTATGGGAAAATAAGTTATACGGATACGTGGATAGTGAAAACAAAATACAAGAATAAAGTCAACCACAGAGGAACAACGAAAGAAGGAAAGAAAAATATAAATCGGATAGGAAGACTAAGCTTGTTATATATATCGAAAGATGAAGGTTCACAAAATTACAAGCTCGTCAATAGATAGTTCTAAGATACTACGGAGATACTATTAGTCCTAGGAATACATCATCACTACTACGACATCTAGGAATACATCATCACTACTACTACATCTAGTGGTCGGTCCTAGCAATGCGTAGCTCCTCAAATGCTCGGGTCAATCCTCCAATGGTGGTCTCTAGCTGGGCTACCCGGTCTCTAAGCTCTTGGTTCTCCCTCATCACTGAACCAATGATAATCTCAGCGGTCACAATCCTCTGCCACTGAGTACGATCGACTCCTCTAGCTCGTCGCAACATACCCTGAATCCTCTGCTGTCCTCTACCTAAACCAATGGCCCTAAAGTCCAAACCTCTAAGCTCTCTACCATGTAACCTCTCTAAAGCATCCAATCTAGCCCTCAATCCAATCATCACTCTACGGTCAGAATACAACTCTTCAAACAAAACACAAGCTGCCTGATCAATAGTCCCAATCTACCTCTCCACAGTCTGAATACGCTCAGACTGCTCCAATCTCCCAAGCCGATCAGAATGAACATCAAGTAAGCTCGCCTGATTCGTCAACTGAATCCAGATCCGATCCATCTCGGTAAGCTCAGGCTCTGTAAGTGGGGAACCTACCGGTGAAGGGGGTGGAGTAGGCATCGGAGATGGTGGTATAAAAGAAGGAGATGACGGTGTGTACTCTGGGCTAGCTGCACGTACACCCGTGCTAACATCACAAGCAATGTCCAACCACTGACTATCATCCAAACCCTGAATCTCAGCGTCTCTGGAGCCCTGTCCAATCTCAAAAATACCCTGAAACTGTGCATCTCTCGAGCTCTGTCCAACCTCAAACAATCCCTGAACATCCTCCATAATACCCTTGCCATCCCTCGGCATCATAACCTGATCTATGTCCATAGGAGTATCCCTATCCCTATCATCCTCTAAACCCATAGAAGTGTGCTCAGCAGGTGCAGTCACAGTGGGAGTAGGCTCATCCTGAACCTGCTCTGGATCCTCCACTGGATCCTCATCTTCATCAGAATAAGTCTCCACTGATCTCCTATGTCTCTGACTAGGTGGGGAATCATCTGGAGATAGCATAGGTGACTGAGGTGGTGAATCAGCAGGAGTACCCATATAACCATAACGGGTCCTACTAAGAGATGAAGTCAATACACAAGATAACTGAAGATGGCATCCACGGACTTACCTATATGATGCCCGACGTCTGACAGGTGGAGCATCAAGATCATGCTGAGTAACGGTGTACAACTGAGCTGGTGATGAATGGTGGGCTGTGGTAGATCTGTGTAAATACGGCGAGGTGGATACTGAAGTGATGTGTGCAGGCTAAACTGGAATAGATGGCTGAGCAGCAGCACGAATAACCTCCATCAGTGGGTCATCCATGAACGGAACTGGTTGCTGTGTCTGAGAAGTGAATCCAGTAGCATCTACCTCAGAGTGTGTGCCGAATGGGAGAGACATGGTCTGTGACAAATATAGTGCGACACGTATAAGTATATAGAAATTACTTATATCATATATGCTTAGTATATTATACTCAAATAGCATGCCAAAAACACTTAATCAAATAAAGCAAACAATGCTCAAATCAAATAAGCAACTAATGCTCAAATCATAGCAAGCTAAACTGGCAAGCATCCGGCGGTCATGATGGAAAGTTTTTCAAAATCGGTTATAGTTTGAGTTTTTATAAACCACGTTCTCTATAACCTAGGCTCTGAATACCAATCTGTAACACCCCCAAAATCACAATATTCGTGGAAGCATACACTTTGGGGTGCTACGAGGTTGTTAATCATCACACAAGATATAGTGAACGGATTAAAAATCTGTTTTAAAATATATTACATAAGTCAAGTCATGTAGCGATACATAAAACCATTTCAGATGAAAATGAAGCCCATTTAAACAAAAGGTCCAGTTGTCAGAGTAAACGCATTAAAAACATTTCCATCATTTATTGTGACCGACGCCATGCACTGCTCCCGGGTAAACGCACCTCATTTTCCTGAGAAAAACATGCTAAAAGTCAGCTAACGCTGGTGAGTTCATAGGTTTAAGTAAATAGCACATATGGACCAATAGCAATATCATAAAAACAATTCAGCAGATACACACTATCCGTTATGCAAACACTAAGCCTCATCCTACCGAAACTAAGACAATGCAGCACGACTAGCGTTAGCAAAATAATAAAGGTTACCCACGAGTGTTAATCCCTAGACACTCGGCCAAAAACCCGACTTGGTATACGTTCGCCTTGGCTATGCCGAGCCAACCGAACGGGGACGTCACTCCTAATAGAACTATTTATAACAAACGGCTTCCCAACAGGAATTAACGGCAGATGATAGTGGGCACAAAATGGGATTCAGCAAACTTAGGTTTCTGCATACTAGTGTGATCTTAAAAGCAATTTCATTTCTGGTCCATGAAAACAATTTTGCATGTTTCTCACCCCAAGCTTATAAATCACAAATCGTATAAAAATGTGGGGCTATAAACTCACCTTTCAAATACAGCAATTCAGCAATCAATAAAAATAATGCAACCGCGCCGATCAGCACCCTAAATTAGTACGGTAAGTCTTAGCAAAACGTTCGTGTCTCAAGTGTCTTTATTTTATTTGAAAAGTTTTACGTTTGACCTGTGCTCGTGTATTCCTTGCTTGCTGTGTGGTAAAGTATATTTTGAAACGATTTATTTTTATAACTCTTTGGGGGTAGCCCATGGTGAAAGTGCATGGTGGGAATACGTAACGGAACATCCGTGCTAGTATTCGCAACTTAACGTGCAACCGTAATATATATATATATATATATATATATATATATATATATATATATATATATATATATATATATATATATATTATATATACTCATACTTTACATATATATATACATATATACTTTATAAATTCATTTCTCATATATTTAATTATGAAGATTAATTAAATACATTTTGAAGATTGGTTAATAAAATTTAGTCAGTGAAAATCATTATGTTTAGAAACATCGTTTATTATTTTCATTATAAGAAAACAAGTTTTGTTAAGTAATTCCATAAAGTTTTCTTAAGTTAAGCGTTTTCACAAAAATATTCTAAGTGTTGGATTTTTAGAAAATTTGGGCATGACCCATTCGTTTATACAACGTTTCCATTTATCTCACGTGTTGCAAACTTTACTTCAAATACTTTGCTAAATAGTTATAAGTGCAAAATACTTTTAGTGACATATATGTCAAGTGCCGTGAATATATATATTCGTAGTTATATTGTTCGTTATCTTAACTTTTAAGTAATGACATTTGGTTTTGACGTAAAGTCAATATTTTTGTCAAAAAAAAATCAATAAAGTCAATCTCAATATCAATTTAGTAAAAATGTCAATTTTTACCCTTTCGGAGACTAAACGTCTCAAAACAAGTCCAAAAATAGTTATCGTTATATTTATCGTTTCGTTAAACATTTTTAACCACGGCGAGTCGGAAAATATTCCAAAAATCAATTCCGTCATTTTATTTGCTTATTGGGCCGAACACTTATCAAAAAGCCCAATAACTTCATTTTAGTCCAAAACACATTTTTAGTTATATCGTATATATCGACACGTTACTAAAAATCATTTTACTCGCTCATTGGGTCCGTTTGGTCAAAAAGTCAAAACATCAAAAATGACAATGGGCTTCGGCCCAATAGTAAAATCGTGGGCTTCTTGGCTCAAAAAGCCCTTTAGTCCAATTTGTATTTATTTGGTACTTATTAGTTATTTTTAGTTACCAAACACACTTTATACTTATCAAATAATCTCTAATAATTAAGTTACTTAATCAAAAATCAAACTTGACTATTTTTACTGTTCATTCGACCCATCTTCATGATATCAACTTATTTTCACCTTTGTACTAGTTATTTTTAATAACTTATAACTTATTAAATAAGCCAAACTAAATAAGCACTTCACTATATTTTTCCACCTTTTCACCATTTGAGCCAAAATTTTATGTTTTTCAAAACCCCAATAATCTCATATTTTTAATCATAGCCGAACCATATATGTGCTCAAAATTTCAATATAGTGCTTAAATTAGTGTAAAAACCATAACTAATGTTTGTATCATCAAATAAGCACTATATGCAACAAGATTTACCACACAAGCAAGAAATCTACAAACTAACTCATATTCAACCAAAAATGTCGAGCACTACATATTAAAGATCAAATCTTAGCTTAAATCATATCATCAAAACATATACATTTAACACTTTTAAACATCACTATACACCAAATGAACAAGAGATTAACAAATTTAGAAAAGTTTTATGAATTCTTACAAAATGTTGAAGTTGTACGTGTGATATGAACCAAGGAACACCCAAAACTTTGCTAGTTTTACCCAAATCAAGCTTCCAAATTACTCAAAATCCTTTGCAAACACTTGTGATCTTGAATCTTTGTAGAGAAATTTTTTGTAAGAATGTATTTGTGTGTGTATAGTGGCGTAAAAATGAAGCCATGATAAAGAGATGATAACTTCTATTTAGGGTAGCATTTAGTGATAAGGTTGTGAAAATCCAAAAAGAATAACACCATTTGTAGAAATTTTAAGATTACATTAAAGATAGGATGCAAAATTGTCCCATGTGGGTTTGAAGGGTATAGGTGGCCGGTTGGGCTTATATTAGGGGAGGGTAAATTAGTTTTTATCCCGCTTTGGTGTATTGTGTGTCGGTTTGAATTAAAAAGTTACCGTAAAGTCTCGGTTTGACGTTTTTGGACCGGATAACGTAAAATAAAGTTTTTAACCATGTTTTCGTCAGAAATATAATAAAATGTCATTACTGACTCAAAAATATATTTATTTGACCTTTACCATATGTACTGTGCTGTCGGTACGCGCGTGCGGTTGTTTTTCAGCAAAATGCGAGAAAGCTCTCAGTTAATTATAATACTTGTCAGTAACTATCAGAAATGTCATAATTTAGCTTTACTGACTAAAATATACTTTTTCTGCAGTGTCTGTTAGCTACAGTATGCTGGGACAGCTCCCGAAAATGCTTAAAAATACTCAGAAACATGCAAATGCGCCTAGAAATGCTTAGCTTAAAAGTAATTAATACTCATATAATATTAATTAACAACGTGAAAATTACCATTTGTCACATATAGCAAGACACTCAAGGGGCGTGAATCGTTTGGTTTTACTCTCGGTCCAACGACAACCCACATAGGGTTGTCTTGGTTCATTTAACAACAAAATGACAATAGAATGGTGTTGGTGTTGTGTTTACTTCAGTGCAAAAACAATAAACAAGGGTGTGTAGTTGTTTTCTTGGTTGCAAGTCGATCACAAAAATACCAGGGTGCGTTTGCTTGTGTCTAATTTGGTACTGGATCGAAGCCCAAAGAGTACCAGGGTGCGTTTGGTTTAACGGGTGGGCTACAAGCCCACTCAAAATTACAAATATTAAAACGTTAATAAGAATGTGTATGGTTTGTATAAATTGTTAAGTAACATTTATTTTTACTCGTGTAATATATTTTTGGTTATTGCGTAATCTACTAACGTTAGTCATTTATTTTGACTTTATGTGCATGGTACATTTCGGATTATTGATGGGATTTAGATACTTGAATTTGGACTTGCATAATACATAGCAGATTAAATACTTGGACTGCGACTATTATTATTGGACTATACCGGATTAATAATTCTTGGACATATATTGGACATTTTGGACTTGAGACGAATATAATATATTAAACTCGTGACGAATTTAATATATTAGACTCGTAACGGACCTAAAATATTCAATAAACACTTGTTAAACTAATAACGGATATGTGTTAAACAGTAAACTTGTTGGGAAATGTTGTTTTGGAAATTGAGTTTTATTAAAGTCTATTGTCTTGGAAAGGTCGTATAAATGGACGCGTCATGCCGAAATTTATAAACTTTCTAAACTTATACTTTTATTTCAAAACCTTTTATTCTTATAAAACCCGACAAGATTCTAAATGTATGTTTTGTTAAGTTATATTATCAACTACAGTTTTCTTATAAAACATTAACCGACTTTTCTAAACTATTGGGGATTATTGGGTAAACACCGAAACTTACTATTGACGCATTCTTTTCTTATTCTTCTTATTCATTTTCCTTTTGTCAAGTTCTTTGTTTATTCTTTCATTTTTCTTCTTCGCGTGAGTGTATTCCGAGTCTGCGTTTCATACCACCACACGAAACATTTTTACTAAACTTTCTTTCAACATTAATACTGGACTTTTTACAAATAATGATACGAGTATTCCACGAAAGCTAAAACGCTTTGTCTTTTGAAAACTCATATGCATTATAATATCTTTACGGGACATTTTCTGAGATACACTATATATTTAGGTTGTGCCGATCGTATACCGTTGTGCCTTACTTCTTGATACTGTTGTGATATTTTGTGTTGTTGCATGCTAAGGTGAGTTCTCGTAGCCCCACTTTTTAATATGTTTTACCTTGGGGTGGAAATGGTACTCTACGCTTTGCAAATGTTTTCATACTGTGATTCTATTGTTTTCATGATTTTTGGACATCATGTGTGTTGATACGATTATGTGCTACGAAATGTTTTGCTTGTGTGTACATGAATGCGCAACTATTAACTCTCTTGAGAGCCGAAGCATTATGATAGATCTATCGGGGTAGCTACCCATAGTGTATGTTTATGTGTGCAACGCTCATGGTAGGTTCAGTTGGCGCGACACTATTTTGTTTTGACTTGTGCTATAATTGGTTATCATGCTCACTTTGTCCTACACTATGCTATCACAGCTCAGAGGTTTTACTCTTAAACCTACGAGCTCACCAACATTATGTTGACGTTTTCTAGTACCATTTTCAGGTGATCGTTGTGAAAGTATTTGTGGGCACGTTTATTGGAGTTAGACTATTTGGTACCTTGCTACCATGTTTTCAAGACAATAAGATTTCAAAAAGAGACACTTTTACTATCAAGAGTTATACAAGAATGTTTTGTAATGATGTAAACTATTATTGAAGTTAACATGTGGTGTGAACTATAATTTTATGCAATGTGCCTTATTCGTTACATCTCGTGTTTCCGCCATTGACGGGGTGTGACAGAATGGTATCAGAGCCTAAGGTTATAGAGAATGCCGGTTTTTCTAAAATTAAAACCTCAACTATAACCGGACAAAAGTTTTATTAAAACCCCAAACATGGTACGAGTCGATTAGCCCGAGCATTCCATCGTTTTTCCTAAATTTCACATAGCCTGATCAACTATGCTTATTTCAGGAGCGATCATGGGATAATGGGGGTAGTTACCTTAGATCGTGTTTGGTTGGAGTCGGAGTCTAGATCACCAGAAAATGCATTGGCCTATGTGTATGCATCTGCCTTACGTGTTATGTGTATCTGTGGTTATACTGCTTTGCCTTCTGTGTGATGAAGCTTTTAGCTTCTAGGACAATATGTGAGCTTACAATATCGTACTTAAGTGCTTGATTTGATTTGTTTTGTTATTATGTGATTTGATCCGATATGATATAATGTGATTTTGAGTTGATATGACGTGGTTCGAGTTAGAACATTTATTGTACCATTCCCTATACTCGTGCGCATGGTTTTAGTTATCCTTATACGCAAACAAAACTCATACTATATATTTTGCTAAATATATATAGCGATACGTTATTTTGAAAACGATATTTTGGGTAAACTATTTTGGATACGTTATTTTGGATACGCTATATAATTTTGAATACTATTTTGGACGGTCAGCATTGGTTTCGCTATTTTGAAAGTGCATTATATTGATATGTTATTTCGAAAACTATTTTGGAAACATGATTACTCTGGTATTGCCCTACGCCGTTATGTCACATGCCTTGTCTCCCACATTACTCCCCTTATTAGCAAGCCTGGATACACCGTATTATAAGCCGATGAGTCGGATGACATCATTAGTTGCCTTAGGAAGCAACCCACCAATAAAAATGGACACATTAATGGTTTAGTCGTACGATTATGACCCTGGAGACTGCAAGTGGGATAACAGAACCCATGAGAAAATAGTGGCCTTAAGTTTGTTAGTTGAGTTGTTGGTGTTGGCCATGATGGCGATGTTCGCCCTAGTGTTCGTGTTCCGGAGTTGGTACTACTTAGATAATTTGAATACTGTTGGTCAAAATTTTTGTACAAATGAAAGATTTTCTTACGAACTTTATAAAGTATGATGAACTGTTAATCCTCATTAATTGGACCATGTTATAATGTTTCTTCAAAACCAAATTTTGTTGACAGTCGAAATTGCCTTAAAATACTTAGAATAATTTAATGATTTTCAAAAAGGGTTGGACCGTTTTGGTATAAAAATCGTTTCAAATATTTGCCCAAACGCAAATTTTCAAAAAAAAAAAAAAAAAATTCAATATACATACTTTTTGGGGGTCATATCTTTTCACATGACTATAACCATTGAAAATTTTCAAACAAAGTTGCTCCAAAATACATTCATGGTCTAAATTTTATAATGTCTTACTCAAATAAATGCTGTTAGCAATCTCAAAAACCATGCCTCCAAGAGGGAACACGTACCAATCATGGACAAACCTCGAGAACAATCACAATGCCTCCATACTATGCGACCTTAGAAGTAAATTGAGCACCTCTGTCTGAGACTATCTGTAGCAGTGTGCCGTGCCTTGACATTATTCCTTCGAAGTACAACTTTTCTACTCATCCCAGAGGATAAGACTCTCGCGATGATCAAAGCGAGTTGGATTAAATAGGCAGTGTGCTATCACTTAAGAGACAGCGTGGCTTTTCGGAGTCCTAGATGACTTAGTCATATTGGAACATGAATTTACTCTTACATTTGGATACAAGGAGTTGCACTGAACCATAAGACCTTTGGCTTTCACTTGTAACCAGATCTCTTGAC
Organism: Artemisia tridentata subsp. tridentata; assembly: GCA_021014915.2. NCBI lineage: Eukaryota > Viridiplantae > Streptophyta > Magnoliopsida > Asterales > Asteraceae > Artemisia > Artemisia tridentata. The sequence goes on along the minus strand of CP139505.1, from coordinate 286,862,680 downwards.
GTGGTATTCAATTGGCCACAATTTTGAGTCATTATATATTTTAGTATTGCTTAGAGGAATTGAACACTTAGACGTAAGAGTTTCGCCTAATAATGATCTTCGAGCGTTCCAGATCATTGACACCAGGTCCTGCCCACAGACCTTTTGATTCATAAACCATCGTCTTCAACTATTCGTGCATACCTGGCGACATGTTCTTCCCCGGTGTTTTCACACCAAGGGCCTTTCCCTCAAAAGCCTTTTATCCGCTGTGAGGCTATTAATGATCTCTATCCTCTTTGATCGAACTCCATTGGATTCTACTCCTTCCTTCGGATGATTACGCCAACAAAATTTTCCTACATGATAAGAACACCAACATCGTAACTCCTTAATAAACCCCGTTCACACCTTTTGCCTCAGTATGAGAACCTCCTTACGAAACATGTACATAAGAATTGTGATCTGTGCGGATAAGACACTGCGTACCATATAATCATCGCCCTTATGATATTACTTCAAAGCTATGAATGCCGACTCCGTTCCACGAGATGGATATTCCTTCTCATTTCCTTCACTTGCCTTGGAACAAACTTTCTTCACATTAGGAAGCCTTCATTTTACTTCTTCAATCTTCGTAAACGACAATCATTCTTCATTCGGAGACGCAGCCTTAATAATTTTTCTATCACGTATATTGTCTTCCTCTCGATTTTTGGTCAACAATTCCCTCCCCATAGCCACAACAAATTCACCTAACTACACTTTAATCTATTCCACCATATTTTTCTCCCCATCAATACCCCTGAGAATACCATCAATGATTCCTTCAGCAATAAAATTTTATCCACAAAATTTTCAGCTAGCATTCCATTTAATTTTTTCAATCCACGAATCACGCGACGGCATGAAGAAGAAATCGCAAAGCATCTTTTGGCACCAGACGTCGGACGGAAGCAAGTATGTTCCAGACGAGGAAGATACCAGACACAACACCCGGTGCTACCCTTACTTTCTCATCAATCGCTTTAAAAGCTCGTCCTTTTCCTTAGATTCTCCATTTTTCTTGTCATGTTGATCTTCCCGATAGCGGCTCATATCATAGTTCACCCCTTTGACGATTACATCGACTCTTGTGAGTCCACGGAGACCACAATCTTCACAATTCAACTAAGTAGGTGCAGCCTCACGTAAAGCGGCCTGGATGGCTACACTAGTATCAAGTGCTCGTGCCAAACCTACGCCGTGCCCTACTCATACATCATTTCGCTCCAGTAAGTCTAACTTCAAATGACTTGTTTTCATTGTTACGACGTTAGAGATCTCTGCTACTTGTACGAAGCCTTTGGAACTACAAATCCTACAAATCATCTTGGATCTTGATGAAGACCGGTTAGGTAACGACTGATCCTCCTTTCCTCATGGATACTCGATGTTCTACAAAGCGTCGTGACTCGATGATAATTTTTCTCATACGCCAGGGCTACTTCAGCTCGTCTCTTCAAGTTTAGGAAACCTCCTTCAAGCCTACCTATTTAATCTCGTAGACAAAGTATCTTTCCCTGCCGCCTCTACCAACTTCTTTCTAAGTGACTCACTTACCTCGATAGTACCTTTGATTTCTTTGCTAATCTCACCAATCTTAGCCGTAGATACCTATTCGTTTGATTTTGAGCAATTCCTGAATCGAGCCAAATCGTCAGAGACGTTAAATTCTTCTTCATCAACAACTTGATACGTAGCCTAATCTCGTGACAGTTCTTGTTTGATGAGTTCGAGATTAAGCTAAAATCAAGTTGTTACTTAGTTTATGGTTTCAATGATTTTGCTCGAAGACGGAAAAGCTTATTCCATCAAATTTGGCCACCCGATAGTTACATTTGACTGCCTGTCTCATTTCACTCAGAAGTACGAATTTGGATTAAGACGACATAGGTTACAGCTTTTAGTAGTATTTGCCCTTGTCACAAAAGTTACGACCGCGACATTGGATCCCTGATTCGAATTCTTGTTCTTTTGTCATGACTCTGACCTTTTTTAGGTTCTACTTGCATGTGCTAGTCTATTTCAGTAAGAGCAGACAGAATTATTGATTCCAACGTAGTGGACTAGGCCGTTCACAGTAGATTAGTAGATCCATTTGCAAAATTGTTGTCTCGATCTACGAACATCACCTGGAATTTAATGGATAATGCGTGAGGAACCATAAGTAAAGTCTAGCTGGCGATTAACTAGTTATCACCCCTAAGGTGTCAGCTTGATGATTTATCTCGTGTTGTGGAAGAGCCAACCGAAGCCCTCATTAGGGAAATTGAATAACATAGGTGAGACAAGATTCTAATTATAAATATGTTAGAACTTAAACTGTGGACATGAGTTATTTAGGAACAAAAGGACCAGGCGAGACGTAAGTACCCACACCTTTTTGGTAGTGGTACTAGCTGAATTTCGAGGACAAAGTTATTTTAAGGGGGGAAGACTGTAGAAACCGGCATTTTTGGGCAATACTAGTTTATAAAACTCAAAACCATTTATGACAAACGATGATTTTCCAAACTCATTTAAATAATAAAATATATTTATTATTACCTATTATACATTTTCGAGCTTTTTACACCTCATTTGATTTGAAAACGAGAGGTTATCTCGTGAAACGTGAAAACCGACACACGACGCGTACCGGCACAACCATAACACAATAAGCGTTTTAATGTGATTTTTATGTCAACTTTGTGATACTAGTCATATAAATACTCGTTTTTCGTGGAAAGATTATTCTAAACGTAACGGTGTAAATTTCGAGTTTTCAATCGATCGTTATCGAGCCTAAAAGAGTCCCGAACCTCTAGATCGTGAAAGTTTACAAAAATTACAAGATTGACCCCTCTTGTTGCTCCTTGTCGTCCACGCCCTATATTTACACAATCATTTCATATTTTTTTTTCTTATTTTCGAAATACACAAATAAAAAATGCTAGGTTTCATTTACACACTTCCACTCTCTCTCTTATCTTACCTAGCCACCACCACCTATCTTCTCCATGACCTAGCTGCCGCCTGCCACTTAACCACCATCACAGCCGTCACTCTCGGCTGCCGCCACCAACGCCGTGTGTCACCGCCTCCACCACTCCGTTTGGGTTAAGAAACGCAAGAAGGTCAGCGTTAGTGTTGGGAATTAAACCAACAGTTAGTACTGCCAGACATAAATTAGTACTGCTGAAGATTCGTTCAAGATTACACTAACAGTACTAAGTCAGTTAGTACTGCTAGTAGAAGAAGTTAGTACTGGTTATAAGATAAAGACAGAAGGTGAAAGATGCGTAATGATATATATATAGAATAGATTGCATGTATATCTTATTAAGTTAGATTGATACGTATAATAGTTTTACTTGTATAGGACTCCTTGTTCTATAAAAGGAGATCCTAATTAGGGTTTCATATATCTCTCATATATCCCTAATATCCCTAAGTACGAATTAATTGTAAGAGCTTCAAGGTTGTCGAACCCTGGTGATATTGTAGATCATCCGTATTAATATATTGAAGCTAATCATTGTGTTAAACGTTGTGTTCATATTCACACTGTTACATTCATACAATCACACACATCACCAAACACAAAATCTTCTAAGTGCTTTGTAGTAAATTCCGTGTGCTACTTAGCATTATACTCAAAGTATCTTCAACAACAAGTTGTGTGTTTAGATCCGGTCAAGTGGTATCAGAGACAGGTTTCTGATACTTTGAATTAGAATATCCAAAAGTATTTACTCACTTGCTACCTAGAAGATGGACATGGAGACACCACAAACCTCAATCCTTGCTAAACTCCCCATGCTAAAACAGAATGAATACGATCTATGGCGGCTCAGAATTGAGCAATATTTCATGGTGCAAGACTATGCATTATGAGATATCATAATTAATGGTGATTCCTTCAAACCTACTACTTCTGAGGAAACACATGCTGATGGTTCGAAGACCACAAAGCTTAACACTGTGCCTGTTACTAATGATGAAAGAATAAAGAAGAAGAACGATCAAAAGGCTAGGAATCTGTAACTCATGGCAATACCTAATGACCAAGTGTTAAACTTTAACCAATATGAGACTGCTAAGACACTCTTTGAAGTAGTTGTGGAGAGATTTGGTGGTAATGAAGCCACCAAGAAGGCGCAAAGAACCTTACTTAAGCAGAGTTATGAGAACTTCAGTGCCTCAAGTTCTGAAACACTTGATCATATCTTCAATAGACTTCAAAGGATTGTCAGCCAGCTTACTGTTCTGAAAATTGTGATTCCACAAGAAGATCTCAATATGAAGTTTCTCAATAGTCTACCTGCTGAGTGGAACACCTATGTGGTTGTCTGGAGCAATAAGCCAGAACTGGAAAAGATGTCACTGAATGAATTGTAAAACAATCTCAAGATTGTTGAACAAAAGGTGAAGAAAGGAGGAAGCACTAGTTCTAGTTCTGGAAACACAACATTCTTATCATCTTCCAACAATAATAGTCCTGAAGATGTTGAAGCAGTTGGTACTGCTAGCCCTAAAGTTAGCACTGCTAGTGTAAAAACTAGTACTGCTGGCTTAACTGATGAGACCATATATGAATTTGTGTCAGAACAATCTGGTGGGTCTCAAATCTTCAATGAAGACCTTCTTCAGATTGCTGAAAATGATTTGGAAGCCAAGGATTTAAAGTGGCAATTGGCATTGATAAGTATCAGGGCTAAGAAGTATTATCAAAGGACTGGGAACAAGATTACCTTCAATGGGAGAGATGTTGCTGGGTTTGATAAGTCCAATGTGGAGTGCTATAATTGTCACAAGATGGGGTACTTTGCCAAGGAATGTAGGAGCCCATGAAAACAAAATAACAAGGGTCAAGGATTCAAGAGTCAGCAAGGAACAAGGAGAACAGTGAATGTGGAAGATACTTCTTCCAAAGTAATGGTTGCTGTTGATGGAGCTGGTTTTGATTGGAGCTTCATGGAAGAGGAGGAGGATTCAGCCAACATTGCATTAATGTCTTTCTCAGACTCAGAGGTACATATTGTTCAAAAGTGTTCAAACTCTTGTCATGCTTTAAAAGATTATGAAACTCTTAAGAAACAATATGATGATCTTAGAGTAGAATTTAATCAAGTAAATTTTAGTCTGTCTAATCATAAATTAGAATTAGCTGTTTTGGAAGAACAACTTGATTTTTATAGAAAGAATGAATCAAATTTTCATGATGATATAGCTATTTTAAAGAGGGATTTGCAACTGAGAGATGATAAAATGAGTGGGCTTGTATATGAACTAGAGACACTTAAGAAAGAAAAAGAAAATATAAAGTTAAGTGTTGACACTCTTGAGTATACATCCAAAGGGGTTCAAAGAATTATAGAGAGTCAAATAGTTCATAAAGCTACATCTGGTTTAGGTTACAAGTCTGTTGCTCCCCCAAATAGAGGAATGTTTGTCCCTCCAGGAATTGATTTAGCTCATACAGGTTTAGAAGAGTTTAAGGACATTGAGTTTCCTGGGTATGGTGCTAAAACAAGTGAGAATCCTTTTAAATTTGTTAAGGATGAGGATTCTTATGTTAGTGCAAGTGATAAATCACTTTATGAGGATAAGGTATCCTCTGGTAGGAACTCAGATGCACCAACCAAAGAGGATTGGACATCTGATGATGAGGATGATCAGGTTAAGGCTAAACCTGATGTTGTTAAGGTAGAAGTTAAACATGCTCCTAAGGTGGTTAAAACTAAAAACATAAAACCAGTTAGGAAAAATGTTAAGTATGTTGAGATGTATAGGTCTACACATAGATCTTCAGTTCCTAGGGGTAACCAGAGGAACTGAAATGGTTTAAAATCTTAACAATTAGGTGATGAGTTTGTCATGCAAAACAAAGTATGTTTTGTATGTGGAAAGTTTGACCATTTGGCTGCTTATTGTAATTCAAACCCATGGAAAAAGAGGGTTTTTGGGAATTCAAGGGTGAATAGGAACAAAAATGCTAGGGTAATTCAAAACAGTCCAACTAGATTGACTAACCCTAATGTGAACCAAAAAATGACACCCAGAGCAGTTATGTTGAGGTCTGGCATTAAAGCAGTTTCAACTGCTAGACCAAACAAATGGTTTAATAACAAACAAACTGTTACTAGTGCAAAACCACTTTCAAAACATGCACAAATAGTTAAAAGGCCCTTTTATAAGAAAACATCTTTGAGTAATCAAAAATGGGTGCCTAAAGTTAAACCAGCAGTTCCAACTGCTAGGCCAGCAGTTCCAACTGCTAAGCCATCAATTCCTACTGCTAGGCATATGTGTGTTAAGGGTCAATGGGGCAATGCTGTGAAGGCCTCAGCACGTTGGGTCAGGAAACCTACCAAACCCAATGGTGCATCAATGACTTTCAACAAATATTCTTATATTGATGCACAAGGCAGATCCAAGTCAGTGATGGCTTGGGTCCCCAAAAGGAACTAACCCCCTTATTTTGTGTGCAGGAACATCCTACAAATGATGGAGAAGATAGAGGATACTCAGACAGTGGATGTTCTAGGAAACATGACTGGTAACATGTCATACCTTTCAGACTTTGTAGCTTTGGATGGTGGACCTGTTATCTTTGGAGGTGGAGTTGGTGGCAAGATTACTGGTAAATGTGTAATTAAAACTGGTAATCTAGAATTTGAGAATGTGTATTTTGTACCAGGGCTAAAGTGCAACCTTTTTAGTGTATCACAAATTTGTGATAAAAAGAACAAGGTATTATTCATTGATACTGACTATCTTATTCTTTCTCCGGATTTCAAGCTACCTGATGAAAGTCAAGTATTGCTTAAAATCCCCAAAAAGGGTAACATATACAGTGTTGAGATGAATAAACTTGTTCCCAAAGAAGGTCTTACTTGCCTTGTTGCAAAAGCCACATTGGAGGAGTCAATTTTGTGGCACAGAAGCCTTGGTCATGTTAATTTTAAAACCATTAACAAAATTGCTAAAAATGGTTTGGTAAGAGGTTTACCTAATAAAACTTTTCAAAATGACCAAACCTGTGTTTATTGCCTTAAGGGTAAGCAACAAAGAGCTTCTTGTAAGCCAAAGATGCATAACTCTAACAATCAAGCTTTATACTTACTTCATATGGACTTGTTTGGTCCAACTTCTGTGAATAGCTTGAATCATAAAAGATATTGTTTAGTTATCACTGATGATTATTCTAGGTTTACTTGGGTTTTCTTTTTGAGAACTAAGGATGAGACTAGTGAAATCCTTAAATCCTTTATAGTTGAGGTAGAAAACCTAGCTGATAAGAAAGTAAAAATAATCAGATGTGATAATGGAACAGAATTTAAGAATAGGGTTATGGATGAGTTTTGCAGAGAAAAAGGTATTAAAAGGGAATTCAGTGTAGCTAGAACCCCACAGCAAAATGAAGTAGCTGAAAGGAAAAATAGGACCTTAGTAGAGGCTGCTAGGACAATGTTAGCAGATTCTAAGTTACCTATTTCATTTTGGGCTGAAGCAGTTAGTACTGCTTGTTATGTTCAGAATAGGGTTCTAGTAGTGCAACCTTACAATAAGACTCCTTATGAGCTTTTTAGAGGTAGAACCCCTGCCTTAAGCTTCATGCGACCTTTTGGTTGTCATGTTACTATTCTTAATACCAAATACCAACTAGGAAAATTTGATGGGAAATCTGAAGAGGGTTTCTTTGTTGGTTACTCTTTGAATAGCAAAGCTTTTAGGGTGTACAATAAAAGCACCAAACATGTTGAAGAGAATCTGCACATTGAATTTCAGGAAAATATACAAAATGTTGCAGGTGTTGGTCCAGATTGGTTATTTGATCTTGATATGCTTTCAGATTCTATGAATTATGTGCCTGTTACAGGTACAAATACTAACCATGATGCAGGTTCAGAAGAAGATGATGAAGAGTATATTTTGATGCCAATCTTGGAAGATAGTCCATTGAATGATTCTTCCTCAAAGGATGCTAATGGAGAGAAGAATGATGGTGTCAACAATGGACAAGATGGAAAAGAAAGAGAAATTCCTGAGAGCAGTACAAATGGAGTTAGTACTGCTGAGCCAAAAGAAGGTACTGATGGTTCAAATCTTCATTCTGATGAACCAACAGTTGATATTGTTAGTCTTTCTGATGAAGAAGTGGAGCTGCACAACATGCCAATGAGTTATGATGTTCTTCCTACACCTCAAACAACAATTCACAAGAATCATCCACTTACCAATGTTATTGGAGATGTTCAATCTGGAGTGAAAAACATAAGACAAACACAAGAACCAGATCATCATGGATTTCTCAGTGTTGTTTATGAAGAGAAACACCATGAAGATGAGCATGAATGTATGTTTGTCTGTTTCCTATCCCAAATAGAACCCAAAAATGTACTCAAGGCTTTAGAAGAATCAAGTTGGGTTGAGGCAATGCAAGAAGAACTGCTTTAATTCAAAATTCAAAAGGTTTGGGTTCTGGTTGATCTACCAAAGGGGATGAGAGTGATTGGTACTAAGTGGGTATTCAGGAACAAGAAGGATGAGAGAGGTATAGTGATAAAGAACAAAGCAAGACTTGTGGCTCAGGGTTATACTCAGGAAGAAGGGATTGATTATGAGGAGGTTTTTGCTCCTGTTGCCAGGATTGAAGCAATAAGGTTATTTCTTGCTTATGCTTCCTTTATGGGGTTCATGGTCTATCAAATGGATGTGAAAAGTGCCTTTCTATATGGTACTATTGATGAGGAGGTCTATGTTTCTCAACCTCCAGGTTTTATTGACCCTGACCATCCTGATAAAGTTTACAAGGTGGTTAAAGCCCTCTATGGCTTGCATCAAGCTCCAAGAGCTTGGTATGGAACTCTTGCAACTTATCTTTTGAAGAATGGGTTCCATAGGGGAAATATTGATCAAACTCTGTTTATCAAGAAGAACAAGGGTGATATACTACTGGTTCAAGTTTATGTAGATGATATCATCTTTGGTTCTACAAAGAAAGAAATGTGTAAAGAGTTTGAAAAGCTAATGAAAGATCAGTTTCAGATGAGCTTTATGGGTGAGCTTACTTTCTTTCTAGGACTTCAAGTATAGCAGAAGTCAGATGGAATATTTATCTCTCAGGATAAATATGTTGGTGAAATTTTGAGAAAATTCCAATTCACAGATGTCAAAGCTGCAAGTACACCTATTGATAAGGAGACACATTTACTATTGAAAGATCAAAGTGGTGAAGCTGTGGATGTGCACATGTATAGATCTATGATTGGGTCTTTGATGTATCTCACATCATCCAGGCCTGATATTATGTTTGCAGTTTGTGCTTGTGCAAGATTCCAAGTCAATCCTAAAGTGTCTCATTTGACAGCAGTGAAGAGAATCTTTAGATACCTTAAAGGTCAACCTAATCTAGGTCTGTGGTATCCTAAAGAGTCTGCATTTGATCTGGTGGCTTACTCAGACTCTGATTATGCTGGAGCTAGTATGGATAGAAAATCTACAACTGGTGGTTGTCAGTTTCTGGGATGCAGATTAATTTCATGGCAGTGTAAAAAGCAAACTATGGTGGCCACTTCTACTACAGAAGCTGAGTATGTGGCTGCAGCAAGTTGTTGTGCTCAAGTTCTTTGGCTTCAGAATCAATTACTTGATTATGGGTATAATTTCTTGAATACAATAATTTTCATAGACAATAGCAGTACAATGTGAATAGTTAAAAATCCAGTTCAACATTCAAAAACTAAACATATTGAGATTAGACATCATTTTATAAGAGATTGTAATGAAAAGAAGTTGGTTCAGGTTGTCAAAATTCATACTGATGACAATTTTGCTGACTTACTAACTAAAGGTTTTGATGTAACAAGGTTTCAGTACTTGGTAACAGGTATTGGAATGCTTAATCCTTGAAAAATTCGATGTCTAAGTGTTTTTGTAATAATAAGGATTTTGTACTGCTAGGTGTGTCTGATGTAACTGCTGGGTATAGTTTGTACTGCTTGGTAATTTTTAGTACTGCTTATGGAAATTTGTTAGTCACTTGTGATAACTGTTAAAAAGGAAATGTTTTGTAATGTATTTTCTTTGGTTTTGGACTAACATTTACAGGTTAAGAAAGCATTTTGAATTGTGCTTTGGAAAGAATGGTGATTTGGAATGTCAAGTGTGAGAATTTGTCACACAACAAATGGTAATTGGTTCACCATGTCTAACCCACATAAGAACCAACTAGTCTAGATCAAACGGTTTCTGGTAAAGACTAATCAAATCCGTTTATGGTTGACAGTTTACCAAAAACTGGATGGTCATCAACTCGCCATATCTTAAAGTAAAGAGTTGACTAGTCCAAAGCAAACGGCTATTGGTAAAGACACATCAAATCCGTTGATAGCTGATAGTTTGCTAAAAACTATAAGTGGGCAAAAATGTTTTCAAGTCCACATTAAGTTTATTCTGATCTCTAAAAATTTTTGTTAAACAGTTTGTACTGCTAGTTCTAACTAGTTTGTAATGTTTATTCAAACTTGGTTTAAAACTGAGTTTATACTCTATGATTCACCTCTCTCAGAAGGTTACACATCTGGAAGTGATGAGAGTAGGTCTGAAACTATACAACTTAATTGATGGAAACTTGTACAAATTGTCATATTGGAAGCTGAGCTCAAATGTCATATGTTCAAATTTATGTGATGGTGAAGATTCTTCCAAACAGGGGAGGAATTAACGTTTGTTCAGTTGCTGTTAAAGATGATTATGTAACTCAGGGGAGGATATCAGTTCAAAATCAGAGATAAGTATTAAGTTTATATTGGAGTGCTTACTGTTATGGTTTCTTCAAAGGTTTATATGTGAAGAAAATTCTAAAGTGATTCAAGATTGAAGATAAGTGTTTGAAAGAATCCACCCCATCATATACAGAGTTTAATTCAAGAAGAAACTTAATGATTTGCACAGAAATCATAAGTTTAGGGGAGGATTGTTGGGAATTAAACAAACAGTTAGTACTGCCAGACATAAATTAGTACTGCTGAAGATTCGTTGAAGATTACACTAACAGTACTAAGTCAGTTAGTACTGCTAGTAGAAGAAGTTAGTATTGGTTATAAGATAAAGACAGAAGGTGAAAGATGCGTAATGATATATAGAATAGATTGCATGTATATCTTATTAAGTTAGATTGATACGTATAATAGTTTTACTTGTATAGGACTCCTTGTTCTATAAAAGGAGATCCTAATTAGGGTTTCATATATCTCTCATATATCCCTAATATCCATATGTACAAATTAATTGTAAGAGCTTCAAGGTTGTCGAACCCTGGTGATATTGTAGATCATCCATATTAATATATTGAAGCTAATCATTGTGTTAAACGTTGTGTTCTTATTCTCATTGTTACATTCATACAATCACACACATCACAAAACACAAAATCTTCTAAGTGCTTTGTAGTAAATTCCACGTGCTACTTAGCATTATACTCAAAGTATCTTCAACACAAGTTGTGTGTTTAGATCCGGTCAGTTAGGGCATAGATTTGAATGTTTTGCTCGTGTTTTTGTATCGTATTTCATCTCTTCACCTCCTCTCCTCGTGGGTATGCTCGACATGTAACCTATTTCATAATCTTTTCATTATTTAGATTCGTATACAAAAATGAGTTATTAGTTTTCGTGGTTTAAAAACCGGACTAAAAATACTTTTGATAACAAAATCGTGTGGTATAGAAATAATCAAGGATTTGTTAAGTGTTTATTTTTTTTCGATTTGGTCTCAGTTGGGTTACTTTTGTTTTTTTTTGGTGTTATCTTGGTCTCGATAGTCAAGGAGAACCCACGTAGGGTCTGTCGATTCGGTTTAGATTCAGGTCGGACACGGGTTGGATTTGGATTTCCTATTTATTTGGTTTTGGGTCACAAATCTGGTTTTGAATTTGCTTGAGTTGTTATTTTGATCATTTGAGTTTGGTTTGTGCTTGCGTTTGTTTGTCAAGATATGGCTTAACGAGTGAACCCATAAGGGTTGCGTTTGGTTTGAGTTTTATTTTGGGTCACAGATTTGGTGTTTGTCGGTTTGGTATAGCAAGACACACAAGGGGCGTGAATCGTTTGGTTTTACTCTTGGTCCAACGACAACCCACATAGGGTTGTCTTGGTTCATTTAACAACAAAATGACAATAGAAGGGTGTTGGTGTTGTGTTTACTTCAGTGCAAAAACAATAAACTAGGGTGTGTAGTTGTTTGCTTGGTTGCAAGTCGATCACAAAAATACCAGGGTGCGTTTGCTTGTGTCTAATTTGGTACTGGGTCGAAACCCAAAGAGTACCAGGGTGCGTTTGGTTTAACGGGTGGGCTACAAGCCCACTCAAAATTACAAATATTAAAACATTAATAAGGATGCGTATGGTTTATATAAATTGGTAAGTAACATTTATTTTTACTCGTGTAATATATTTTTGGTTATTGCGTAATCTACTAACGTTAGTCATTTATTTTGAATTTATGTGCATGGTACGTTTCGGATTATTGATGGGATTTAGATACTTGAATATGGACTTGGATAATACATAGCAGATTAAATACTTGGACTGCGACTATTATTATTGGACTATACCGGATTAATAATTCTTGGAGATATATTGGACATTTTGGATTGAGACGAATATAATATATTAAACTCGTGAGGAATTTAATATATTAGACTCTTAACGGACCTAAAATATTCAATAAACACTTGTTAAACTAATAACGGATATGTGTTAAATAGTAAACTTGTTGGGAAATGTTGTTTTGGAAATTGAGTTTTATTAAAGTCGATTGTCTTGGAAAGGTCGTATAAATGGACGCGTCATGCCGAAATTTATAAACTTTCTAAACTTATACTTTTATTTCAAAACCTTTTATTCTTATAAAACCCGACAAAATTCTAAATGTATGTTTTGTTAAGTTATATTATCAACTACAGTTTTCTTATAAAACATTAACCGGCTTTTCTAAACTATTGGGGATTATTGGGTAAACACCGAAACTTACTATTGACGCATTCTTTTCTTATTCTTCTTATTCATTTTCCTTTGGTCAAGTTCTTTGTTTATTCTTTCATTTTTTCTTTGGCGTGAGTGTATTCCGAGTCTGCGTTTCATACCAAGACACGAAACATTTTTACTAAACTTTCTTTCGACATTAGTACTGGACTTTTTACAAATAATGATACGAGTATTCCACGAAAGCTAAAACGCTTTGTCTTTTGAAAACTCATATGCATTATAACATCTTTACAGGACATTTTCTGAGATACACTATATATTTAGGTTGTGTCGATCGTATACCGTTGTGCCTTACTCCTTGATACTGTTGTGATATTTTGCGTTGCTGCATGCTAATGTGAGTTCTCGTAGCCCCACTTTTTAATATGTTTTACCTTGGGGTGGAAATGGTACTCTACGCTTTGCAAATGTTTTCATGCTGTGATTCTACTGTTTTCATGATTTTTGGACATCATCTGTGTTGATACGATTATGTGCTACGAAATGTTTTGCTTGTGTGTACATGAATGCGCAACTGTTAACTCTCTTGAGAGCCAAAGCATTATGATAGATTTATCGGGGTAGCTCCCCACAATGTATATTTATGTGTGCAACGATCATGGTAGGTTCAGTTGGTGCGACACTATTTTGCTTTGACTTGTGCTATAATTGGTTATCATGCTCACTTTGTCCTACACTATGCTATCACAGCTCAGCGGTTTTACTCTTAAACCTACGAGCTCACTGACATTATGTTGACGTTTTCTAGTACCATTTTCAGGTGATCTTTGTGAAAGTATTTGGGGGCACGTTTATAGGAGTCAGACTATTTGGTACCTTGCTACCATGTTTTCAAGACAATAAGATTTCAAAAAGAGACACTTTTACTATCAAGAGTTATACAAGTGTGTTGATACAATTATGTGCTACGAAATGTTTTGCTTGTGTGTACATGAATGCGCAACTATTAACTCTCTTGAGAGCCAAAGCATTATGATAGATCTATCTGGGTAGCTCCCCACAGTGTACGTTTATGTGTGCAACGATCATGGTAGGTTCAGTTGGTGCGACACTATTTTGTTTTGACTTGTGCTATAATTGGTTATCATGATCACTTTGTCCTACACTATGCTATCGCAGCTCAGCGGTTTTACTCTTAAACCTACGAGCTCACCGACATTATGTTGACATTTTCTAGTACCATTTTCAGGTGATCGTTGTTAAAGTATTTGGGGACACGTTTATTGGAGTCAGACTATTTGGTACCTTGCTACCATGTTTTCAAGACAATAAGATTTCAAAAAGAGACACTTTTACTATCAAGAGTTATACAAGAATGTTTTGTAATGATGTAAACTATTATTGAAGTTAACCTGTGGTGTGAACTATAATGTCATGCAATGTTCCTTCTTCGTTACATCTCGTGTTTCCGCCATTGACGGGGTGTGATAGTGAAAGTTAAGTTCCTTTGTTGTAGTGAAATTTTGGTCATAAAACTCTGAAGGTCAAACTGTAATTTTGATAAATCCAATTTCGATAACACCAATTTAGATACCAATTTAGATAACCAATTTAGATACCAATTTCGATAACCAATTTAGATACCAATTTAGATAACCAATTTAGATACCAATTTAGATAACCAATGTAGATACCAATTTAGATAACCAAATTTAGATACCAATTTCGATAACCAATTTAGATACCAATTTAGATAACCAAATTAGATAGTATATATCTAACTTATACAAGCTAGAAGATTTCCCTTTTTTCGAAGTATTCCTCAAGCTTATACAAGCAATGGAAGTACCGAGTAATCCTTGAATCGTGAAGAAACCCTTGATGAAGTTAGATAACCAAATTAGATAACCACTTGCAATTTAGATAAACCCTTGCAGCAATTTAGATAAACCCTAGTGTAACACCTCCAAAATCAGGATTTGCGGAAGCATACATATTTAATTGCTACTAAATTGATAATCACAACACAAAGATATAGAGAACGGATTAAAATCCATTTTAAAATAGTTTACATTTTTAAAGTTAATTGTCATACATAAAGTTCAATTCAATTAAAACAAAGCCCATTTAACATGGCTGTCCCAAATCAGAGTTTAACGCATAAGCAAAAACATTTCTAGAAGTTTAGGACCAATGCCATGCCCTGCCTTCAATGAATACATTCTTAAATACCTGAGAAAAACATGCTAAAAGTC
Source organism: Artemisia tridentata subsp. tridentata (assembly GCA_021014915.2). Taxonomy (NCBI): domain Eukaryota; kingdom Viridiplantae; phylum Streptophyta; class Magnoliopsida; order Asterales; family Asteraceae; genus Artemisia; species Artemisia tridentata. The sequence goes on along the minus strand of CP139505.1, from coordinate 286,847,430 downwards.
AGCTAACGCTGGAAAGTTCATAGGTTTAAAGTAAATAAGCACATATGGACCATAGCAAATAATTCAGCAATCACGCTCATTCTGTATGCTAACACTAAGCTCATCCAACTGAAACTAGAAAAACAATATGCCAAGATGGCATAGCAAAGAAGGGTGCCCGCGAGTGTTAATCCCCAGACATTCGGTAAAATCCGACATGGTATACGTTCGCGTTGACCTGCCGGGCCAACCGAATGGGGGAGTCACCCCCAATAGATCTATTTATATCATACGTGCTTCCCAGTAGGAATTGACGGTTGATGATAGTGGGCGCAACGAGATTCAAACATACTTAGGTTATCCGCATACCAGTGTGTACAAAAACAAAGTTCAATTTGGTCCATGAAAACAATTTTGCATGTTTCTCACCCCAAGGTTTATAAAAATGGGGCTATAAACTCACCTTAATAATAATTGCAATCTACTAGTCAACAATAACACAGTGCAACCGCTCCGACACGCGACCTAGATCAGTATGGTAAATCTTAGCGAAATATTCGTGTTTTAAACGTTTTAACTCAGTTGAAAGGTTTACGTGTGTCAAGTGCTCGTGTATTTCTTGCTTGCTGTGTGGTAAGGTACATTTCAAAATAGCTTATCGTATAAGACTCTTTGGTGATGGCTCATGGTGAAAGTGTACGGTGAAAATACGTGCGACGGAAACTTCCGTGCTAAGTGGGGTATTTTGAATTAATTAGGGCATATAATTAATCAAATATGTATTGAAAAATTTATATGATAATGGTGATAGTGGGGTATTATTATATTATAATTATTTATAATATAATGATAATTATAAAAGAATTTATAAGTATTTAATTTAGAGAAATCAAATAAAGTGTAAATGTATAAATATATAACATATAGTTATAAGTCTCATAAAGTCTAAAAATATTAATTTAGAAGAATTAATATTTTTAATAATAAAATAATTCGTTTCGTCTTTTAGTCGGTTTTCATCCGAAAATATTCTAAGTGTCGAAATTTTAGAAAAATCGGGCATGACCCATTCGTTTATTCAAAATTTCCCATTTTTTCCAAGTGTTGCAATTTACTCAAATAATTCCTTACGTTAACTATATTTGCAAAACTAGTCCAAAATGTATGTTTATCGTTATAACTATATTTATCGTTACATTTACTTCTTAATTATGGGTTTCGATACAAAAGTCAACGTTTAGTCAAAATACTTTCAAAAGTCAACAACTACAACTTTGGGCCGAAAAGGTCATTTATTTGTCTTATTGGGCTTAAGGTGTCAAAACGAGTTCAAAACGGTTTTAATCGATATATAACGTTCTATTACACAAAAATAATTATAGTGAGTCGAAAAATGTTCCAAAACTCATTTTTGTCTCCCGAAATATACATTGGGCCGAATAGGCCATAATGGGTTCAATAGTCCATTTTTAGTCCGAAAACTAATTAACCCTTTTTATTTACGTTATATTTTACGTTAAGTATTAAATAAACTAATAAGCATTTTAAATAAGCAATTTGGTCAAAAAGTCAAATTAGGCAGAAAATTGTTGGGCTCGGCTCATGTTATGTCGAGACCCAATTTACCCAAAACCAATAAGCTAGTGCTTATTTCAATAAGCTATCTAAAATAAACTAATAAGCATAAAGTTCACCATTTCACCACTAGAGCCAAAACTTTATGTTTTTCAAAACCCCAATTTTTATTTTTGTTAAAAGCTAGCCGATTTATATATACACACAAATAAGTGTATATTTCGTTTTAAACTCGCGTAATTAACACTAATCACATTTGTATCATCAAACTTGTACCACAAGCAACAAGATTTACCACACAAGCAAGAAATAACATAACTAGTATAAAAACAACCAAGAAGTCGAGCACTAGTAATAACATGTCAAACCCTAGCTTTTTCACTTTAGCAAAACATATACATTTAGCATTTGGTAACATCTTTAGACATCAAGATAACATGAAATGAATAAGATTGAACAAGTTTTGTGGATTCTTACAAAGTCCTTGAAAATGTTGAGTGGTAGGAGAGACCAAAAAGACTCTAAATTACACCAAATTTACCCACAATACATTCCGATTAACCCAAAACACTTGAAAGTACAACCCGATTATCTCAAACTTCACTTGATTTTTGTAGATCTTGAAAATTATTGTTGTTCGAGAGTTTGAGGTGAGAGGAAACAAGATGGCAAGTTTTAGGTGATAAAATGGTTGTGTGAAGTATTATGTGTAACTAATGGGGTATAAAAACAAGAGTTACTATGTCATTATCCACTACCAAATCAAAACATATAAAAAATATTTGTCCCTTTGTTCTTGGTTGGGCGGCAAACGACAAGAGGGAGGGGGAAAATGGGTTTTTGATCCTCGTTGGTGTATCGTGTGTCGGTTTAAGCTTAAATGTTACTGTAAAGTCTCGGTTTGACCTTTTTGGACACGTATATGCAAAATAAATTGTTTATCGACGTTTTCATCAGAATAATAATAAAATATTATTATTTGCTCAAAAAGGCATTTATTTGACTGTTACCATATATACTGTACTCTCGGTTAAATACAAAACTTATCAGTAACTATCAGAAATAGTGATGTGCTCTACCGTGTACAAGTTTTAAAATTTATAAACACGATTTATCCGGTTCTCTATTTAACACATACGAGCAAGTATACTCGTCCGTGATAGTAAAGGTGGGTAAGTCGAGATCGTCCCAAGGGATTTGGTATTTGTATTAAATTATAACTAGCTTTGTAAAAAGGGTTGTCAACCTAATTTTTGCGAAAATTCAAAAAAAAAAAAAAAAAAAAAACGTAAATAGAATCCAATCAAACAAAACATATACTTGTATGTAATTCCTTAACCAATTGCATAGAGTATTCTACAAAGTTTGGTGTAACTTGTAATGATGCACAATTTTATATGAATGATTAACAATCAATGGTTTATATCATGAAGAATCATTACTAAGAATTCAATCTCCTAGTTAACTCCTTTCGGCCTTATTAACTATTATGACAATTCTATTAAACACTAGTTGTTTGAAAAGCAATTCTTATCTCATAAATTTCTACGAATCCTATCGGCCTTTTCTCGTGATGAAATCGTTTCAAATCCATTTTAATGAGTAAATATGATGCTTGTCACACACCATATCCCATACTAATTCGTGCACTAACGTTTTGGAATAAAAACATAAAGAAAATCCTTTCGGCCTTTTTATTCTTTAAAATGTTTTTACCAACAAATTAAGCAAGATTAGATATTATTCTAACAAACTCATAAAATAAGAAATGTTTTCATGCATCACTTTTTAAGATAAGAATACTCCACAATTAGTTACATCATACACACAAGTATACCACAAATTACTCCATAGCAATCAACATAACAACACGCAAGTAACAAATGAAACTTTAATTAAACTCAAAGTAAAAATAGTTCATTGTAAGTAAACAAGATATACCTAGTGATCCGCGCAAAAGTACGTATATGAATAAATATCAGACGGATACATGTGAATAAAGACAAATCAACCCTTTAGGAAAAAGGCTAACTTGTAAAAACTCACGTTTGTGATATGTGTGATACCAGGTAAGTGACTAACCGGGTCGTGTCCCAACGAGGTGTGAATGGGCAATCGTTTAAGGTTTGGGATTAGAGTGATTGATATTTGGAATATGGAATTTTGCTTGTATTTTTATTTTTAATTTTAATTAAATAATGAGAAACAAATTCTCACTAGAAAATTAAGATTAACACAATTTATATTAAAAACGCGAAACGGAAAATCTAAAAACGGGATTAAAAAGTGAAATCTATAAAAATAAGTCCTACAAGTACTAAATTATTTTTCCTAAGTTATAAATGACAAAATAAAATTTTAGAAAAAAGATTTATATTTTTCTGATTTTTATATTTTTTATTATGAATTAAAAACTATTAGAAACTAATTAAAAGGTTTAAAAATAGTAAATGACTTTAGAAAAATATGAAACTTTGCAGATAAATCTAAAATATTATTCTTAATCTAGGAAAAATAAAATCAGAAGTTATCTAAACCCTAATAAGCAAATGGGCTAATAAGCAGTTGGGAAATAAGCACTAAAATAAGCTAGAAAGCACTAAAAATCACCAAAGGCTCAGAAACAGTTCAAACAACTTATTTAAGCATAAAACAACTGATTAAGTCCAGATAAGCACTAGGAATAAGCAGATAAGCAGTTGGGCAGGTTCACAAATTAGGGCAGAAACAATGGTTAAAACCCCTACTTGCAGATCAAATTAAGCACTTCAAATAAGCTGGAAAATGAAAACTTATGGGGGCAAAAGCTTCTTGGTACTATAGGCTACACTAAAACATCAAAAGCCCTAATCAATACAACCCAATTGAACTCTAATTTTTGCCTAGATCAGATGGTTGAAAACCAAATGCTGATGCAGGTTGCAAGTATGGTCTGATGTGCAGACTTTTGCAGATGTGCACAAAACAAAAAGAATTTTGACTAGGCTATTTAGTTACTCAAAATGGACAAAAAGGAACAAGAAAATGCTAAGAGAAAAGGCCTGAACAGCTTATTGCTTGTATTGGCTTATTTGATTAGTTGGAGGCCTAGGTTTACCACAGACCTTAAAAAGCTAAAGGACCTGTCTAAATTGATTAAAAAGACTTACAAACAGCCTATTCTACTCAAGTTATGCTAATTTGAAACTGGCAAATTGGCAAATGCACAGTACAAGCTATATTTGAACTTAAGGATGAGCTTAAACCAAACACCCCTTAAAGAAAGGCTGTGTTGGATTTTCAAAGAGAAAATGCAATTTTAAGCTAAGTTATGTATTCTATGATGAAAACAGGTTATATTAAGTTCTAATTAGTAAATTTGAACTATAATTAAGCAGTTTGATAAGCTATTTTATATAAGAGCTATTTTTGGCTTTTTTAATGATTTTGAAGAAAAATTTAGCAACTATTATGAAATACTGATAAGACTGAAGAAATACAATTGTAAACTACTAATAAGCAGAAAATGACTATAATAAGTTAAAATTAAGCTATATAACAATGAAATAGAAAATTATGCAAAAACTTGAAAATTAGCTTACAACTGGATTATGCTTTGAAATAGAGAAAACTGATCAGAAGCACACTTGGTTTGTCAATACCAAGCTAGACACCACTCAGCTCATCCACTCCAGCTTAATTCACCAGATGGCTTATTTGACTGAAACGTTGACTTATCTTGACTTTTTGGTTTTTCTTTGAATAGAACTGAATTGAACTAGAATAGGCTCACACTAAGCTATAAGAGCTTATATAAGCTTATACAGACAGGAATAAGGGTTTATCTTCTATTTTTAAGAGCTAATGAAATTGATTCGAATTACAGAAACACTTGAACTTTTATTTAAAATTGAGATTGAGTACAAAGCTTGAGAACATAAAGATAACTGAGCTAAATTAAACTTGAATTACAATTAAAACTTAAATTGAAACTGAAATAAGCAAATGTACTTTCTACACTACGAATGGTCTAAAACTGTGACAATCTTTTCTTTGTGTCTTTATCTCTTTAAATAGCAATCCCAAAAGTATCTCTGAATCATCCTGATCAAATCCCACCGCTAGATGACTTTGAATCAATCCCAGTCGTTCAATGTAATTTTGGCGGGAAAATAGTCAAGTGGGTATTTAACGTTTTCTGAGCACATGGGGGAGGGTTAGAGTGTGTAAGTGAAGATAGGGATAAGGGTGGTGGATTGTCAGGGGATGAGGGGTGGTATTGCAGAGAAACAGTGGGCGAGGGTGGTTTGGTTTGGCGGGCAGTGGGTTGAAGATGAAACGTTTGACCGAGGTCAAACGTGGTTTTGGTTAACTCAGGGATAAAAAGGGTTGGGTATTTTGGGTTATTTGGTTGGGCTTGGGAATGAAATGGGCTTGGTGGGTTGGGTTAAGGATTAAAGGGTATTTGTTTGGTCCGGTTATTGTTTTTAGTTTAGGATAGGATTTAACACAAGGACCAATATTGTAATTTAGGAAACTTCAAGGGCCAAATCTGCCAAGTTTGCAAACTTCAGGGACCAATCTTGTATTTTCTGAAAATCATCTCCAAGGGCTATTTGTGACATTTCAATATTCTTGGAAGTTGACTTTGATAATTTGAGCACTATCCCGGTCCAAACTTGTAAATTTCTTTCCCGTCCTCGGCTTTTCACGATTTTTCAATCTTGTGCTCAGTTTTGTCTGTTTTTGCCCTGTTTTCGATCCTTTTGTACCTGAAACACATAAAAACACAAACCAAGAATATTTGCAATAGTATATGGTCTATTTGGGTGTTTTTGGTCATTTTTGTGTCTTTAATGGGTATAAAATGATGAGTATTTACAGACTCATCAATCCCCCACACTAAGCTATTGCTAGTCCCTAGCAATCCGATCATGTGAAGTAATGAAAGGGTCAAAAGAATACCAATATACCCCGTTTTGATTTTTTATACAATGCAAGAAATTTAAACTAGAACAAAAAATATAACATGCTTGATTTCCAAAAATGGTATCACGGAACAGGATTCACACAAACTGGGTGTCTCTAGGGAATTGTAATTGTCGTCCTCTTTTTTATTCTCCCAACTAAGCTTAAACTCAATGTGCAAATTCTTTTGTAAAATGCTAACACTACTTATATCAATAATCTATGTAAGCCGAAACTTAACTTTTCACTCCCACATTTATCAAGTTTAGGTGACTGTGCTTATATTCAAAATTTTGATAACAAAAATCGACGTTTTTATAAAACTTTGACTAATACTAGTTGAAAGATAGATTTAAAATTCACAACAAGCAAGCTTCAAAATTTATTGCATTTTGCAATATCATTCCATTTTATTTTATTTTTTATTTTCTCATTTTTTTCATTTTTTTTTAGATACATACTTGTGCAATATAAACTAACGGAGTTTCACGGGAACCAAGACCTTAAACCTTCCTGGAATAAAGGATCCAAGGGCCGTTACAACGAAGAGTTCCAAGACCTTTCAGAATTAAGGGTCCAAGGGCCGGTGTAAGAGGGTAGCCAAGACCTAAACGCCTTCCGGAAATAAGGATCCAGGGCCGATCTTGAACCTTAGCTTTTTGGCACATTTATTTATTACTTAACTTTTACATTATTATGACATATGCTTGTTCCGAAGTTTAAATAAAGCTTTGAACTAGTATTTTTCAAAATCGTAAAGAAAAATGATTTTGTGTGTTCAAAAGTTTGAAAATAAGCACTAATTAAGTCAGATTAGTTATCTCCTGGGAGGAAAAGCCATAGATTACTTATATAAGCTCTAAAGAAAACCAACTATTCTACGCTTAGCATTTTCATTTTCACAAATTGTAAAACCTTAGTCTAATAGTTAAGGAAGCAGCCAGATCAATACTCTGGCAGAGTCGGGATTCCCTTTGTTCTAACCTAATCAAGACTAAACACTTCTTCTTTTTTATTGCAATTTCTTATCTAAAAACGAAAAAAATTTAAAATTTTGGCCAAAACGGGGGTACTAGGGCACTAGAAGGTACATAAGTGACAAAATTCGAGAGAATTCCCCCCCCACACTTAGAATTGAATATTGCCCTCAATATTCAAAGTACCAGTTATTTTGCCGAGAATTAGAACGTAAAAAGGTAATACTAATAGCCAAGTGTGTGAAAGAAATCTCTATTTTCACAAACAGGATTAAAAAGATATCCCTAGATAAACGTTAGTAACAAGATCGGATATTGGGCGGCTGGATTGAAAACAGGCGCGGCAATCATCACAATCCAAGGGAAACCTGCAAACAAGAGCAAACAACACACAAGACAAAGCACAGTAGAGGAATTCCCCCACACTTAGTGTCAGAAAATAGAAAGAAGTCAGAAACATGGGTTGTCACCCATGTGGTGCTAATGTTTTTGTTAACCGAGTCACTAGCTTGACTCGACCCCGAATTCATTGGTTCATGGGGGAGCAAGCGGAAGAAAACCATCTCCATCGGACTTTCATTCAATATGTTTGGATAAATATTGAATTTCTTGAAAGTTCCACTCCGATGAGATACATCCGACTCAAAAGATTGATAAATGGAGATGCCGGGATCAAAAACTTTGTCCTCATTCCCAAACGAGTGAATGAAAGGACAAGCTACCTTATAAGCACAGAAAGGTAGAAAAACTCGAACGACATATGTGAAGTCAATATAATGGCGATCCTCAACAGGAAATGTCACATATGTCGGAGAAAGATCAATATCGGGATTAAGAGTTGAGGTCACATCATCAAGTTTATGAATAATAGAGTCCTTGACCTCATCGTTTTCTAACTCTTCATCAAAGAGAGGATTTATTTTGCTAGAAAAGTACTCATCGTCAAATTCAAAAAGAGAATTCGAATAGACTTTGAAACTTTCATTTTGAACGTCCTCATCAGAAAGTGATTCGTCATCACTAGAGGAAAAATCATCATTTGAATTGAAAAGGGGATTAGAGAAAATCCCGAAAAATTCATCGTTTGAATTGAAAAGAGGGTTAGAAAACGTCCCGAAAAAATCATCAGTAGTGTCAAGAGGTTGATCACTACGAAAAGAACCATCACTTTCACTGTCGGAAATATCCTCAGACTCACTTGGGATTGGGATAAGGTTCTCAGCACTAGACTTTATGAATTCGTCCGATTCCTTTTCAGGAATAGTGCTAATATGCTCATCCCCCATAATAAGAGAGTCCTTGGGGTCCAAAGTTGGAAAGAATGATGTGATTGCAATAGACTGAGGGAGTTGAGAAATGATATCGCTCAAAGGAATAGTACTCTCCTCGTCGTCTTCATCTTCGTCATCGAGCATGCACGCCTGATTAAACAAGAAACGATTTTGTGCTGCTCGTTCTTCGGCGAGTAAATCTTCCATAGATTCACCATGACGATCATCTTGGGCATGTTTAACAGCCAATTCATTAAGTGTATCCCTCACATCTTGAAGTTTTTGGAATACATCTTCGAAAAACAACTCCTGGAGTTTATTCCTTTCATCTTGAATCTCTTGGAATAATTCTTGAGGAATTGGCTGAGGTTGTGCTTGAATCGTTTTACACTGTGGAGGTTGGTCATGATAAGAATAGTCATAATTGTCACAAGGGCCATGCTCATAGACAAGCGGGGTCCTCGTTTGACAATCGGATTCGTAATGCGGACCTCCACAGAATTCACAACAGTAAAACTGTTGTGACTGATTCGGTGAATTATATGGATAATGGTCATAACCGAAGTTTTGATTACATGGAACTTGCTCATTGACAAACATGTTATTTTTTGACACTCAAAACTTTGGTGAGGACCTCCACAATACTCACAAAGATCATTTGGCATATTTTGAAATGATGTATCATTGAAGTTTTGATAACACGGTTCTTGCCAAAATGAATCCTGAGAAGGGGTACTGAAATCGTTGTGAAAATCTGGATAATCAAGTGTATTTTGGATTTCAGAAGTGCAACATGTACAAAGTCCATGAGTAAAACCCACATCCTTTACAAAAACATCGTTCACATTGTGAATCATCCCCCAACGGATCTTCACATATAAAACAATTATGCTGAGTGAGTGAAGATGGCTGGGGTTGTGGAGGGTGTTCGGGAAGACTTTGAGTATTATCGATGGAATTAAGCTTTTCTTCGAGGGCTACTTCACACCAATAACAAGATCCTTTTGGTGCATGATTTCCACACCGCTCACACTTACACTTGGAACAACGATGATTATCACCCACTGGACCTTTACAATCAAAACAGTGATAGCCCAGTGACGACATGAGAATTAAATATTAAGGAGGGTTAAGAAGATAGAATCAAACGGTTTAAGAGGATGAGGAAAAATATTTTGGGGTTTTTTTTTTTTTTTTTAATGTTTTTCAATTTTTTTGGATTTTTGGAAAAAACTTAAACCTTAAATCAAACAAGCGTACGGTAGCTCTCTGAAAGAAAAACGCACAGAGTGACGGAGGAGCAAAGGTGGGCAATAAATGCTCCTTAAAAACCCGCTCCTTTCGGTTCGACAATTTAATGTCAAACCTCCTGAAACCTCCGTTAGAGTTTGTTTATCAATCAAAGGTGAGCCGAATTCGCAAGCGACACAAAGGCAAGTTTTAATCTGATGTTTAGGAACTTATTATGATAATACTCCAAGTTGAGGAATATTATATTGATTTTTCTTTTATCTTTTATTTTACAATAAAACGGAAAATGTTTTTGGGTTTTTATTTTTATATAATATTATATATATATAAAAGAAAAGAAAAATATTTTTGTTTTTTATATGTTTATGAAAGTGGAAACTTCTGAAAGAATGATCTTAAGTCACTAATCGTTTTAAAATCTCAACGATATTGTAGCAACACAACCTCCCCGGCAGCGGCGCCAAAATTTGATCCGCGCAAAAGTATGTATATGAATAAATATCAGACGGATACCCTTGAATAAAGACAAATCAACCCTTTAGGAAAAAGGCTAACTTTTAAAAACTCACGTTTGTGATATGTGTGATACCAGGTAAGTGACTAACCGGGTCGTGTCCCAACGAGGTGTGAATGGGCAATCGTTTAAGGTTTGGGATTAGAGTGATTGATATTTGGAATATGGAATTTTGCTTGTGTTTTTATTTTTAATTTTAATTAAATAATGAGAAACAAATTCTCACTAGAAAATTAAGATTAACACAATTTATATTAAAAACGCGAAACGGAAAATCTAAAAACGGGATTAAAAAGTGAAATCTATAAAAATAAGTCCTACAAGTACTAAATTATTTTTCCTAAGTTATAAATGACAAAATAAAATTTTAGAAAAAAGATTTATATTTTTCTGATTTTTATATTTTTTATTATGAATTAAAAACTATTAGAAAATAATTAAAAGGTTTAAAAATAGTAAATGACTTTAGAAAAATATGAAACTTTGCAGATAAATCTAAAATATTATTCTTAATCTAGGAAAAATAAAATCAGAAGTTATCTAAACCCTAATAAGCAAATGGGCTAATAAGCAGTTGGGAAATAAGCACTAAAATAAGCTAGAAAGCACTAAAAATCACCAAAGGCTCAGAAACAGTTCAAACAACTTATTTAAGCATAAAACAACTGATTAAGTCCAGATAAGCACTAGGAATAAGCAGATAAGCAGTTGGGCAGGTTCACAAATTAGGGCAGAAACAATGGTTAAAACCCCTACTTGCAGATCAAATTAAGCACTTCAAATAAGCTGGAAAATGAAAACTTATGGGGGCAAAAGCTTCTTGGTACTATAGGCTACACTAAAACATCAAAAGCCCTAATCAATACAACCCAATTGAACTCTAATTTTTGCCTAGATCAGATGGTTGAAAACCAAATGCTGATGCAGGTTGCAAGTATGGTCTGATGTGCAGACTTGTGCAGATGTGCACAAAACAAAAAGAATTTTGACTAGGCTATTTAGTTACTCAAAATGGACAAAAAGGAACAAGAAAATGCTAAGAGAAAAGGCCTGAACAGCTTATTGCTTGTATTGGCTTATTTGATTAGTTGGAGGCCTAGGTTTACCACAGACCTTAAAAAGCTAAAGGACCTGTCTAAATTGATTAAAAAGACTTACAAACAGCCTATTCTACTCAAGTTATGCTAATTTGAAACTGGCAAATTGGCAAATGCACAGTACAAGCTATATTTGAACTTAAGGATGAGCTTAAACCAAACACCCCTTAAAGAAAGGCTGTGTTGGATTTTCAAAGAGAAAATGCAATTTTAAGCTAAGTTATGTATTCTATGATGAAAACAGGTTATATTAAGTTCTAATTAGTAAATTTGAACTATAATTAAGCAGTTTGATAAGCTATTTTATATAAGAGCTATTTTTGGCTTTTTTAATGATTTTGAAGAAAAATTTAGCAACTATTATGAAATACTGATAAGACTGAAGAAATACAATTGTAAACTACTAATAAGCAGAAAATGACTATAATAAGTTAAAATTAAGCTATATAACAATGAAATAGAAAATTATGCAAAAACTTGAAAATTAGCTTACAACTGGATTATGCTTTGAAATAGAGAAAACTGATCAGAAGCACACTTGGTTTGTCAATACCAAGCTAGACACCACTCAGCTCATCCACTCCAGCTTAATTTCACCAGATGGCTTATTTGACTGAAACGTTGACTTATCTTTGACTTTTTGGTTTTTCTTTGAATAGAACTGAATTGAACTAGAATAGGCTCACACTAAGCTATAAGAGCTTATATAAGCTTATACAGACAGGAATAAGGGTTTATCTTCTATTTTTAAGAGCTAATGAAATTGATTCGAATTACAGAAACACTTGAACTTTTATTTAAAATTGAGATTGAGTACAAAGCTTGAGAACATAAAGATAACTGAGCTAAATTAAACTTGAATTACAATTAAAACTTAAATTGAAACTGAAATAAGCAAATGGTACTTTCTACACTACGAATGGTCTAAAACTGTGACAATCTTTTCTTTGTGTCTTTATCTCTTTAAATAGCAATCCCAAAAGTATCTCTGAATCATCCTGATCAAATCCCACCCGCTAGATGACTTTGAATCAATCCCAGTCGTTCAATGTAATTTTGGCGGGAAAATAGTCAAGTGGGTATTTAACGTTTTCTGAGCACATGGGGGAGGGTTAGAGTGTGTAAGTGAAGATAGGGATAAGGGTGGTGGATTGTCAGGGGATGAGGGGTGGTATTGCAGAGAAACGGTGGGTGAGGGTGGTTTGGTTTGGCGGGCAAGTGGGTTGAAGATGAAACGTTTGACCGAGGTCAAACGTGGTTTTGGTTAACTCAGGGATAAAAAGGGTTGGGTATTTTGGGTTATTTGGTTGGGCTTGGGAAATGAAATGGGCTTGGTGGGTTGGGTTAAGGATTAAAGGGTATTTGTTTGGTCCGGTTATTGTTTTTAGTTTAGGATAGGATTTAACACAAGGACCAATATTGTAATTTAGGAAACTTCAAGGGCCAAATCTGCCAAGTTTGCAAACTTCAGGGACCAATCTTGTATTTTATGAAAATCATCTCCAAGGGCTATTTGTGACATTTCAATATTCTTGGAAGTTGACTTTGATAATTTGAGCACTATCCCGGTCTAAACTTGTAAATTCCGTCCCCGTCCTCGGCTTTTCACGATTTTTCAATCTTGTGCTCAGTTTTGTCTGTTTTTGCCCTGTTTTCGATCCTTTTGTACCTGAAACACATAAAAACACAAACCAAGAATATTTGCAACAGTATATGGTCTATTTGGGTGTTTTTGGTCATTTTTGTGTCTTTAATGGGTATAAAATGATGAGTATTTACACACTCATCACCTAGCTTAGGATTACAAAAACTAGAATCGTAGAACTATAGAAACCACACTCCTCCAATCACCTACTATGACAAGTAAACAACTCCCAACTTAAACCAAACTATTGAGACTCAAACTCAATATCTCCTCGACGTTTCTATAGTAATACTTGACTTTCGGGCAATAATAATAAGATAGTAAGTACTTTGGTGTAAGCCTTTTACTAATTTAGGGTGTCACCCTAAGCATAGATGCATAGGGTCCAATATATAGTGTTAGAACACTTATTCTTCAAGCCAGAACGTCCCTCCAGAGTTAATATCAAGAAATGATCAGACTCTAATGATTAATGGGAAGTAAAACCTTCATTTAATGCGAAATGGTAACTGCAGATCTGTCCAACCGATCGGTTTTTGGATCAAACGATCGGTTCCTCGCCTCGGTAAATTCCAACCGAATCGGATGTGGGTTGCATCCGATCGGTTGGATGCTTCATGCACTCACAACTTTAACTTTTTCTTGCCATTTCTTGTCGCATGCTTTATCCTTCATTTAGGTGCTGATTTCTTCCATAGAACTGGATATTTCCTTGATATATGAACATGGAAACCCTAACACTATCAAATCCTTGAGTCCTTGTGTGGTTTCTCTCTTGTCTCCATCTCGAGAATCTTCCAAATGTGCATAATCACTCCAATTCTTCGTCTTTTCATCATCTTTTCCTGTACTTGGCTACATTTACTTGCGTATACACTTTTTCATGATTAAGTAACAAATACATACAAATATAACCAAATATGATGTACAAAACTAATGATAACGCAACTAAAAACATGCTCATTCTGAGCGTTATCAAATAGGATAATTTATGCTTACTGACAAAAATAAACTTTTTCAGCAGTGACTGTAAGCTACAGTATGCGGGACAACTCCCAAAAATGTTCAGAAATGCTCAAAAACATGCAATTACGCATAGAAATGCTCGGCTTAAAAATAATAAATAAATATTTATTATTAACTTAAAATGTGAAAATTACAATTTGTCACAGTCTCCCCAGCTAATGGGGAAATCCGTCCCGGATTTCAATTCGCGTTACTCGATGAATTCGAAAAGAGATGAGGATACTTTCGCTTGATTTCATCATCTCGCTCTCAAGTGTACTTGGGACCTCTAAGAGAGTTCCAACGGACCTTCACAATTGGGATACGACTTTGCTTTAGTCGTTTAACTTCCCGGTCCATGATTTCAATCGGTTCCTAGATGAAATTCAGTTTTTCATCAAGTTGAATCTCATCCAAGGGAATGGCAGCTTTATCGTCAGATAAGCACTTTTTCAAGTTGCTGACATAAAAAACGTCATGCACAGCGCTGAGTTCGGATGGCAACTCGAGTCGATAGGCTACCGGCCCGAATCTGGCAAGAATCTCAAAAGGTCCAATATAATGAGGGTTTAACTTCCCACGTTTACCAAATCTTATCACGCCTTTCCATGGCGAGACCTTTAACATCACTTTATCACCCACTTGGAACTCAAGGGGTTTTCGCCTCTTGTCGGCATAGCTCTTTTGACGGTCACGAGCTGCTTGCATTCGGTTCTTGATCTGCACAATTTTCTCGGTAGTCTCGTGGACTAGGTCTGGTCTGGTAAGTTGGCTTTCGCCAACTTCAGCCCAACATATTGGCGATCTACAGTTACGACCATAAAGTGCTTCATATGGTGCAGCCTTGATGCTGGTGAGGTAGCTGTTGTTGTAGGAAAACTCGGCTATAGGCAAAAGCCTATCCCAGCCATTCCCGAAGTCAATCACACAAGCTCTCAGCATGTCCTCTAACGTCTGAATGGTCCTTTCACTTTGACCATCAGTCTGTGGATGATAAGCTGTACTCATGTCGAGGTCGGTTCCCAATGCATCCTGGAGCGACTTTTAGAAGTTAGATGTGAAACGACTGTCTCGATCAGAGATGATAGAAATAGGCACACCATGTCTGGCGACAATTTCCTTCACGTACAGTCGTGCAAGTTTGTCCATGCTATCGTTATCCTGTATAGGAAGGAAATGAGAAGATTTAGTGAGACGGTCCACGATTACCCAGATCGTGTCGTAACCGCTCGATGTCTTAGGCAGTTTGGTGATAAAATCCATAGTGATGCGCTCCCACTTCCATTCTAGAATTTCAGGTTGTACAAGTAGACCGGATGGTCTCTGGTGTTCATCCTTGACTTTCGAATACGTTAAACATTTACTGACATACTCAGCTATATCGGCCTTCATGTTTGGCCACCAGTATAGCTTCTTCAAATCCAAGTACATCTTGTCGGATCCTGAATGGATGGAGTATTTGGATTTGTGGGATTCGTGCATGATCAAATCACGAACTCATCCGTATAGCGGGATCCAACTTCTATCCGCATAACATAAAACTCCATCAGATCTATTTACGAAGCCATTCTCACTCTCTGGCATTCCGTAAATCTTCTCACGCGGTCGGTTCTCTTCCTTGAGTGCCTCGACCTAAGCATCAAGAATTTTCGCTGGAAGCGGTGAACTGATCGTCATTCCTAACGATCTGACTCTGAGAGGTTTGATCCGCTCTTTTCGGCTAAAGGCATCGGCAACCGCATTTGCCTTTCCTGGGTGATAATGGATCTCACAATCGTAATCACTAAGCAATTCCAACCATCGACGCTATCTCATGTTCAGCTCCTTCTTGTTCAAGATGTGTTGTAGGCTTTTGTGGTCGGTATACACCACGCACTTTGTGCCATAGAGATAGTGCCTCCAGATTCTAAGTGCAAACACTACTGAGCCTAACTCTAGGTCAAGGGTCGTGTAGTTCTTCTCATGGGTTTTCAGTTGTCGAGAAGCATATGCTATCACCTTCTCTCTCTGCATTAACACGGCTCCTAAACCTTTGTGTGAAGCGTCGTAATAAACAACAAAGTCTTCACTACCTTTAGGTAAGGCCAAAATAGGTGCACTACACAACTTTTCCTTAAGGATTTGAAAAGCTTTTTCCTCCTTATCTCCCCAGTCATATTTCACATTCTTCTGTATCAGTTTAGTCAAAGGCTTCGCTATCTTGGAGAAACCTTCAATAAACCTTCGGTAATAACCGGCAAGTCCTAAGAATTGGCGTATTTCGGTGGGTGTTGTGGGTGTCGCCCAATCCTTTATTGACTTGATATTTGCGGGATCCACTTGAATGCCTCGACTATCGATCATGTGGCCCAGAAACTGCACTGTGGATATCCAGAATTCACACTTCAAAAACTTGGCATATAACTCCTCCTTCTTCAATAATTCTAATATTAGCTTGAGGTGTTTCTCGTGCTCTTTCTCATTCTTAGTATATATTAGGATGTCGTCAATGAACACGATCACGAATTTATCCAAGAACGGCTTACACACTCGATTCATGAGGTCCATGAATACGGCTGGTGCGTTAGTTAGGCCGAATGACATAACTTGGAATTCATAATGGCCATATTGGGTTCTGAATGCAGTCTTCGGGATATCCTCTTCCCGAACTTGGAGTTGATGATAACCTGATCTCAGGTCAATCTTTGAGTAAACTGATGAACCTTGTAGTTGATCGAATAGGTCGTTGATTCTCGGGAATGGGTATTGATTCCTGATGGTTAGCTTATTCAGCTCTTGATAGTTGATACACATCCTGAAGGATCCATCCTTCTTCTTAACCAACAGGACCGGAGCTCCCCAAGGCGAAGAACTCAGTCTGATAAAACCTTTCCCTGATAGTTCATCCAACTGATCAGACAACTCCTGTAACTCCATTGGTGCTAGCCGATAGGGTGCTCGCGCTACAGGCACGGCTCCTGGCACTAAATCGATTTGAAATTTGACCGGTCTGGCTGGCGGGAGTCCAGGTAGGCCTTCTGGAAAAACTTCCGGGAAATCTCTCACGATTGGCACACCTTCCTATCGTTTCTCACCGGGCTCCTTCTCTTTCTTCTCAGTAACATGAGCCAGAAAAAGGTGGCATCCTTTCTCGATGCACTTCTGCACCTTCGTACACGAGATGATGCTCAATCTTGACGAGCGTGCACGATCTCTCCGATCTCCTTCTATTATCAGAAACTCGTTCCCGTAGGGTACTCTGACGATCTTTTCATCACAGATGATGATGACATGATATTTCGATAGCCAATCCATCCCTATGATGACGTCAAAACTACCCAACTCTACTGGCATGAGATCGATGTTGAATGAGTGGTTTAACAAGTTTAGAGTGCAACCTCTTATAATGGTATCTACCCTTTCTAAATTCCCGTTAGCTAATTCTACGTCAAAGACGTTGTCTAAGGTGGTTGGAGCAATATCAATTAAGGAACTAAATTCGGTCGACACAAAACTTCTATCTGCTCTCGTATCGAATAATATTGATGCATAACGATTATTTAAAAGAAACGTACCCGTCACCACGTTCGGGTCATCCTGGGCTTCCCTTCTACCCACAACATAAACTCTCCCACGGGCTCCTCCTCCATTTCCCTGGTTCCCATTGTTAACTACTGCTCCCTGGTTACCATGACCACCACCGTTTCCCTGATTTCTGGGTTTATTGCACTCATTACGGTAATGACCCTTCTTACCACATCCATAGCAGGTGACTTCTGCCTTACGGTTGTTGGGTGGTGCTGCTTGAGTGGTGGCTAGGGGTCTTGACCTGCAATTCTTAGCCAAATGTCCCACTCTCTGGAAGTTGTGACACTTAACCGTGCATTGTCCTTTGTGGTGTAGCTTACAGCGGTTGCAAAGAGGTGCATTCCTATCATACCCCCTCTTCTCACCTGAACCTGCTGCATAAGCCTTTGCCACTTTCTGCCTTTTGTTTTGAGAGTTACTGTTGTTACCCTGTGAGTGGTCTTCTCACTTTCTCTTGTTGTTAGTACTCCTTTCTGGGACATCCTCCAATTCCTGGTCCATCAACTTGTTGCCTATTTCCATGGTCTCATGGAGATCTGCAGCCCTTGAGGTAGTCACATCTCCTCTTACGGAATTTGGCAAACCTCTGACATACTTCTCAATCAATCGTGTCTCAGTCTGAACCATTTCAGGACATAGCAAAGCCAGTTCCTGGAATCTCTGGTTGTAAGCAGCCATGTTGTTATTCTGCACCTTCAAGTTCCAAAATTCTATCTCCAACTTCTTGACCTCATTTCGTGGGCAATACTTCCTAAGAACTAACTCCTTGAAGTCATCCTACGGCATAGCATAAGCAACATCCATGTTGGCAGATTTCATGTAGTTGTTCCACCAGGTCAAAGCGGCATCCATGAAAGTGAAAGATGCATACTTGACCCTGTCGTCATCGTTACAATCACTGATGCGAAACACGGTTTTCAGCTTTTCAATCCACCTAGTCAGGCCAACGGCTCCCTCTGTTCCTCCGAAACCTCCAACCATGATCTTTCGGAATTCAGAGTAAGTACAGCCACGGCTGTTGGTCACTGGCCTTGACGTTTTGGTGTTGGTGTTTGAGTTGTTTGCGGCTGCGAGTGCGGCGGCCACACGATCATTGACAAGCTGATCTAGCGTTGCTTGTTTCACCACAGGTGGGTTTTCCGTGACCCTGGTTGGGGCGGCGTTATCAACATTTCTGCCTTACGCGACTCTTATCGGGGTGGCATTCTTAACGGTCCTACCTCGCACTGCTCTTGCTGGGGCAGGTGTATCAGCAGTTCGTCCTCGTGTGACTCTGGTTGACTGTCGCTTGGGTGCAATTTATCTCTATCACAAGAAGATGACGATAAATGAGATCTCAATTATAGAATGAAGGTGTCATATAAGTATATGAACATCACAGACAGAGAATAAAGTCAACCACAGAGGAAACAAACAATCAAAATAGATAAACCAAGCTTGTTATATATATATATATTGAAATAAATAGAGGTACACAAAATCACAAGCAAGGCTAATAGTCCATCACTAACTGATAACTCATCAGTTTAGTGGAATACATCATCTACTGAAACTAAAATAGGCTCGGTCACGCTTTAGGCGTAACTGCTCAAACGCTGCAGTCATCCCTCCAATGGCAGCCTCCAAATGATCCACACGGTGTCTCAGCTCCTGGTTCTCTCTCATCACAGCACCGATCGTATACTCGGCAGTCATGATCCTCTGCCACTGAGCGCGATCAGTACCTCGAGCTCTCCTCAACATCCCATGAATCCTGGTCTGGCCTATGCCCAAACCGATAGCCCTAAAGTCCAAATCCCTTAGCTCCCTACTGTGTAACCTCTCTAGTGCCTCTAATCTGTCTCTCAGGCCAATCATCACACGTCTGTCGGAATACATCTCCTCAAACAATACACATGCAGGTATGTCAACTGTCCCAATCCGCCTCTCAACACTCTGAATGCTGTCAGGCTGCTCTAACCTCTCAATCTGATCTGAGTGCACATCGAGCAAACTGGCATGGTTCGCCAACTGAATCCATACCTGCTCCATGACAGTAGGCTCCTCGAGCTCGGCTGGTGAGGCTGGTAGAAGCGGAGAAACCACTTGTGATGGAAGCGGAGAAGGTATCGGAGATGGAGGCGGCACGAACGAAGGAGATGATGGAGTGTACTCCAGAATAGCTGCACGCACACCCGTGCTAGTATCACAAGTAATATCAATCCACTGAGTATCACTCAAATCCTGTATCTGGACAGCTGGTATATGTTAAATTACACATACCTTTTACCTTATAAAATGGACCAAATAGACCAAAAACTGACCAAATATGCCAAAAATAGTGTGTTTTTGTGTTTATGCATGTGCAGGTACGGATATTATGAAAAAGGACAAAATCAAGCAAAAATCGGCAAACCCGAGAACGAGAAATGAAAAGAGTATTTAAAGTCAGAATGAGGAAGCAAATTTTCAAGACTTGAGCTCTATATTTCTAAATTAGCCCTTGGATCATGTCAATATTACAAAAATAGCCCTTGGATCAACTTTTCATGAATGGCAGAAATGGTCCCTTAAATGCTTAAATTCATTTCACACAAATCCTAAACTAAACCTTACAACCGGATTCCATTTAATCAACCCAATCCAAAACACACAAAAGCCCAACAAATAATCCCCAGCCCACTCCCTAAACGTATCCTGACCCACAAACCCAGACCCATTTACCCTTATTTACCCGAAGTCAAACCCTATTAATTACCAGGTCAAACAAGCAAAAGAAAAAGGCGGGTAAAGCTTTTTTACAGTTCTTCTTCCCTGTCCCTTTCCATCCCCTGCTCCAAGACAAACTCCAGCTCATCTCCATGGTCCCCCCCCTCTTCACATGACTCTAGCCATGCTGGCAATCCAAGAGATACTATAAGGCTCCAAAAAAATCATCCTACGGCCAAGATTACTTGAAGTGGTCTCCAAGCAAAAATCAAAGGCTGAGATTATTGATCCAGAAGCATCTGAGAAACCCTAGGATGCACCCTTTTCAGCTATAAATACCAGGCTCTCCTTAAAGCACAAGGTTGTCCAATTTTTCATGTCTTAGAGAAATTTAGGCCATTTTTCTTATTGTTAATTTACTTTCAGTCATTAGGTTAATTAGATTAAAGCTTTGTAATTCTGATTTTAGTATTGTAATTCACTCTTTAATTAATACAATTTTAAGTTTTCATTTAAATACCTTGTCGATTTTACAATTTTAAGCATTCTTATTGTTCCAAAGTAGTTTCTAAGCTTCCATTACTGTTCTTATAAGCTCCTATAAGCTTGTTGTGGCTTTTATTAAAGTTAATTTGGTTAAATTCAGTTTTAATTTCAAAAAGTCAACAAAAGTCAAAAGTAGTCAAATAAGCTATTTTGGATGATAAGCCAGTAAGGGAAGGGCTTATTGCTATTACTAGCTTGTCTTTTGACAAGCTAGAGCTTGTAGAGTAGCTCGTCGAGCCTATTGTGCCCTGTTTGTGCAAGGGTGTTTGTAAGTTCTCATTTAAAGTTCCATTTTAGTGCATTAGCTTATTTTCTGCTTTGTTAAGTGCTTATTTGCCTTTTCTGTGCTTATTTGTTCTTATTTTGTTCATTTGATGTCATTTTGCTAGTTGGTTTAAGCTTAGTCTTCATTTTTCTTTAAAACCTTAAAAAACCAAAAAAAATTAGGATAATATAGAATTGCTTATTTTAGTGCTTATTTCTAGTGTAGAAAGGTTCTTTAGTGCTTAATTTACTTAGTTAATCTATTGTGGTTCAGAAGCATAGCTTAAATTGGTCAATATTAGCTTTAATCTCAAATCAGTCCATTTAAGGGGGTGTTTGGCACAATAGTGAAAATGGGTCAAAAATGGATTTTTACAGTTCATGTGCTATTTGGCCAACTTTGATTAGGTCTTATTTAAGTGTTTTAAGCTGTTATTAAGTGGTTTTTATCAATTTTAAGTGTTTGTTAGTTTCTAGTTGATTTTTCTAATTTTTAAGGTTTAATAAGCTTGTTTGAGCTTTTTGTTGAGATAAGCTGATCTAGCCCTTGTTTTTGTTAAATTTGAGTGCATTATAATGTATTAAGTTTTTGTTCAAGAGTTAGTTTTGTTTCAATGGGATTTGAGGCAATTTAGAACCAATTAAAGTGTTAGGACTGCATCAGTACCTATTTCCATATCTGTTCTGGTCTGCCTTTTCATAGCTCATTAATAAGCCCTATTTAAGCTCTGATTAAGCTAATTTCTAGTTCTTCTAGTTCTTAGGTGTATGAGCTTTTAGTATCTTGAGCTTTTGTGGATTTCTCCTTTTATCTTAGTGCTTAAAATTAAGCCTAAATGGCTTAAAATTAAGCCTAAATGTGCCTCAGTGGACACTGTTTGAATCTTCATGCTCATTTGTATCAACCAGCTCTTGTTTATGAATTTTAATATGTACATTATAAGCTCAATCAAGCTAAAATTTGGTACAATTACTCTTTGATTGCTAGTTTACTTGTTTCACATTTTTTTGATTTTTTATATTAGCTTTTAGATAGCTTTTTAATAAGCCAAATTTGCCTCAGTAGCCAATTTTTAAGTCTGCATCAGTAACAGTACATAATTGCTTATCATGATTGTCCAGTGCTTATTCTCTCTTTGCTTTGCTTTTTCTGATTTCCCTTGTGCTTATTTGAATTACCTTTAGGTATAATTTAACTTATTTCAGTTTTATTCTAGCTTAAAGTTAGCTTATTAGTATATTTCATTCTAGCCTTAGCTCTTTTTCCCTTTTTCTATTCTGATCTGTCTTAGTGCTTAATTTAAGTTTTCAAAAATAGTTACTTTTACAAAATTTGCTTATTTACTAGTGCTTATTAAGATTTTAAAAAGAAAAAAAAAATAGTTTTCCAAAAAGTGCTAGACCAGGGATTCGAACCCCGTTCTGCACTATCACTCAGACCTCACACACACCCCCTTAACCAGAAATGCCCTTGGGACTTTTCTGTCCTAATATTCTTCTTTAATTCCTTTATAGTCTTATTTCATTTTTAGCTTATTACTTCTTTTCTGCTTATTTAGAACAGCTTTTACCTTCCTTTTATTTTTCTTTCATTCCTATTTACATTAAGTAGTTTTTTTATAAAAATATCAGATTTTTCCAAAAAGTTTTAGTATTTTTTATCATTTAATTTCTTTAAATTTGTTTTTAATTCATAATAAATTAAATATAAATCAAAAAAATGATTTTCTTTTTTCTAAAATTTTCTTTTATCATTTAGGACTTAGGAAAAATAGTTTTGCGTTCCTATGGTTTGTATTTCTTAGATTTCTCTTTTAAGACTCGGGATTTCCCGGTTTAAGCGCGTTTTTAGTTTTCCTTTACGTTTTAGGATATTTGATCTTTGCTTATTTGTTTTGATTGCTTTATTACTTGTTTTTATCTTATATTTCATTATTTTTAGTATAAAAATTCAAAATCTCACTTTATTCACTATTCACGACACGTTTCACACGAACTCAAAATCACTTAATTCCATTAATCCTTCTTTGGGAAAATGACTCGGGTTTACATGTTTCCTTCGTATTCCTTTGAGATATAATTGATATCGAATCAATTTTTGGCGCCGCTGCCGGGGAGGGTTGAAGTGAATTTTTGATTCCCGTTTGACGATTCGTGTTTTGAAGACCCTTCCTCGTGAAGTTATCGTTTTCATTTGTAAATATTTTCTTATTATAAAAAGTAAAAATTAAAAAAAACCAAAACACTTTTCCTAAAGTGTTTAAAATACCAAAAAAAATTAAAAAACCAACAAAAAACCAAAAATATTTGTTTTTCAATTTTTCTAAATATAAAAACCCAAAAAGATTTTCTTTTCAAATTTATTTTCCTTTTAATTTTGTGTTTTTCAATGTTTCTAATTTATAAAAATGCAAAAAAATAATCTTCTTTATCCTCTTAACCGTTTAATTCTACCCTCTTATCCCTCTTTATTGTTTAATTCTTATGGCGGACACGCGTACTATGATGGAATTGCTGCAAATACCTATCGTAGGTATTGAAAAAGCCATCGTTATTCCACCCATTCTAGCAGATGAATTTGAATTGAAAGTCGAGTTAATTAATTTCATAAGTAACGATCCTTTCTATGGTTTTGAAAATGACGATCCTTATTCACACATTAGAAGATTTTCCCAAATAACTCGAACTTTCAAAATAAATCAAGTGCCTCAAGATGTGGTAAATTTGATCTTGTTTCCGTTTTCACTTAAAGGAGCAGCCGAGACATGGCTTGATTATGAACCTCCTAATTCCATCACCATTTGGGATGATCTAGCATCAAAGTTCTTAAATAGATTTTATCCTCATTCTAAAACAATTGAGCTCAGAAAAGAAATCATGAATTTTCAACAATGTTTTGATGAGACTTTTGCCGAGGCTTGAGAGAGATTCAAAGATTTAATATGGAAATGCCCACATCACGTTTTTTCGGAATTGCAACAAGTTGATATATTCTATAATGCTTTAACGCAAAACGATCAAGATTCGCTTAACACGGCCGCCGGTGGAAATATCTTTTATCGAACTCCGAAGGACATCTTGACGATTATCGAAAACAAATCGAAAGTTCGCCCTTCACAAAACAGACCGGTAGTAAGTTCCCAATTTCGCAATGAAAAATCTGTTAGGAATATAAATATTCAGTTGAAGACTCGGTCACCCCGAGCATTCCTTTGTATTAAATAGCTCGTAGTATTACTAGTAATATTATTAGTAGATTAGTTATTATTATTATTGTGGAGTAGGTCGGGTCTTTACCCACTGTCAGCTCGCTCCACAGTCCACTAGGGACATATTATGTAGCACTATATAAAGCCCTCTCCTCCAAAGGAGAGGGTTGGACCTCATTTTCACACTTAATCTAATATATCACTAGTTTCTCTGTCTAAGAGGTTCCATCTCTTTCTCTCTCTACATATTCTATTCGATCCATAATCTAGCTCCAAACAAGTGTTTCTTTGATTGTGAATATACTACAATTGGTATCAAGAGACATGATTAGGTTCACATAAGGGTTTATTCACAAAGTCGTGGTGTTTTGGGACTAGTTTGGTTCGAATAGCTTCTTTCTTAAAAATTCTATTTTGCACTTTGTTTTGTGGATAGAAGGTGTTAGATCTTGTACTTTCTAGCTTAGGGATAACATAGGAGTAGTGTTTGGTGTTTGGAATCAAAGTTTGAGGCTTTGTGTGGTTGTTTTTGGAAGATTCGAAGGTTAAAACCAAAGTGTTCTTAGTTGTGTTTTGTCTCTCGGTAACACAATCTTAGTAGCGTTTTGTGTCTGGCTGGGAAAGTGAAAGTAGCATTTTGTGTTTCCTCGAGATTGCGTTTTGGCAGTTTACCGCATTTGGCAAAAACGACAAAACGCTACGAAAGCGACTTGTCTGGCATTTTGTGGGTTGCGTTTTGTCCTAGACTGTGACTGATTTGTTTTCTTGTAACTTGCGTTTTGTGTGTTGCGACTTGTATCAGTCAAGGTTGCGATTTGTCCTGTTTCCAAAAGTTGCAATTTGTCATAGTAAGTTGCGACTTGTCCAGTTTCCAAAAGTTGCGATTTGTTATCTAGTGACTTGCGTTTTGTGTGTGGCGACTTGTGTCAGTCAAGGTTGCGATTTGTCCTGTTTCCAAAAGTTGCGATTTGTCATAGTGAGTTGCGACTTGTCCAGTTTCCAAAAGTTGCGGTTTGACCAAAGTTGACTTTTTACGTCAAAACTTCAAACGGCCATAACTTTTGAACCGTAACTCCGTTTTCAGCGAAACACCTGTCAAAAAGACCGGAACAGCCTGAATATTGTAAGGTTACTAGACTTTGTCAGATAATGAAATTTTTGAAGCCTTCCGGAAAGAAGTTAATGAGGTTTTAAGTTTTTCAGACCAAAATTTCGCCATAATAACTTGCAACAACCATACCAAACAGATCAACAAGTCTACCAGACCTTCATCATAACACATATCAAGCATCATTTCACGGTTTATTCTTGATTTTGTAAAACCCCGCGAAAGAATCTATTTCTCGGTTTAAATCATAGAATTGTAAAATCCCGTGCACGTTAATATCATGTCAAATACTTCAGATTCTGCTATATCAGAGATACTCAGATTGTACAACATGATTGACAAACAAAAGATTCCCAAAGATGTTCGACAGATAAACGTGTTTGACTATGTTGGTGCCAATAGAGACTTTGTGTGCCCGAATTCTCAAGAAAACAAGCTTCATCAGCCACTGACAAATGTTGGGGAGTTAGATACAACAATGAACAACGTGCAACACATGAAACACAATGAAGCGTATGAGGAACCTAATGGGGTATCTTCTGTTATTTATGATGATAATGTGTTGCATGAACAAAAGATTCCCGACAAAGTACAACAGACAAACGTTGTGAAGTCAGATACTGCTAATATGGGAAATAGCGATGTTGTCCCATATGAACAATATGTGAAGCACAACGAAGAGTCTGTTGTACCTAGTTGTGCATCTTCTGTTCTAAATGATGACTATGTGCTGCATGAGAACAATGTGTTTGTCCCTGATGATACCTTGACCACTAAATTTAACTTATATAAAGAACAAGTGGCCTTGTATGAACAGCGTGCTAAGTTTGAACTAACCGAACGTGAGCAGAAAATGGAAGGTCAGTTGCGTACACTTATAAAAGACTATAGAGTGAGAGAAGAATCATTAAAACAAGAATTGAATTCTTTGAAAAGCCAGCTAGATATGTCTGTTAAACAAAAACAGGAAATACAGAATTGTGTGAATAGGCTTAAGCTAGAATTCAAAGAAAAGGAAACAACACTTTTAAATGATTTTTCTAGACTCAAAACCTTAAAAAATAAGCTTGAAGATAAGTTGTACGCACAAGATCAAACCATACAAACTGCTCAAATGATTCATAGGCACAAAAAGTTGAGTGACAAGCATAGTAGAATTATGATTGGTGAACCCAAGTCAGCCATCCTTAGGAATATGAAGATAGCTCAACCTGCCCTATATGATGGTAATGTGATGCTCATGCCCAAGCATGCACCCCCTAAGCATTTTTCTCTGAAAGAAAGTGAGGAGATAGAAGATAGAAATAGGGAAAGAATGAATGAGAAAATGAAGGATCCCAAATGCATAGCCAAACGAATAATAGTCAAGCCCCATGATTATTATGAGGAGAATCGTTTGACTGTGTTTGCCCCTCAAAAGAAGTTAACACCTGAACAAATATTTTGGTCTCAAGATATTGAAAAGCAAAAGGAAGAAAAACTTAAAGCAAACACCCCACTCATTAGAAAAGTTGCGTCCGTAACAGTGTATCCTCCCAATACACCTAGGCATCTGGTTCCTTTATCTCTTCCCACTGAATGCGAAACCTTAATCAGCTTATACGTGCTTTGGCAACTATTTGTTGATTTTGATAAAACATGTAAGAAGAGAATCACACCAACTGGAATTACTGAGGGGGAAAGGTGTTTTGAACATGCAAAAAGGTGTTACTTGACTGGGGTCATACCATTCTTTAAACTACTTAAAGAATATTTTGAAGGGTTGCAAACTGCCCTTAATACTGAAGTAAATGAGATGAAAGTAGTGTTTAGAGATATGGAAAATAAGGTAGCTCAAAATGCGATAGAACTTAAGAGTCGTGAGTTTGAGAGAAAGAACGTTCTCATCGCCAATGAGAATTTGATTGCTAGATGCATTGCACAAGATGTCTTTTATATTGCTACTGATGCTGCATTATCTGCTTGTCAATTTCATGAGTAGTCTATTGCTTTGAATGTTACCCAGAATCGTGTTGTTGAGCTTGAGGGGGAGAATTTGAAATTGCTTGAAAAAATTCAAAATGATGACCATGATAACATGGTTAAATGTTTTTCAAAACTAGAGGTTGATTATCAGAAGTTGCAACTAAAACATCAACACTTAGAAGAAAAATGCAAAATATCAAATGTCAAGACATCCTTGGATGCTCCTGAGTTTGATATATATTTTGAATTAAGCAAACGTGATGAAAAAATTCAAGCTCACACAAACACGATTCGACTGTTGAGGGCCCAAATTGCCCAATTTAAATCCAACAAGTGTGATGTATATGGCACCAATAAACCTTCGTCTTCAGATTCTCAGAATTTTCAATATCAAGACACCATCAATAAACTACATTATGAAAATGAGTGTTTTCGAGAAGAAAATTCTAAGATTAAACAGCATTACAAAGAGTTATATGACTCAATTAAAGTTACAAGAAATAGTCATAATGAAAAGATAACTTCTTTGTTAAATGAAATTGAGAATCTTAAGACTCAGGTGAAAGGAAAAATGCCAAGTACCACTTGTAATTGTGTTGCATCAAAGGTTTCTGCTTGTAAAATGTATAATGTTGATGTGGGGCCTATTCTATTTCCCATGAGAAACAACAGACATGTCCATCAAATGTATCTCTGTCACCTTAGGGATAGACTTGACACACTTCGTGAGGTTGTGGAAGAGGACAGAATAGGAAAACCACTTGATAAGGCAGTAGGTCATGCCTGCGTCCTCACAAAAAGGATCCAGGAACAGTTAGAATATGCCATTGGCACGGGTCCCAAGTCTAGCAACCAAAGAGATAGATTAGGTGCATCATCATCCACAAGTAAGAACAAGCATGTAACCTTTGAGGCACCCTTGGAAACTTCAGATCCCAGCACATCAAAACATGTTCAACAACCAGAAGTGAAAAAGACTAAGAATCCCATCAGTCCTTCTACAGGAGTTAATAGTGACACTAAAGCTATCAAGTCAAAATATAGGAGAAACACAAAGAATTCTAGGACTTCATTAGCTAAAAGTGTTCCTAAAAGGAAAGTAGAAGACCACATGAGAAACAACAAGTCAGATTTGAACAAAAGGAATCATAATTCGAATCCAAATTCACTTTGTAAAACATGTAATGAATGAATAATTTCGTGTAATCATGATAAATGTGTTAAGAAATTTCTGAAGTCGTCCAACAAACCCCCAGTTAAGAAAGTTTGGAGAGCTAGACAAATTAAGCAATCTTGGAAACCTACAGGGAAAATGTTTACCAATGTGGGCTTTCAGTGGAAACCCACGGGCCGAACATTCACACTAGGGGAACATTGCCCTTTAACAAGGATTACAATTCCTAGAGTAGTGCCTGTTAAGGAATGGAAGCCCACTGGTAGAGTTATCCCTTTAGATACACAATGTCCCTTAACTAGGTCCATTGCATCTACTAGGGTTGCCCCTATTGTTAAAACCAAGGCACCTATGGTCTCAGCAGCCCCAAAGATTGTTTGCACTAACCAACTGGAACCCAACCTAAATTGGGGATCCGGCTCTCCAAATTCTCTTCTTTCGTCTGTTTTCAAATGCAGGTCGTACGGATTGTTCTTTGACATTTGGACACAGGCTGCTCACAACATATGAGGGGAAACTAAAATGACGTCTGTACACATCAGTGCAGGCCTCGTTCTTCATCGACAATGACGTCTGAACACATCATTTCAGGCCTCGTTCTTCATTGGCTATGACGCCTGTACACATCAGTGCAGGCCTCGCTCTTCAACGACTATGATGTTTGAACACATCAGTTCAAGCCTCGGCCCTCATTGTCAATATGATGGCGTCTGCTGACTTCTCTTCAGGCCCCGTTCATCAAAGAAAAGAAAGGCGTACGCTTGAATGCGCTTTATCTTCGGAAGAAGAGGAATCTTCTTACTTATGACCATTCTCATCAAGCTTCATGTTCTTCTCATGCTCATTCAGTCATCAAGGGGATAAACGTACATTGGAGTATATCCTTATTCACCTGGTCTATCAAAAATGGCAGTGGGTCGTCATATGCAATTTTTGAGGGGGAGAAGGGTGAATTAACTATATGGTGATTGAGAGTTGAGAAATGGTCATACGAATATTCTTGTTTTTGACTAAAGACTTCATACTTGCTCCATGCGCATTCAAACATCAAGTGGATCTACTTCCATCAGATGCAATTTCTAATGCAATTTTTGAGGGGGAGAAGTGTGAACAGTGGATCAACCTCATATGCACTTGTTCAATCAAAAATGGCATCCTCATATGCAATTTTTGAGGGGGAGAAGTGTGAACAAGTGAGCGAACAAACAATCACTTGTTGGGCATCTAATGGTGACTACGGAATTGATCAGGTATCACTTATTTGGGGTTGAAGTTGACTTCCTCAAAGGCGTGATCTTACTCTATCATGAAGTCGGGGTTGGTTGGATGCATGACCTTCAATGATAACTTGCTTGTGCTTAAGATTTAAGTTGAAGACTTAGTTTATCTAGTTACCAGCAGTCGGGGTAACTATCACTTAAAGGAGTTACGTTGTAGTACTCAGTGTCACACGCCGTTGACGTTGTGGATAATCGTAAGAGGTGTTAAGGTCTCATACTTTGGTTGGGTAGTGAGTACTTAGAGATTTGCTTGGAGCACTAAGTCTCTACACCATTCTTCCTACATTAGTGCAAGTCTAAGTCACAAGTACGGGGAATTCTACTTCAGTGTCAAGTTTGGTATATCGGGTTTGTTCCATCAGTCATCTCGTCAAATAGCCTACTTGATGGTTGGTAAAGATAGTCAGAGACAGTTTCGGTAGCGGTTGATTCTCACTCGATCCACTTGAGCAAAGTTTGTTCTTCTCACAAGATCTCAAGAATATGTGCGTAAAATGTGTTGCTGATTCTGAGGTATCAAAACCAGCAAGGGGGAAGGAGATATACATCTGAATGCACAACGAGTACACATGATGAACTTTATACATCTTCTTAATTGAAGTTATTCCGGGAAGACAAATGTCATAACCGCAGAGAAAATCAGTGTTTTAACTCGTTCCTTTGGTGTATCATTCCAACTATGTGGGGGAAAAGAAAGTCAGTTTCGGATGATAAAAGAGGTACACAATTGTATGATGGTTCTTATGGTTAGTCGGTATCCTACTGAAGGAAATGTGTACATCCGGTACTCAGTAGCTTTTATGGTACTATCTTGGTGTTATCATGTCGACTACATACGGGATTAATTGCTTACACTCGGGACTTAGTTGAACTTGGTGTAACAACTCTCATCTGCGATTTCCTGAAGGGAGAAAAGGGGATTTTTGGTCTTAATTGATCTTGATGATGCATTTTCGACTTCATTTATGGGAATTGAGTGTGTACTTAGGGTTCTTGAGCTTCATATATCGAGACTGGCTGCATCTCTTCAATTACTTGGGGGAAGTGGTCTCTGGATACTGTTGGTATGCATTGCTTCAGACTTCAGCGGGACGAAATGTGAGAAGTATCATTCAAGCGTGAGATGATTCGTGGCTGATTTATTTGAGGATCCCCCGATCGAAGAATTTCGACGGTTATTCTTAAAAGGAGCAGCAATATTTACTGGGGTTTGCTACGGTTTTCGCTGTACACTTACCTTTTGTAAGCTTGAAAGAGACTGTGAAACTTCTTAAAAGGAAGATTGTCGGTTAGGGGGGAGCTATCAAAGCTTCACATTGAGAAGGCTCAAGCTCAGACGATTATTTTGGAGCCTTGAAAGCTTTGGTGGTGAAAGTTTAAGAGATGTTGACTTCAGATGTCTACCACATGCTGAACGTATCCTCATTTTGGTATTCATGTCATCATCATCTTAAACTGAGTAACATATTTTGTACATATCTTATACCAAACTGTAAATAGAAAATTATAGATCCAGAAAATTGTAATTAGAAAAATATAAAACCAACAATTTGTAAATAGAGAAATTTAAACCTAGAAAAACCATAAAAATTAGAAAATTAGAAAATTCCAAAAATAGTTTCATCTAGGCATGTCTTCTGTTTATCGATAACATTTACGGTCTTAGAAATGTCATTCAATAATGACACGGGACTTTAAATGAAGCTCGAGCAGAAGTTACACAAACCGGTTAAAACTTGTCTAAATGGCTTGCTATTACTTTAGATAGCAACCCGCACTTCAAAATAGGGAAAGCACGTCGCCAAAAAGACGGTTGTTCCTCCAACCGGGTGAAGTTCACCTGGGCATGGATTACTTTATATCCATTTTTTTCGTCCGATCTGATGTACGTTTCAGTGCGTCACTTCGTGTATAAGAAGAGAAGTCTTCTTTACATCAGACTCTTTATCTTCTTTGATTCTTCAAGAGAGTCTTGATGTTACACAAGGTGGTAAATTGAATTAAATTTTCACAAATACTCGTCGCTCAATTGAATGACTACAGCTCTTTAATAGAAAATGGGTCATTAATTGAGGGGGAGAATATTTGTTCAAATTTCTGACACCTTGCCAAATTTGTGCAACATCAGCAGTGACACTCTCTCGTGGTTTAAGGGGGAGCATAGTATGCTTCGAATTCAGAATACATTTAAACCTGACCACATTTTCTCCCAAATTTTTTAAGCATATTTAAATCAATTGGGATCACAAATCTCAAGTGGTTTGAAATTTTTGATCGGGGGAGAGAATGTGATTTAAATATGAAATTCTGATAAAGAGTGTGATCTTTTGAAACTCAAGTGTAGGCTCTCCCATATGTGCCAAACATTTTCGTATACCGATGCACATATTGAGGGGGAGCAAATGATTTGTGATGGCAATTGTGAAAGAATACCAAAGACCGACCATTTTACTTTATGTATTGGAGTTATAAGGATGGTAAGGTTAGGTATTAGTTCCCATGATCCAGCCAGAACCAGAGGGATCTACCCAGGGACAATCTACTAGTTAGTGTAGAAGTCCTTAGGTATGATTATAAAAAGGAGAAAAAGTGAATAAGGGATGAGTGCCGACTGAGATGGAGCTAGTGCTGGAACAAACCCAACAAGGTGCTAGTAATGAAGTCTCGGTAAGCGCTGAAGGGGTTGAAGAATGAAAAAGAAATGTAAAGATAAAGGGTGAAAAGAAAGAAGCCCTCCTTACATCTTAGGCAGAAACCGGGTCAATACATATGCTGTCAGAATCACTTAGTTGATTGCTGGCATTGAAGACAAAGTATCATGGACCCAGTGATACGCTGCACAACCCTCCCTAGCCACTCAAGGTCCCTTAAAGGACTCTTGTTTCACTTGTCACGGAGATCAATAAATTGCTATCATCTTTCTCACTCTGAGTTAGATGATATTGAAAAGGTGGCAGTCCTCTCCAGCCTCCGATTACTAAATCAAAACGCACTGTTGAGTCTAGAGCCCAGAGATCATCAATAAATCTCATTAGGACACATTTCCAATATGCTTGTTGTTTCATACACCGTGAAAAGCAAGAAAATATATATGAAGAGTCCTACGCATTATCCTTGTGGTATTGCCAGAACATCCGAGTGATACGTAAAGTATTCACAATGAAGATGGAAATCCTTCTAGAGCCAACATCAAACAATGTAACACCCCAACCCGACAAGGGCAAAGGTATCACAAATACGGATTCTTATCAGAACAAACACAAGCATAAGACATAAATAATACAATAGGATTCCAAGGTTTACAATGAAAATTCTGAAATTACAAGGCTATAAAAGAAGATACAAAATTTCTAAGTCTGAAATAAGAATCTCTTCTAGCAATCTCAACTCCAGAATAGCTAACAGGGTCTTCTAAGTCCAAGGTTTTCTCTATTAATAACTCAGCTTCCAACTAAAACCTGCCGCGGGAAAAGAAACGCGGCTGAGCTTAAAAAGCCCAGTGAACAGATATATAATAAACGGAAACGAAAGCAAACAGAAATGGAAGTAAAAGGAAAAGAACAGATATAGCATAATGAAATAGATAAGTAAAGGTACAGAGAGAGCGTAAAGGTTTAGGACAGTAATCCACCACGAGCCCAGAAACAGAAACATCATATCCATGTAACCATATCAGAAATCCAGAGGGGATGCCTCTCAAGTAACCAGATAATATGAGGGGTGGCCTCATGTATCCAACAGAAATATATGGAGTAGCTAGCTCCCAGAACATGAAAGACGTGGATTGCACCCACTGTCAGTCACCAGAAATCAGATATATCAAATCATCACAAATCAGAACGAACCTAGGATGCATCCATTCGCCCCCCAGAACAAATCATATTGGCCATAACAGATATAAAATTTAGCGCGCATAACAGAATCAGAATGGGGACGGTGTAACCAAATCACTAGGGCTACACGCTAGTCATGCCAGTGGTGCATCACAGACACGGCCATGTTACCTTCATGGCTAGGGAACAAATTTTGGCTCGGGTATCAAACTGAGAGTCAAAGGTCAAAGGTCAAAGGTTCAAAGGTTCATATCATAATCAGGGTGTCATATCAGAAGGTTCAACATTAGAAGGTCAACATCGGAAGGTCAATATCAGAAGGTCAAATAATCCAAGTTCCATAGTAACAGTTCATTTAAAAAGGTTTCTAATTAAGAGTCCATTTAAAACAATCTTTTAATAATGGTCTTCATAAAAATGATCCTTCGGAGTAGATTTCATAAAATGATCTTTCAAAACGGTTTTTCATAATGATAGTCTTTTAAAATAGTTTTCATAAAAGTTAGTAAAATGCCAATTAAAAGAGTATTGTATCACATTTGTAAACATCATTTTAAAATAGCTTTTTCTCAACTCATTTCTAGGTCAGAATTAAAGGGGTTTTCACAGTCTAGGTCCATATCATAGGTCAAAGGTTCAAAGCAAGGAATCATAGCAAAGGTATCAAATCAGAGGCTAAACAGATCAGAATCATGAAAGAGATCATAGGAAACCTTACAGAGAAGGTCAGAATATCTGTACCTCATACCGCAATCGAAAACACAACAGAAAATATCAAGGTCGGAAACAGACTCCATCTCCAGCGAATCTACACGAATTCATGACTGACTTATTAAAACGTATTTAATTCAGATTACTTATTTTAATCGGCTTTCCATTTTTAGTAACTTTTCTTTTTATCACGTTTTCTGATTTAATAACGTTTATGGTCAAAAATGTCAATTAAATAATTTTAGACTTAATATGAAAAATATTTTAGCTTAGGGTTAAAATGACACCTTTAGTAATTTTAGGGTTTAATGTGTCAATACTAAAAACTTAAGGTCCAAAAGTAAATTATCGATTAACATTCCAATTTCCTTATATTCACTACATTCCTCACTGTACAAAACAATCCCAAAATACTCTTTATTTTATTTGATTTGAAAAGGAAGCTACAAGGAGACTACCAATTCCAACGGTCCAACGATTTGCACCACTGCCATGTGGTTTGTGATTACTCAAAAAGAAATAACCATGTATGCATAACACACAAATTCATGTACAAGTCGACACCCACAACACACGCTTACAATCACCACTGATAATCGAGGCAACACATACATTTTTGCACACACAATCACAACACCAAACCATATATACGACCCATTTAGATCGACTAACTCACACTCGCACACCAAATTTTACGTGGCACACAAAGGTAGTAAAACATCTAATCCTTAACACAGACACCACAGATTTTACGAGACACACTACATCCCCAAAGCAACTTGTTTTAGGTTCATATCACCACATGTTTACACACACACACGAAACACCTTTAATCACACACACACATAAACGCACTCCATATCAGATTAATGAGACCACATGTATACACACAATCAACACCCCAACTGCCCTCGTTATTTTTTTTTGTGTGACGTGATTATTTACGAGACTTTTATAATGACGCATTCGAATGACACTTGATTATTTACGAGACGTAGCAACAAGCATGTTTTAGGTAGGGTTTCATTAGTTATCGTTTGACCTATTAACGTGCAACATTTTGAATCTTTTAGGCACGACAAAGATGGTTAACGAGTGTACCTTAAGGCCGAGTTTAAGAGGGTTGACAAGAAAGGAAGAACGTCACTTGAAGGACAAATTCACACGATCACCAAACTGCTACAAAACTTCGAACACAGGCACGTCTTAATGACTTTAATCAAGGCTTCGAACCCCACACGAATTGTTCTTGAATCAACCACAAATCGAATGAACATAAATCCTAACAAAAATTTGTCTCCATGCTCGTATATATAAAAAAAATAGCTAGTTTTCTTTTTGTTGATGTTTTGTTTTGATATACCAAGAGGATACTAGGCAAATGAGGAGGATATAATATCTCAAAGAAAGCGTGTGAAAATGAAAAGGAAAAGTGCGTTTCTTATTATATTATTTTTTTGTATGAATGTATCCTTTCCAAAGAAAAGAAAACGTGTGAAGTTATTTTGCAAGATTGATAGGATTGGATCTTTACAACCAATAGAAAGCGTGTGGATTTATCAAGGCAAAGCATTATAGTTTTAAAGATAAGGATATGCTTTATGTTATGCGTATGAAAAAAAAGAATGATATATCATAACTGACGTGTACTCATTCGTTTAACCAAAAGAAAGTGGCATAAAATAAGGGAGGATAGCATTGTTTAATAGAGAGTAATGGGAAAGAAAATCGTGTGTATTAATGGTGATTGAGACATATTAGGACGTGATTGAAAGTCAATTTAACGTGTGATGAATTGTCTCATTTAAGAAGATATTATTTGTGTGTACATATATTTAAATTAGAAGTGAGCTTGGTTAGTAACTAACATTTTTAATATAACCGATAGTATATAGTTTAAGGTTAAAATTTAATTGTAATAAACTTTATGGTAAAATTCAAAATTAGACGTACTTTGGTATTCGAATTTTAGGGTTTTACAAACAAGATCTTGGTGGGTGACATGTGAGATCCTTCATGGATCAAGCTTGTGACAACTGGAAAGAAACGATGGGGCGATTCAATTTTGAATCAAACCTGTTCCAGGATATGGATTGATGGACGCTTTTGGAAA
This sequence comes from Artemisia tridentata subsp. tridentata, assembly GCA_021014915.2. NCBI lineage: Eukaryota > Viridiplantae > Streptophyta > Magnoliopsida > Asterales > Asteraceae > Artemisia > Artemisia tridentata. The sequence goes on along the minus strand of CP139505.1, from coordinate 286,810,711 downwards.
ACCTTTCAATGTGCTCACCAACTGAATTTCGAGCACATTGATTGTGAATATATTCAAACAAAAGTGACTTTGACAGAAATGTGATTCAATTTATAAAACTCTTGTCGTGTTGCACAAAATATTTATTCAGTGACATGCAAGTGATTTTTCTAATCAATTTCTCGTCAATCAGTGGGTGTTTAATTCACTGATTCACTCAACCGTGTTGTCTGCTTTGAGGTGTTCCGGTATGAGAACATGCTTAGTATGATGATTCTGACATCATTTTTTTGGAAGACTCATTACTACTAGCTGGAAATTCCTGTCAAGGAGAATCTTCTTTAAAGGGGATTCTACCTGATCGCAGGTCGGTCTTCACAGAACCGAAGGTTAAATCCAACCGCCACATCGACCGAATGACAAAGCCATATTCGTTCTCCAACTTTATTGCTAACTGTTTTATTTCAGATTCATATAAAGATGGCGATGGTGGTTCCTGATTCCAGCAGAGACGTATCAATCCAAACTCCATGCTCACACTTCCAACTCATTATTAAAGACATCATGATAGCTAAAAGACGTACAACATAGCTTCCGCAACTCTGATGGTACATATCATGATCCAAAAAGGTGTGAGCATGCGAGAACAACAGTCACAACAATTCACATGGAGGTTTTACCACAATGGATGAGCTCAGAGATTGATGGTGGCCGATGATCTCAAAGAAGGCTCCAAGATCACAACTTCTCACGATGACGAAACCACAAGATGACCTGAAGACATATGTTGGATGATAACTTCAAAGAATATTCAAAGATCATCCAAAACAAAGATCGGTCATCAAAAGAACACTGCTGAAGGCACAATGACTAATGAAGCTGAAGAATCAATATCTACGAGCCACGAAGTCAAGATTCATGGATGGAGTGCTTGAAGTCTGAACATTGCTTCCGGGGTGACCTCCCTTAGGGGGAGATTGTTAGGAATATAAATATTCAGTTGAAGACTCGCTCACCCCGAACATTCCTTTGTATTAAATAGCTCGTAGTATTACTAGTAATATTAGTAGTAGATTAGTTATTATTATTATTGTGGAGTGGGTCGGGTCTTTACCCACTGTCAGCTCGCTCCACAGTCCACTAGGGACATATTATGTAGCACTATATAAAGCCCTCTCCACCAAAGGAGAGGGTTGGACCTCATTTTCACACTTAATCTAATATATCACTAGTTTCTCTCTCTAAGAGGTTCCATCTCTTTCCCTCTCTACATATTCTATTCGATCCATAATCTAGCTCCAAACAAGTGTTTCTTTGATTGTGAATATACTACAAAATCAATTGGAGAATTACTAGCCGTAGAGCAAGCAGCTAAAGTGAGTGCCCAATTTTGCAAGACTTTCATTCACATTGACGATGATGATGAGGATTCTATTCAAATGAGGGAATATTATAAGAATTCGTCAGCTGCAATCACACCTATCTTACCGAATATGGACCCAGAGGACTCTTTCATAATGGGGGACGAGCATCTCAGCACTATTCCAGAAACGGAATCAAACAAAGTAATAAAGTCTAGTGTTGAGGACCTTGTCCCAATCCAAAGTGAGTCCGAGGGTATTTCTGAAAAAATGTGTGATTTGCCTCCTCTTGATGCTTCAAATGATCATTTTGAGACTTTCTCCGATTCTAACAATGATTGTACCACAAGTGATAACGATTCTTTATTGTGGAAAACTAGAAGGGGGGGGGAGGGTTGAATAGTTTTACTGTTTTAAAATTAATTCACTTTGTTACTTTATGTTATTTCAAAGGAAACAAGCACAAACAAATATTCACACAATATATATATGAGAAGTAAAGAGAGGAAAGATCAAACCACACAACATGGATGTTTATAGTGGTTCGGCTATAAGGACTCTCTTCCTTGCCCTACTACACTCCTCGAGCCTCTAACTCGAGAGTTATCCTTCACTAAGAAACAAACTCCCTTTTAGGTGGAGAAAACCTTTACACGTCGCTTACTTCCTTTTCCGGTACTAAGCTAAACAACGGGTTCTATTACAAGGTAGAACCAACCTAACCTCGCCTATACAATTACCGACACTAAGCTAGATGTCGAGTTCTTTACAAGGGTACAACCACTCCCGTTTGGTTCTTTCACAAGGGTACAACCACTCCCTACACTCTTTGTGTTTTGAGGACTAAAACACTAACCACACTCACTGAGATAAATGATACAAGTAATGATGTGTGAACTGCAACTATATCACACAGTAACTATGCTAAAGGTTTTACACTTCTGTGTTGAACCTTGATGCTTAATCTCCTTTGCTACAAAAGGAAAGATCAATGAAATGAATGAATGATAAATGTTAGATTATATGTAAATGAATGAGTATGAATGTAAGGCTCAATGAGTGATAGTGTGTCCAAATGATCAGCTTGCTATTTATAGGAAAGCTGATGAACAGCCGGCGGATCCGGCGGATCCCATAAAAGGGATCCGTCCTTTATGTCGATTTTATCCGCCAACTTGACAGCAACATGACAGCTAATAGTTTTGGAAATCTTTCCAAATCCAGCTGTATCCTCCTTACCATTGTCATGTCATATCAAAATCTTCCAAAGTCAACTATCTTGCTTGAAGATCTAGCCAATATATTATGTATGATGCATGCCATGATGTCATTGTATCATTTTAAAAATAAAGTTTCCTTTTAAGGAAATAAACTAGTAGATGTGTAAAATGTAATTCTAAGTAAACTTGTGAAATGTAAAATGTGTTTTAAAGAGACTTTAGCTAGCATTTATAATTTGCTAAAGGATATACTTTGTAATTGTCATTAACAAAACTAAGTAAAGATCGTAAAATATAAATAACGTTTTTAGGACGATATTTGTATTAACAATCTCCCCCTTTTTGTTGATGACAAAACATAAAGTATATTTTTGAGCAAAGGAATAAATATAGCATGAGTTCTTTAAAATATAGATTAAGTTTGTTTTAAAAACTCTTTTTATGCAAAAGTGTATGTACTGTGATGATTCACAGTTATGCAAACTTAATCCTTTCTCCCCCTTTTTGTCGAAACAAAAAGAAGAGTTGCGTAGCGGAATGCGATTTTGAGAACTTTAAGAGCTCCCCCTTGTTTGATACTCCCCCTAAATGGAGTAACAAGGTAATGATGCATGATCCTACAAAAAAATGGTTAGAAAAATGAAATGCTCCCCCTCGATGTATACTCCCCATTACAAGAGTCCCAACGTATACATTAAAAGGGTATGAGATGCTGCAAAAGAAATGTTAGTTGTGAATAGCCTCAAATGGAGAAGCATAATGCATATGATATGTTCATTCAAATAAGAATGATAATCTAGTTGACTTTAAAAAGTCAAAATGTAGTGTCTGATCAAAATTTTGTACCTAAAGTACAAGTGATCAAACTAGAATATAGATTCCAAATAGCTAGATAATGATATTAGTTACCTAACTAATGATAATATGCTTTATGTTGATCACTCATAAGCATAAAACATCACATTCATTCATGGAAAATTATGTGACAAAAGTCACAAACATAATATGATGTTTACATAAAAATGAAAAATACATCCTAAAAAATAAAAAGTCTCACAACAACATCTAGAAGGTCCTATATAATGAGACTAAAATTCTCCTATTGAGGAGGATGAGAGATGGCGTTTAGACGCTCAAGAATGTGGTTCAAAATGAACCTCATTTCATTTTGGAGCTCGTGCACCAAAATGTTTGTCCTTTGAGCTATGTGAGCGGTTCTTTCACACATGTTGCAATCATGGTGAGCAAAACCGGGTGGAAGAGTAGACTCATTTGGTTGTGGTGGTGGTGGTTGTGATTGGTTGTTGGGTGGTGGTGATTGTGCTTGTTCATTGGTTGGTGGTGGTGTTTGGAGGGAGTTCATGAGGATGTTTTGGAGGTCCATGGCTTCATTGAGGCGGTGATCTACCATACCCGAGAGAGTGTAGAGATGGTTGAGCTCTTCACTAATCTCCTCTTGGGTTTGAGGCAAATTAATTCACATTGCCTCATCTATGGAAATGAGAGTTGATGTGGGTGAGAGAGGTGGTATTTGAGGTTGGGATGATGGTGCATCATGGTATAAAGGACCATGGATATCCAGGAAAATCGGATGAAAAAGCATAGGCTCTTGACCTTCAAAGGTCATGGGTGGAGGATTGTTTGATCTTGGTGGGAGATCCTCCAAGTCATCAAGGTATGGATGAGGTGATGTAGGTGGAGTCCTAAATAGCTCTATGGGTTGGAGTTTGGGTGAGTTTGGTTGTGATTGAGATTTGACAGTCTGTGATGGAGCGGGTGGTGGTGTGGTTGCTATTGGAGTTATAGATGGAGTTGGAGTTTGTATGACAACATTGGATGGTGTAGGTGTGGATAAAGTAAGGAAATTTTCACTTGCTATAGGAGATGAGATATTAAGAGGAGATGATTCCTCTGATGATGAGTTAGCAAGATTTATGAAGCAACAGGGCTTAACACTTATGCGGGCAGTGCGTTTTGGTGGTCTAGAGGTGGAGGAGTTGGTTGATTTGGTCATGGTGAGCTAAGAGAACTAAGAAGTATAGGTTGTATGTTGTGAAGAAGGTGAATGAGTGAGTTTTGTTCTAAGATATGACCCTAATATATAGGCAGATGGTTTATAGAAACTAGTGTTTGGATTTGATGTAAATCCAATAGAGAATGTTGGTTCCTAATGATTTGGAACAAAAATTTGTGCAAATCACATCACATAAGTCAATCCATAGAACTTATGTTGAGTAATATGAAGAAGATATGCAGTAAATGCAAAGAGATAGTGGAAAAGCTTCTGATGTGATGTTCCCACGGGTTTGAAGGATCCCTAAAAAGGTTTCCTTGCTTGTATAGGAAAGGTAACTCACTCCTTAAATTTAAAAGTTCAAATTTTGGTGGGAAATGTTGTTCTTAAGTTTCTAAGAGTTTCTAAATAATTCTAAGATGTATAATGATCAGTGAACCTATTCTAAAGAATACTAGAAACTAAAATCTAAGAATCGGGATGAGTCGAAAAGTTTTAAGAAGTTTACTGTTATACCTGCGGATCCAATCGACAAGGCGTGCGGATCCAAATTTTAGGACCCGCCGGATCCGCAGGTTAAAGAATGGCGGATCCAACGCTAACACATGGCGGATCCAAAATGAGGGATCCGCCAGATCCGTGGATCAAAACTACTAAAATGACACAGAGAGATGTGCATATTTGTCGTTTTTCGACGAAAACCCGAAAATTCTCCTGGAGCATATCTATCATCTAATATGTAATGCAAAACAATCAAATATGATAATACTAACACATGTTTAATCATAGATTAATCCGTTCATCGGAACTTACCTTATGAGGAGTTAAGCCAAACATAGACTTAAACTCAGAAAATTGATAACATCAAGTGTTATCGACCTGCAATTTTTAGTTAGTTCAGATACACATCAAATATCATCATAACAAGTTAAGAAACAACCATTATTAATACTACATTGTCTAATAATGTTTCGAGCCAAACACTCCTTTAACTCAACTTCTTCTTCAATTTCTTCATGCCCTTATGAAGCTTCATCACCCAACGTCCTAAATTCTTCACCATTCCTTTGATGTTGCGATATTCGGCTGATTCATTTGGGATTGGTGGAAGTTGGGTCAAGTACTCCGGAGGGGGAATCCTAGAGTTTGGCATTCCATCATCGTCACTCATAGATGATGATGATGATGATGATGTTTGACCACGAGGACGTTTTCCCTTGTCAACCGATACCCTAAAGTCGCTCAAAGGAACGAAGGTGCGTTCTATCTCATCATATTCAGGAACAAATCCTAAGGCATTTCTAGGAATGGGTGCAAACGCTCTAAAGAGACGGGTCAAAAGAATTCCATAAGGCAATGCCATGTTTCCTTGAATTGGAATATCGGCCATTCTCTTGGCGATATAGTAAGTAAGGTTGAAGGGTTGATGGGTTGACACATTGTACATCATGTGGCAAAGACAAGCATTGATGTGATCGCAGTTTCCTGTCGTGCACATGACATTGGCCCTTAAGACGTCTTCCATTTTCCTAAATTCGGGTTTTAGTTCATTTAGCTCCACAGCAAATGGATCTCTAGGAACATGTTTCCCTCGATACAACCTTGTTGGGTTGTTCCTAGGTATGAAGAGATGCTGACGAATGATTTATTTTGAAGTCAAGGGAGTGGCATATGGTGCCGTTCGTTCAAGATTTGACCCAAGAATGGTCAATGACCATTTATCAGAATAGACACTTGTTCCATGACTTGGAACTCCTATGACTTCTCCAAATTGATTTAATGAGATGTTGTATTGATGTCCATTGACGTTAAAGTGAATGTTTATGTAACCTTGATCGTTTGACTCTAGTTTGACACTAGCATAGAATTCTAAAATGAATCGAGGAATTAATGGTTCATCGATATCTAGGAGGGAATCGAAGTGAATAGCCGCTAGTTGTTCCCTAAGATAGGTTCCTTCATAGAATGAGGGATCTACAAACCTACCCTCATGTACGTAGTGTTTTTCTAGAGCTTTGAAAATTTCAACTTGTTGTTCAGTGAGTCCTTTGGTTTTATGGTGTTTAGGTAGGTATTTTATGGTGTGTTTGTGATCATAGTTGGTCGCGGGAGGCATGATTTTCCTAAACACAAAAGAATTATATAGTTTTAGTTGAAATTATCGAAAATGTGTGTATAGGTCTAGTGTGTGCCTACATGGGGACTATGTGGAGGTGCGGTTATCTCGACTCATTTAGATGCATGAAGATTTTGTTTATGCAAATTTTATGATAAAACGAGAGATAACCCAAACGCTCCTACTTTAATGTAGCTACATTTGAATGTACCCGAAAATACATATTAGTTATGTATTCCCTTTAGAATTCAAGAGACATTATGCAAGTGATGTTAAACAAAAGAAAACTAACATTTTTATATTTGTATGAACAATGTTCAAAAACCATTTTTCCTAGTCGTGAGAAGATTTTATCAAAAATTTCTCATGGGGTTTTTGATAAATGATGATAATGTACTACAAGATGCAATTCCTAACTAAGAAAAACATGATTTGAAGTGTAATTCAGTAACTATGTTTCATGATTTTTCAAGAATTATGCATATTCCCCAAGTTTTGATTTTGTGCATGAAATAGAAATCCTAGACGCAGATCAGGAGTATAAACATGATAAGGATACTTACAGTGATGTTTGGAGCACAAATTTGTGGAAGAAAATAGCCTAAATTATGATTGTGGTGAAGTATGAAACGAATTCAGTAGGTGATAAGCTTTAGGAGAGTGATGAATAGTACTTGGTGTTGTTTATTATATAATAAAACAACCTGTGCATGTGACGGATCCGGCGGATCCAAAACAAAGTGACCGGATCTACACACACTCCTTGTGTTAGATGTGATACGAAGAATTATACTTAGTCTAGCACGCGGAATTTACTAGCTAGAACTTAGAAGACCTTGTATGTTTTGTATGAATTGAATAAACAAAGAACACAGAATAAATAACTTCCAACGATTCAATATTATTAGCAAATAATACGAGTGATCTTCCTATCACTAGGGTTTACAACCTTGAATCTTAATAATACGTATATGTGTTGTGTTCGTGTATCTTGTGTATATAAACCTTAACCTAGGCAATCCTTTTATAGACTAAGGATTCCTGTACAAGATAACTATCAATCTATTCTTATACGATATACACAATATATTTTCCATAATTATCTACTTTACATAAATCATAACCAGTCTTAACTTCTTCACTCAGCAGTCTTAACTGCTCTTGTCTTCAATACTCTTCAGCAGTCTTAACTTCTTCCTTCAACAGTTCTAACTGTTTCCTCCAACAGTCTTAACTGCTTAAGCTTAATTCCTAACAATCCTCCCCTAAACTTATGATTTCTTCCCAATCATTAAGTTTCTTCAAATTAAGCTTCTTCTTCTTAATGCTGAAAATTCTTTCAAATACCTATCAAGCAAATCTCTTAGATCCAGCTTTTACTTCTTGTGCAAGGTTGAATATCTTCGTTACCAGCATATTAGCCATCTCAGACTCTTCATTAGCTTCCAGTTTAGTAAATACCAGCATAGTCAACACACCTGGTCTGAGTGGATAATTCTTTTCAACCAGCATATATATTTCTAATCCTTCCTTTGTAGATACTCTGTGTACTCCACATGTACCAAATAACTTCCAAGAAATATCCTTGACTTGAGCTTGAAATCTCCAAATCGATTCTCCACCATCTGGTTCATATATTCTCTTCAATTGTACCCATAGTTCTTTGTCTTTATCTTCAACTGGATCAATATCTCTGAACTTCTCTTTCACTAAACTCCAAAGTTGATTTAGATCTTCTCTGTCAAAGCCTTTAAGCAAATCTTCAAACAACTTATATCTTTCAGAAATATCTCCTAACCTGATAATCTTCCATCCCTTCATTCTACCATCAGTAAACACTTCCCAGTCAATTATTGGATGTTTGACCTGCAAAGGTTTAATGTAAGAATCCTCTGGAATAATTACCATCATGCCTTTAATCTTTTCATCAGTTAATCCTTCTTCATCAAACTTTTGTTTCTTAGCAACTTCTGATTCCATAGATTCTGCTTCCCTCTTCCTACCTGTTTTGACACTTCTTTTTGGAGAATTCAAAACTGCATAAGTTTCACAGAATTCTTTTTCAATAATAGCATAAGACTTTCCCTTGAAATCTTTCATTGAGTAATTTGCTGAGTTCTTCAAATAATGCTTCATATCCTCAACAAGTTCTCTCTTTGTAGGTAACTTAGTCTTGTACCCTGACTTATGGCTTTCTCTTATTCTATGAATCAGATCTTCCCACTTTGTAACTCCATTCTTCTTGAGTATAAATTCCTTAAGCTCCTCTGTCTTCTCATCTTCATTTAAATCTTGATCTCTAAGAACCATAGAAGCTTGTGCTCTTACCATTACATCAGAATCTAGAAAATATTACAACTGATCATTGAATTCTTCTACATCAACTTCATTTGATCTTTTTCTTTCCATGAATTCAGATATATTCCTTATGTCATCAGCAGCTAATTTCTTTGCAAATTCTTCATCATGATCCATCTAGGCTTGTTTAGCTTTCTTTTTAGCTTGCTTATCAGCCAAATCTTCTTCTAACATTATCCTTGCAACCTCTGCATCATGAGCAATCTGTTCTTGAGTTTTTGGTTTCAACCTTTTAAGCCTTTCAAGTTCATGAACAGCAGCCACTTCTTCAGATGTCATAGGTTTCTTTCCTATATTTTCTCTTCTCCTTTCATATTCTTGTTCAGCAGAAGTTTCTTCAGTTGGAACTGCTTGTTGTTCTGACTCAGAAGTTTGAACTGTTACTTGCACTGTCTCTTGCTCTGTCTCAGCAGTTGGAACTGTTTCTTCATTTGGAACTGCTTCAGCTGAATCTTCATGAATATTACCAGAACCTGAACCTTTATCATAACCTTTTTCTTGTTCAGAACCTTCTTCATACCTCCCCTGAGATCCTGATCTATCCTTTTCTTCAAATTTCCTCTCTTTACCAGATTTCCTCCCCTGTTTGGAAGAATTTTCATCATCCCCGTCCGAACCATCTGAATCATCATCATCAGAAGAATCATCTAATATCACTCTTGCCCTCTTTCTCTTTAACTGTTCTTCAAGCTGCTTCACCCTTTTGGTTAACTTTGTATAAACTTTGGCAAAAGTTACCTTGTGAGCTTTAAAATCATCCTTGGTTTGCTTTAGCTCCTTCTCCAAATTGTCAACCTGAGCTACTAACTTGGTACATAAAGCCGTCAATTCAGTTAGTGAAGAACTACCCTCATCACTTCTAGCTGTGTTACCTGCTATGAGAGGTGAATCTTTGGGCAAGGATTCAGTCACAACCCTAGTTAGACTAGGTTTAGACCTTCCCCTATAAGTGATGGGTGGTGGTTGGGTTGTTTCAAAGTCTTGAGTGGATGTGTGATGGGGATCAGTTGGAACTGCTGAACCTTCACCCAACTCAGTTTGAATCATTTGAGGAAATAATGGAACTGGTTCCCCTTGAAAAAGTTTACTAGCCATAGTTATATTTTGAAAGACCTTTGATTGTAGACTAGGCGTAGGAAAAATTTCAGTTGGTTCTGTAAGCAGGTTTTTCTTTTTATTCAAAATTGTTTGAACAAACCTGGGATACATTAAAAACTTTGTTTTACTATCAACATTTGATGCCATACCCTCAAAAATATATTTTGACCAGTTAAAAACTCTGTTTGTAGACAAGCAAATGAGAGCAATAGCAATATTGCTACTGAATTGTTCCCAAGCAGTCTTTTTATTACTCAAACATAATAGAAGAGTATGTATAAAAAATCTCCATTGGGGTGAAAAACATGCCTTTTGAAAAGTCAATTTATGTATGTTCAGATGTATTATACCCCATTTTTTCAAGTTCTTCCCAAATTTCAGAATTTAGCATGGTGTCGATACCATCTGAGTCATTTAATTTAAGATGTCTCCTAAGTATAGACTCGGTAACAACAAATTTAATGCCATCTACTTTAGTATGAATTTCTAAGTTTCCATCATCATGTGTCAAGATAGATGAATTCTGCCAGAACTGTGTGATGTGCGAAACATAAAGAGTAGGAGAAACAGTTAGAGCATACCTTACGTAAGAGTTGTTGAGAAAATCCACAACCTCATAAAATTTTGGCCCATCTCCTTGCTCTGTTCTCTCTAAAAACGCAACCTGGTTGTGACGTTTAGCAAAATCCAATCTTGCCATTCTTAGTAGAAAATGTTAGTTAACAACCATGAATAGTAATAATGGTGAGTGAAAAGATAGAAGATGAAAGTAATATTGAGAGTTTATGGAGAGAGTTAGGGTTACAAGTTGACCGACTTAAGAAATATGGTAACTATTTATTTTATTATAAGAATATAATAAAATAAAAGTTAAAAATATCTATAAGAGGATCCCTTGAAATCCGTAATTCAACCAGTAAAAATCTCAACAAACCGCCAACGGCTAGTTTTTACTCCAAAATTAATTACCGACACGTCAGTCATAACTGCTAGTTGAACCGTTCCAATATTTTGTACTACCCGTCTCAACTGTTGAAATTTTTTTTATTTGAGTCGTCCCAACTTTTTGAAATAAGAAATTTAAAAATAACATGGCTCAAACATAGTTTTTAGCAAACTATCAGCTATCAACGGATTTGATATGTGTTTACCAATAGCCGTTCGCTTTGGACTAGCCGACTCTTCACATTTAGATATGGTGAGCTGATAACCATACAATTTTTGGTAAATTGTCAACCATAAACGGATTTGATTAGTCTTTACCAGAAACCGTTTGCTCTGGACTAGTTGGTTCTTATGTGGATAAGACATGGTGAACCAATTACCATTTGTTGTATGCAAGAATCACATACTAATCTCCAGAACACCATTTAGTCCAAAACATCAAGCATTCATAATCCTTGGTGTTTATTCTCCAATCCTGCAATTGTTAGTCCAAAAATGAAGAATTCCAAATACAAGCACATGACTAACAATGCATATAACAAGAAAAATTAATTTCCTTGTGGAACCCAAGCCAAATCAGACTTAGGCTTTCCTCTAGCATCAACATAATTTATTCTTTTCAAAATAGTATTAGCACCATTTGGTTGAATTGGTCTCCACACCCAACATGCTGAAGCATTCACTCCATTTCCCATGTTTCCCTTAGTAGTGTTTTTATTCACACCAGTACCAATTACCTTGCTAGCAGTTGGAACTGCTGGCTTGGCAGTTGTTACCTTAGGTTTCCAAACTTGGTTTTTCACCACTGCTTTCTCATAAAAAATTCTTTTACCAGTTGTGTAAGATGGTTTAAAAACATTTATTTGATTTTGAACTGGTGGCCTTGGGTGAATTGGTCTCATAGGTCTGACAGTTGGAAATGTTGGTCTAGCAGTTAGAACTGCTGGTCTAGCAGTTGGAACTGCTCTAGGTCCAGACCTTAAAAGAACTGATCTAGGTATCATCCTATCATTCCTAGGAAAAGACTGAGGTTTTGCAATGCTTAACCTATGATTTTTATATCCAGATACCCATTTATCACAATAATCTGCAAGATGATCAAAACTACCACAAGAGTAACAAGCTTTCCTATAGCAAACAAAATCCTTTCCTAATTGGTGGGATTTGAGGTCATTCCAATTCCTCTGGTTACCTCTTGGCTTGTTTGTGGTTCTATACATCTCTGCATACCTAACTGTTGGTCTAAAAGGTTTGGTATTAGAACTAGGCCTAACAGTCTCAGGTTTAACCATCTTTGGAACTTTTGGTTTCTCCACTTTATCACTAACAGGCTTAACCACAGCCTGATCATCCTCATCATCAGAAGTCCATTCCTCAATTATTGGAGCATCTGAGTCCTTAGGTGAGGACCTATCAGAAGACACCTTGTCCTCAGATAGTGATTTATCACTTGCACTAACAAACGCAGGTTTATCAACTACATCCTTTTTAGGTTGAGGACCATAGTTAAGTTCAGGTAATTGAAATTCAGGCAGTCCTGTGTGTTCTAAGTCTATACCTTTGGGTGATGGAATTCCTCTATAAGGAGGTGGAACTGACTTATATCCTAGGCCTGACTTAGCTTTATTCTAAATCTGACTCTCAATTGTCTTTTTAACACCTTGTGATGTGTATTCAAGTGTATCTACACTCATCTGAATGTTCTCCTTAGCCTTCTTAACCTGTTCTAGCTCATGTTTTAAAACAGTGATTTCATTCTCTCTAAACATTAAGTCTCTCTTAACAATAATCATATCATCAGAAAACTTAGACTCATTGTTTTGATAATGAATAATTTTCTCCTCTAACACAGCTAAAGCTCTCTTATGATTTGCTAAGCTAAAAGCAGTTTCTCTTAATTCTTTCCACTGACTCTCATATTTAGTTTTAAGTGTTTCTAATTCTTTTAAAGATTCACAAGATTTAGAACATTTTGAAACTTGTACCTCAGAATCAGAAAATGCCATGAGAGCAACCTCTGTAGATGCTTCTGCTTCTTCCTCTGCAATATAGCTCCAGTCAAATCCTAAGCCATCAATAGCAACCATGGCTTTTGAGCTTGAATCAGTAACCTCCACAACTCTTGACTTGTTTCCATATGCTCTGCTTTTTCCATCTTGTTGACTAGGTAATCTGCACGCCCTTGAGTAATGACCTTTCTTGTGGCAATTGTAGCACTCAATCTTGGATTTGTCATACCCTGCAACATCATTACTGTTTATGACAATCTTCTTGCCAGTCTTCTTCAAGAATCTTCTAGCTCTCAAACTGAGAAGAGAGAGCTGCCACTTAATATCCATCTCTTCAATATCATCTTCATCAATCTCTTGAAGATCTGAATGAGTCAACATACTTCCATTGTGCTGAGTAGTCAGGAATGCACAATAAATATCATCATTCAAAAGTCCACTAGTACTGCTCGAGGTGCTAGCAGTACCAAGATTTGCACTAGCAGTTCCAACTGCTCCAGCAACTTGCACTTCATCATCTGGATTTGAGGAACTGGGAGTTGATACAAAGGCCAAATTCCCTGAGCTTGAGCTTGAACTTGATCCAGCAGACTTCTTAATCTCATGTTCAATTATCTTGAAGTTGCTATATAGATCCATTAAGCTCATGGAATCTATATCAGGCTTGTTTTTCCATACTACCACATGCATAGCCCATTCAGAAGGTAGACTTCTCAGAAACTTTGAGTTGAGATCTTCCTGAGGCATCTCAATCCCTAAAACAACAAGTTGACTCACCAACTTTTGAAGCCTATTGAACATATGATCCAACGACTCATTACTTGTTGCAGTAAAGTTCTCCAACTGATGCTTGAGAAGAGTCTTCTGAGTTTTCTTCGTGGCTTTATTCCCACCATATCTTGCTACAATAGCTTCAAAAAGAGATTTAGCACACTTGAACTTACTAAAATTCAGCAACTGATCATTGGGAATAGTCATCAGAAGCAAACTCCTAGCCTTGATATCATTCTTGTATCTTGCCTTCTCTTCGTTAGTAGTCGGCTTTGTCTGCACTGTAGTCTCAAATTTACCTTCAACAACAGTTGTTGTTACAACAGGGGTAAACGAGTTTCCATCTTCAATGATCTCCCATAGTGCATAGTCTTGCACTTGGAAAAACTGCTCAATTCGAAGTCTCCACATATCGAACTCATTAGGTTTAAGCATAGGAAGCTTAGCAGCAATGTTAGTTGTGGATGGTGTTGTTTCCATGTCCATCTTTGTTCTTCTCGGATCTTCTAAATCTATGTATCAGCAACCTGTCTCTGATACCACTTGACCGGATCTACACACACTCCTTGTGTTAGATGTGATACGAAGAATTATACTTAGTCTAGCACGCGGAATTTACTAGCTAGCACTTAGAAGACCTTGTATGTTTTGTATGAATTGAATAAACAAAGAACACAGAATAAATAACTTCCAACGATTCAATATTATTAGCAAATAATACGAGTGATCTTCCTATCACTAGGGTTTACAACCTTGAATCTTAATAATACGTATATGTGTTGTGTTCGTGTATCTTGTGTATATAAACCTTAACCTAGGCAATCCTTTTATAGACTAAGGATTCCTGTACAAGATAACTATCAATCTATTCTTATACGATATACACAATATATATTCCATAATTATCTACTTTACATAAATCATAACCAGTCTTAACTTCTTCACTCAGCAGTCTTAACTGCTCTTGTCTTCAATACTCTTCAGCAGTCTTAACTTCTTCCTTCAACAGTTCTAACTGTTTCCTCCAACAGTCTTAACTGCTTAAGCTTAATTCCTAACACAAAGGATCCGCCTTTGTTATCGTTTGGATCCGCGGGATCAGAACACGATTTTTGGTTTAGTGTCGAGTTTGGTTAAACTAAGATTTACGCTACTGTTTTATCTAATCACTATGTTCCATTAATCCTAATCCAAGTCTAAGGTAGTTGAAAGGTTCTCTTTTGAGAGGTTTTGTGAGGATTTCGGCAATGTTGTCCTCTGAGGAAACTTTCTCAATTGAGATGTTTCCCTTCTGAACATTGTCGCGTAGGAAATGATGACATATTTCAATGTGTTTGGTTCTTGCGTGTTGGACCGTATTTTTGCTGAGGTCGATTGCTCCTTTGTTGTCACAAAGAATGGGGATGTCGTTGAGTTCAATTCCACAGTCAACGAGAGCTTGTTTCATCCACAGTGCTTGTTGACACGCCTTTCCTGCAGACACATACTCTGCCTCTGTTGTTGAGATTGCGAGGGCTGTTTGTTTCTTAGCGAACCATGAGGTGAGACAATGTCCTACAAAAGTACAAATACCGCTAGTACTTTTTCTATCAACATAGTCACCGGCATGGTCTGAGTTGGCATACACTATGGTTTCTATACCTGTTCCTTTGGGATGCCATAATCCTAAATGTGTAGTGCCTTTAATGTACCTAAATATCCTTTTAACGGCTTCAATATGGGATATTTTGGGATCTTCTTGAAACCGTGCACATAGACAAACACTAAACATAATGTCCGGCCTACTAGCCGTAAGATAGAGTAAACTACCAATCATTCCCCTATATTTAGTGCTATCTACGGATTCATTTTCTTCATCCTTTGTGAGTTTGGTTTCGGAGGACATGGGTGTTTTCATTGGTTTTGAGTCTACAAGACCAAACTTCTTAAGCATATTGTTGGGAACACCGTTTTGTATTAATTCAAGTATTGATCATAATGTAATAGGTTGCTTAGGCCTTTAAGTTTGTTTTAGGCCCAGCCCATGTAGAAGGCCCATGGGCTGTGTCATTTAGTTAATTAATTATGTTGTTTAGGGCTACAAGCCCATCCTTATGTAAAAACTATAAATACCCCTCCCATTACAAGGGAAGGGGTTGGTTGATGAATGATTAAACATTTCCATATTATGATGATCATCTTCCAATCTCTCTTTCTCTCTCTAGATTTAGGGCTTATTAGTGTTTAATCTTTAGTAGCTTAATTCATAAAAGTATAAAACATCAAGTGGTATCATTCGCCTAGGGGTAATTTAGGTTGTTAAAAGATTAGATTTAAGAAAAAAAAATCTACGGTTCATCCGAGTTCTTACTGTATCAGACTTATTTGATCGAACGAGTTGTTTGGTCGAACAATTTGCTTTAGTCGAACAATTGGATCCATCGAACGATTTAAGAGTAGTCGAGTTAGACTTTCTCTTCGGCTGATCGAACGATTTTACATCGAACGATTTTAACATCGAACGATTTTACATCGAACGATTAAAAGTCGAACGATTGAAAGATTAGTCGAACAATTTAAAAGTTAGTCGAACGATTGAAAGTCGAACGATTGAAAGATTAGTCGAACAATTTATAGTTAGTCGAACGATTGATATATAGTTGAACGATTCAGTTTACTCTTCTTATAAACAAAGACTCGTACGAGCCACAAAAGTCAAACCATCATCGATCTATCTTCCTCAACTCACCACTGAACACGAAAAGGACAGGGTTTAAGATCTCAGATTCTCTCTTGCTTCCATATACGATTCATTCTTAAAAGAAAACCTATCAAGAGACATCATCACAGATCCATCATTACCCTCAACACAAAATTAAAACAAATAACCATCCCCTAATACTGCAACCAAATAACAACTTAATCAGTGAAGAACAACAAATAACTTCTTCATCAGTCATCATCACCGAACCAATCTAAAGATCTCAGTTTCTTGTTTTCGTGAAGTTCAATTAACTTCAAGATCTTTCAAAGATCCATCTCACGGATCAATAAACTAGCCTCAAATATTTTCTTTAATATTCGAACCTTATTTCAAAGAAAAGAACAAAATGAAACCATTTCATCCCTCTTTTGGTTCGGTATAATCGAAAAACAAGAATCAAAACACATACTTACTTTGGTGCTCGAGGGACGAATTTTCTTGTGTTTATATCATTGGTTCAAATTCACTTCACTAAAGAGAAAAGAAGCAGCTTGACTGCGTGTGTGTTCAAAGTGAAGTGAGAGATTAGGGTTTATTAGAGTGGTTAAGTGGTGATTTTATATTGAGACAATTTAGGGTTAACTCTATTGGACTCCTATTCAACTTGGGCTGACTTCAGTATTGGGTTAAGTGTTGGACTCGTGGGGTTAAGTGGTGACTTTATTGTTCATACATGTCCGATTTTTTTAAAAGTGTATACTCGGTAGAATTTTTTTTTAAAACAAAGAAATTGAAGCTGGTTATTTTGATCACGAACATAATTAAGGATCACGTTATTGTTCGAGTTTTTGTTATCCGAGAGTGATTATAGTTTGGGTTGAGATTATTCAGGTTCGTAGTTTGTCGCCTTTCTTCACTTTTATCAAGTTTGTGAGATCTATCACGTTTCATACGAATATTTCGAGTTTCTAGTGTAAAATCCTCCGAGGTTCAACGATTGAATTCTCTAAGTTTCTAGAGTAAAATCCTCAGTGTTTGTTCTAGATTATTCAACGTTCAAAAATCTAATCTTCAACAACAACCGTTATTATCCTTTAAAGATCCTACATCCACAAGCTACTTCAAGAGCAATCTTTCCTCGTTTCACAAGTTCCTTCAACAACCGTTATTCAACCTTGTGTGTGACACATCAACTTTACGCATTTTAGTTTGATTCTTCTGATTTCATCGCAACAATCAAGGGGGAGAGAAAATGCATCAATCAAGGTCGCAAATTAATGAACAGATGTCACCTTTCTCTAATTTTTTAGACATGCTGACCCAACAAATGAATTCGATTGAAAAGTCAATTGCTGAAAGAGTAATTCACAAAAGAGAGTATGACAAAAGAGTGAATGAAAAGATGTTGCAGATTCAAGAAGAGCAAGCTAATACGGGTAAAGCATTGGAAGCTAATTTGGGTGTTACTGAAAGCAGTGGGATAGAAACAGAAAGCAGTGAGACTGAATCTGAAAAGCAGGATGATAGCAGCAAATCAAGGAATAATACAGATGCGGATTGTGCAGATGTCAGACCCACATATGACACAGAGCCTATATTTGACGAAGAGCCAATGGCTGAGGTACAATCAATTGTCAATAATAGTATGTCTTCTCATAATCACCAACTTACTGAACAACCTGAATTCAGTAATGAAGGAGGGGTTGATCAGAATTTTGACGAACATCTTGTCAAACAACCTTTGCCTGATCCATCAAATGAAAACAAAACAAATGTACCATCAAATCAAACTCTCGAGTTTGAAAATGCTTGTCTCAAAAGGACCATTGCCCAGTTTCAAAAAGATTTTTCAAAACTAGAGGCACATTGCATCTCACTTGAACTTAAACTGCAAAACGAATCTTTAACTTCGGGCAAAAATGGTAAATCTTTGAATGAAGAAAGTAGACATATGGATACATTAATTAAAGAAAATGAGTTGTTGAAAGTTCAAATTCAAGCAAAGGTGTTTGCACATGCTGCATTGCAAAACAAATTAAGAAGATTGACTGGCCAAAGTGTGGATACTAAGTTTGCAAAACCATCAATCTTGGGGAAACCGCTTCTACAACCCATCAGAAAACAATCAGTGGTTAGACAACCAACTGCATTTAAATCTGAACGACCTAAATATTCAAAATCTCGGTTTGTCTCCCAAGTTGTTGAGAAAAATGATTTGACAAAACCAGTCACTCCACATTCTTGGCCTAAGAAAAATGCATCTGTCTCTGCTAAACCTCAACAAGTGTTTATACCTGGCTCATCTAGGATTAGTTCAAAAATAGTATCAAAAGCGAGCATTAAAAGTAAAGAGTCTTATGGCATAAATGACATGAACAAGAACTATGATCTAGAAAAGGCGAGGAAAAAGGCACTACTTCAAAAGGATGGAATTCTAGGTCCAAAACCCTGTGTGATGCCTTCCACTGTTTTACAGAACACTGCTAATAGTTGCAAACCAAAACCTAGGAGCACTCAACAAACGAATAGGAATTGGCTGGCATCTAAGAGAAGTTGCAATGTCTGTGTGCCAAAACATCCTCATGAAGTGAATACACGTGCAAAGGCACAATCGACTAAGACAATCAAACCAAACAAACCTGTTGAACCAAAAGAAAAGAATCAGAAACCTAAAAAATGGATCAATATAGGACATAGGTTTTCTCAACTAAGTGATGCTCCCACATTTCATTCCACTGCATCTAGAAGGAAAACATCTCCTAGATCTAACCTTAGGTGGGTTCCCACGGGTAGAGTCTTCAAAACGATTGGTCTTAGGTGGATTCCTACTGGAAAGATTTTAGACAGTTGCACCAAAACGAATGTGAATTCCACAACATCTATCCCTGAGGCTTGAAAGAACACCATAGAAATCATGTGCTCGGGTGTCAAGAAGATAAATGACACAACAACTTCATGCTTCTAACATCTGGAACCCAATTTCCCTTGGGGATCCATGTGCTCTGCTTGTCTCTTCTTTCTTTTCAGATATGACTATGGCTCAGAACAACTCAGTTTCGGACCCGTGCTTAATGTTATGGCTTCTGAGCACAACAGCTTAGGACCCGAATCCAACCGTCTCAACTTACCTGAATCTTCAGCTGCACCTCTATCTCATAACCGCAAAGGATTTGGAAGACTTGTTTGCTCCAACTGTTCGATGATTCTATTGTTTGTCGTGCACCAGATGTATCCACCAGTTCCGCTGCACAACCTGTCCAAATTCAAGTACCTGATACATCTGTTACTACAACAACTTAAGTTGCTGCAAATGCATATATAACATAATCACCATCAACAGTAGAACAAACTGCCTCCAATACTGAGACTACAGCTGAAGGTCCCCCACTTCATGAAACACACACCATCCAGTTATGACGGCAGAGTTATCAACAAGCTATTTATGGTACTTCACACATCTTCGACTAATTGGACATACAGGGTTTACGCTGCCTCCGTTTCCATCGTAACCATAGTGTGTATGCTTCCGATTCCGCGAAGACATCGTGGGGGAAGAGATAGTGGATGTTCTTTGACTTTTCTTTCATTCTTTGATGTTTTTTGCGAAAACACTCTTTTCCCACATGTATCTACAATTAGGAGGAAGAAATGTGCACAACAGACTCACATGATTGAGCTAACAATTTTATTACTACCGGAAAGATGTCCGCAGAGATGATCAGTGGTTCAGTTTTGTGATTTTGGTGTAATCATTTCAACTTTCACTGGTTGTGATGTGTGAAGTAGCCTACTTATGAGAAAAGATCTTGCTGATTTCTTGCATGTTACCCCCCCCCCCCAATCGAAGTTTCCGCATTGAGTATAATCGTTACTGAGTGACTAGTCAGATTTGCTTGGTGTGGTTTACGATGTCATCTACAAATTCCGCTGTGTACTTAAAACTTCAAAAGTTAGAAGACATGGTAACTACATCAAAATTACGAATCTGCGAAAGATGGTTGTCAGTTTGGGGGGAAGCTGATTCAGAAACTTCGCCAAAAAGAAGCGTACGAAGTAGCTGCTAAAGACATGCAGCATGAACTGGATTAACAGTCAAGTTTTTGGCTCCAATTGATCACCTAATGAAGTTTCGGATGCAGATGAGAAGACTAGAGAGTTACGTGAAAGGATGAGCCATAATTCCAAACATTCTCACTTTCCGCCATCCTGAGTAAACTCAATGGTATTACTTGTCACAAATTTGTCATTATCTCATCATTTGCTTTTACATGACAACGGCTTGTGCACACATAACAGTGTACAACCCGCACTTGTAAAGAAAGGACCCTGAGGTACGTCTCAGTGCCTCAATCCTGATCAAAGGAGCGAAAGCTTCTTACTTATGAGCAAAATTAAACCGGAAAATTTTAACATTATTTTCAAAATTTTGCTCATAAGAACAAGTATTCCCTTGTCAAGGGGGAGTATTTGAAACATAATCTTTGTTCAAAACAACAAACGTTCTTGAAATTCTTCCCTAAAACTCGAAAACAACATATTTTAATCATAAAGTTTTTCAAAAACATCATGAGTATGCTATTTTTGAGGGGGAGAAATAAAAGATGATTAAAATATGGTGTCTCGTTGCTGGAATCTCATGAGTGTAAGACTCAAGAATTGACCCTCGAATTGACGATAACTAAAGTTAGTAGTCGAAAGGACATGTCCTGGACGGGTAATAATTTCAAGCCAGTTTATCTGGTGATGTAAGCGTGTCTCGCGAAGGATATGTCTGAGTAGAATGTACTGATTTTGAGCGATTTTCCTTGAATGTGATCTGGACGGGTAATAATTTCAAGTTAATTTACTAGTGATGTAAGCGTGTCTCGCGATGATCATGTTCATTGAAAATCAATCAATTCAAAAGTGCCAACTCTTCCCGACATGAGCAAATTTAAATTAAATACTTATGAGCACATGTTAAGGGGGAGTCTTTATGAAAAACACAAAACTCTCAAAGTGTTACAAAATGTTTCACAATCTTCAACACTTTGAGAGATTTTCAAGGTTTTGGTTGTTGGCATCAATAGGATAGTCATGAAGTTATAAGGTGACTAACGGTTAGGAAAAACCGTCCTATGATCCACCAGAGCCGGAGGGATCTACCCAAGGACAATTCCCATAGTTTAAAACTAGAAAGTCCTAGGTATGATACAAAAAAGGAGAAATGAAAATGAAAGGAGAAAGAAGGGGTTGAAGAATTAAAAAGAAATGCAAAGAAAAGGGTGAAAAGAAATAGCCCTCCATTTGTTCAACCTTAGGACAGACACCGGGTTCAACACATAATCTACTGGTTGATGAGCATCACCGGTATTGAAGAATAAAGACGTCATGGACCCAGTGACGCACTGCACTAAACCTTCTAAGCCACTCAGGTGTCTCTCAAAAGGCACTTGTTTCATTTCACACGGAGAACCCTTCATAATCTATCAACCTCTCACTACGAGGGTGTTGATATTGAAGAGGAGGCATTCTGCTCCACGCCTCCGACGACCAAACAAATGTGCACTAATTGAGTCTAGAACCATGAGATTCATTAAAGATCTCTTAGGAACACTTAGTATTACTCTGCTGTTCTACATCATGAGCAGTAGCTGTAAAATTAAGAAGTGTCCTTCGCAGATCTTAGCAATCTGCCGAGAACATTCTTGAGGGATTCACAATTGTGTGTCTCAGTGATAGAATGGAAATCCTGCCAGGGTCAACATCAAACAGCCCTGACAGCAGGTCACTTCGGTAACTCCTTGCGGGTTACGCTTAGTGGTTGCTCCAAAATGGTCTACAGTCGTGGGGTGATCTCCAGCGACTCACTGAATCGTGGGTGCACTTCGGTGTGTCCGTGTAAGCCCTTTCGGGGGTATCCGGTTCAGAACGGCCTGGGAAAGGATTAGAGAAAGTCTTCACACTATGCTGTTGATGATCTCAAAGTCTGAGCCTGTAAGTGCCGGTTGGTTCATGCTGCTGCTGCTGCGGAGGATCGAGAAGACCTGGAGTTCCACCACCTTCAAGACTCCATCATGCTCATATCCTGAAGATGAGTTCTCACAAAGACTTAAAGATATCAAAAGTTCAAAGTTGATAAAGAAAAGTCAAAGTTCAAGATCTACAACCTTTCACAAGTTAAAGATTGAAGAAGTATGAACAAGTTGAAGAATCAAAGTCAAAAGATATATGAGCATGGTGGAGAAGACGTGAAGACACCAGAAGCAAAGATCATTGGAGAACGGCAGATCACTACCATATCATATCACATCACAATCAAGAATAAAGAACAAAGATTATGAAGACGTCAAAGTCAAAAGAAGCAAAGACGACGTCAAGCAACCTTGATGACCAATACTTAGGGGGAGATTGTTGGGAACACGTTTTGTATTAATTCAAGTATTGATCATAATGTAATAGGTTGCTTAGGCCTTTAAGTTTGTTTTAGGCCCAGCCCATGTAGAAGGCCCATGGGCCGTGTCATTTAGTTAATTAATTATGTTGTTTAGGGCTACAAGCCCATCCTTATGTAAAAACTATAAATACCCCTCCCATTACAAGGGAAGGGGTTGGTTGATGAATGATTAAACATTTCCATATTATGATGATCATCTTCCAATCTCTCTTTCTCTCTCTAACTTTCTCTCTCTAGATTTAGGGCTTATTAGTGTTTAATCTTTAGTAGCTTAATTTATAAAAGTATAAAACAACACATATCTTTGATATACTTTGATTGGTTGAAGAATATCCCATCTTCTAATTGTTTAATTTGGAGACCTAAGAAAAAGTTTAGTTCCCCCATCATACTCATTTCAAACTCATCATGCATGATTTTTGAAAAATTGTTGCATAACTCTTGACAAGTTGAGCCGAATATAATGTCATCCACATATATCTGGACGATGATGATATGTGATCCCTTTTTCTTGGTGAAGAGAGTATTGTCTACTAGGCCCATGGTATACTTATGGTCAACTAGGAAGGTCTTAACTCGATCATACCAAGCTTTTGGTGCTTGCTTAAGTCCGTATAATGCTTTCTTAAGTTTGTAGACATGATTTGGTTTTTCAAAATCGGCAAAGCTGGGAGGTTGTGCAACATATACTTCTTCATTTATAAATCCATTTAAAAAGGCACTTTTGACATCCATTTGAAATAATTTAAAATCATGTGCACATGCATATGCAAGTAGTATCCTAATAGACTCTAGTCTAGCTACAGGTGCAAATATCTCAACGTAATCTATACCTTCTTGTTGATTGTAGCCTTGAGCTACTAGCCTAGCTTTTTTTCTAGTTACTATGCCATTTTCATCCATTTTATTTCTAAATACCCTTTTTGTACCAATTATGGTTTGATTTTTTGGTTGTGGAACTAATGTCCAAACATCATTTCTAATAAATTGGTTTAATTCCTCTTGCATAGCAATAACCCATGATTCATCCTTTATAGCCTCATTTATATTTTTAGGCTCAACTGTTGAAACAAAACAAAAGTAATTACTTTCATTTTGAGCTTGAGATCTTAATGTTCTTTCATTAAGTTTTCCGATGACGTTTTCTAATGGATGACTTTTAGATTCTTTAATGTTGATAATTTCTTTATTTTTTGGTTCATCCTCTAAATTTTCAACCATTTGGTCTTCAACTAAGTCATCATCTACCAAAGGTGATGTCTTAGAGGGAGGTGGACTTTCATCGAATGTTATGTTCAATGATTCCTCGACTCTTGAGGTTTCTTTGTTCAACACTATGTATGCTTTACTATTTTGTGAATACCCGAGAAACACACCTTCATACGACTTTGGGTCAAACTTGGTGAGATAATCTTTTGTGTTAAGAATGAAGCACTTGCTTCCAAAAACTCTAAAATATCCTAATGTAGGCTTTTTGCCTCGATAAAGTTCATATGGAGTTTTATTTAAAAATGGTCTAATTAAAACTCAATTTAGTATATATGTGGAAGTATCTACGGCATGACACCAAAACTTTTGAGGTATGTTTTGTTCATTTAACATAGTTCTACTCATTTCTTGAATTGTCCTATTTTTCCGTTCTACTACACCATTAGATTGTGGAGTTCGGGGAGCCGAGAAATTATGTGTTATTCCATTATTATCACAAAAAGTTCCGAATTGAATTTCGTTGTCAAATTCTCGACCATGGTCGGTTCTAATAGATACTATGTTACTTCCTATTTGATTTTGAATTTTCTTGCTTAGAATTTCAAATTTATCAAAGGCCTCATTTTTGGTTTTCAAAAATTTAGTCCACGTATATCTAGAGTAATCATCTACTATAACTAATGTGTAAAAATTACCTCCATAACTTTGTATATCCGACGGGCCAAACAAATCCATATGCAATAATTCTATACACCTAGATGTAGATACCATGTTTTTAGCCTTATGGCTATTATGCACTTGTTTCCCAATTTTGAAAGCATCACAAAAGTGTTGGTCATATTTCAACTTGGGTAGGTTCCTAACGAGTTCCTTAGATGATAAGGATTGAATTAGCCTCATATTGGCATGACCTAAACGTCGATGCCATAGAGTTGAGTTTCGTCCAGAGAGGTAAGACAAAGCTTGTCTTTAGGTGTTTTATCTAATTTCATAACATATACGTTATTCTTTAAAACACCTCTTCCTACGGTTATGCCATCTTTAAGTATTTTACTTCCATTTTCACTGAAAAGGACTTTATACTTTTTGCGACATAATTGACTTATACTAAGCAAGTTAAATACTAAATTATCTACATGAGCAACATCATCAATAGAGAGAGAGAGTCATGAGAGATCGTACCTTTTCCAATGATTTTACTTTTAAGTTTGCTACCGAATGTGACATTACGTCCGTCGAACACTTGGTAAGTTGAGAAAAGGCTTTTGTTTCCCGTCATATGTCTTGAACACCCACTATCTTTAATCCGTTCATCAGGTTCTAGATCAACCTTTAAGCATACCTAAGTTCAAGAAAGACTCAAGCGTTTGGTCCCCAATATCTCATGGGTCCGTTTGGGTTAAACATAACATTGTCATGGTTTATGTAAGAAAATGGAGGATAGTTGTTCCATGGCATGTAATTGGGACCTTGGAAGTTTCTAGGCATATTTTGGTTCCAATTATTTTGATAATGATGTTGTGAGTTAATATTACTCTTAGGAAAGGGGTGTTTGGGAAACCTAGTTTGAGGTCTCTGTTGAGTTGTTTTAACTCTATACTCATTCCTAGCTTGACCTCTTCCTACAGAAACAGCTGGTTTTAGCTTGTTGTTAGTTATACTAGTGCCAGGTTTTCTAGTGACCTTAACGAATTCAGTACGGTTCATTTTAAGATCCTTCTGTTCAACTTCTGTACCTGCAGATCCCTTGGGTTCAACTGGCGGATCCAAAACTTTGGATCCGTCAGATCCGTGGGCTTCTGACATGGTTGAAACAATTTCTTTTTCATTCACAGTTTATTTCTTAAAGTCACCTAAGGTTCCTTGTTTCATAAAGCCTAGTCCGGTTTTATCATGAGGAAGTTTTTGCATCTTCATTATCTCATCTGCACAACTTATGTTTTTATCAAACTTTTTAAACATAGAGTTTTGCTTAATGAGATCTTCTTGTGTGGTTTTTAGTGCATCTAATTCTAATTTTAGTTCTTGACAAGAGACACATGTATCTTTACTATTTTTGCCTTTTTCCATTCGTATCTCTTTTTCTTTAAGCCAATACACTTCATTTTCTAAAAGTGTTGTTTTAGTTTTCAAGAATTTGTTTTTGTTGATGATTTTTAATGTTATATCACACAGTTTGTTATATTCTACTTCTAAGGTTTCATCATCAATAGAGGAGTATGAGTCAGAATGTACCTCTTCTGTGTCATGAGCCATAAGGGCAACTTCGTTGTTCTTATGCTCATCATCATCTCCTTCACTATCACTCCAAGATCCACTAACAAATGCTTTTTGAGACTTGTTCTTTGGAGGCTTTGGACAATCACCTATAAAATGACCAGAATCTCCACACCTATAGCACTTCCTCTCTAACTTGCCTTTTCTATCATCACGGTCTTTACGAAGGGATTTCTTTTCTTCACGAGGTGGTCTTACGAACTTTCCTCGTCTCCTGAAGAATTTCTTGAAATCTCTTACAGCCATGGCATATTCTTCGTCTTCACTACTAGAACAAGACTCTTCATCATCACTTGACTCAGCTCTAGCTTTCAAAGAAATGGACTTCATTTTCTCCTTCTTGCCTTTAACTATTTCTGAATCTTTTTCCATCACCATTTCGTGAACTTTGAGATTTCCTATGAGCTCATCTAGTGTCATGCTTGAAAGATCTTTGGATTCTTCAATAGTTGTCACTTTTGCTCTCCACTTTGGGTGGAGTGCTCTTAGAAATTTCTTGACAAAATTCTTACTAGAAAAAGATTCGTCAAGTGCTTTAAGTGATGTAATGATAGTATTAAACCTAGCAAACGCACTATCAATGGTCTCATCTTCAGAGATAACAAATTGTTCATATTGTTGAACAAGAAGATCAATTTTGTTATCTTTGACTTGTGAGTTTCCTTGATGAGTGACAATTAGAGATTGCCAAATATCTTTAGCCGTTTTACACATAAAAACTCTTTCATATTCTTTCTTAGGTAAAGCATTGTAAAGCATCATTTTGGCTTCATTATTTTTGGCAATCAATTTTTTTTGCTCATCACTGTGACGAGTAAGAGAAGTTTCTACATCCCGACCACCCGAAATATCATTACTTATGGCCATGTAATCACCCTCAATAAAACAATTAGGTTCGAATAGAGGTGGTCTTTGCATAGATTGCCCTTCTTTAAAGTTTTCAAAATCCATGGATCGTTTTAAGTTTTAAAATACAATATATTTTAAGAATCTTAAGTAACGTAGCTCTTGATGCCAATTGTGGAAAACTAGAAGGGGGGTTGAATAGTTTTACCGTTTTAAAATTAATTCACTTTGTTACTCTATGTTATTTCAAAGGAAACAAGCACAAACAAATATTCACACAATATATATATATATATATATATATATATATATATATATATATATATATATATATATATATATATATATATATATATATATATGAGAAGTAAAGAGAGGAAAGATCAAACCACACAACATGGATGTTTATAGTGGTTCGGCTACAAGGACTCTCTTCCTTGCCCTACTTCACTCCTCGAGCCTCTAACTCGAGAGTTATCCTTCACTAAGAAACAAACTCTCTTCTAGGTGGAGAAAACCTTTACACGTTGCTTACTTCCTTTTCCGGTACTAAGCTAATGATGCGTGGTTTTGCGACCTTACAACAGGTTTTACCTCTCGAGGGATCTCCAGAGGCTTACAACCCCACCAGGCAGTGTACCTGACCGATGTAGTATAGTGTAGTGGTAAGTACGGGGGATTGATCGTTCTCCACAAGGAATAGTGTTCGTTAGGTATGAAAGACTACTCTAATTAGGTCTAAGGGTTGAGGAAGATTCTTTTTATGTTTTTATATTTTTTTATGAAAGCAAGTAAAATCTCGGTTTTGAAAGAGTGGGCGGAATTAGTTGCTAGTCAACTAACCCAAATTACTACAAATGCAAATAAAATAAAATAACTGAAAATAAAATGTTGGTGAGAAACTTATGTGTAGAGAAATGTGTTTACTTAGATTTCCTTACTCCCTAACTATCTTTTACCGGTTAATTAGTGTGTATTAGTCGCGTGGATGACGGGTGTATTCCTTAATACCAATCGTGGGGTGGCGTACGTACTTCCCCAACTCTACAAGCTCCTACTTCACTCCTATGTCGAGCCGGCTAAGAAGCTCCTAACATGGGATCACTAGAATTCGCTTGTGCATTAAATACAACCATAAAAACCTTTAGTACGCATTTGGTTCATGTTTGATGCGTGGTTTTGCAACCTTACAACAGGTTTTACCTCTCAAGGGATCTTGAGAAGTTTGCAATCCCCACCAGGCAGTGTACCTGACCGTTGTAGTATAGTGAAGTGGCAAGTACCGGGGATTGATCGTTCAACTCAAAGAATAGTGTTCGTTAGGATTGAAATTAATCTAACTAGGTCTAAAGGTGAGGGATGATTCTTTTTGTATTTTTATATTTTATGGAAAGCAAGTAAAAATCTCTGGTTTTGGAAGAAGGGGCGGAATTAGTTGCTAATCAACTAACCCAAAAGCTACTAATTAAACTAATATGCAAGAAAAGTAAACTAGGGTTCTACAAGGGAAATGAAGCATGTCTACCTATGATATGTTACTCCTTGCTAGCTATCCAATTCTACCTATTGAATTGTCACACCTTGTTTTAATTGACGGGTTGTATTCCTTAATACCAATCGTGGGGTGGCGTACGTACTTCCCCAACTCTATAAGCTCCTACTTCACTCCTATGTCGAGCCGGCTAAGAAGCTCCTAACATGGGATCACTAGAATTCGCTCATGCATTAAATACAACCAAATAAACATAGTACGCATTGGTTCATGTTTCTTAAGACGTTCAAGCAAGTTACCGTATAGGAGGTTAGCCAGTTTTCTTAAGCCTAACATCGATATCACCCAATCAAACAAGAGACAATAGGAAACAAGAATTATAAACTAAACCAACTAGATCTATTGAAGTTGTCACGCCCTAATTGATGGAGATGGACACACACATCATCAAGAAATCAATAAGATCTAATTAGTTATACACAAGTTTCACACAATCATAAGTAGACACAAGGTGATTTAGCCAAGCATAATTAATGAAGAGCAATCAACAATAATCATAATTGAAGACATAACATAAGATTGAATCGCTAAACAAACCATTACAAGATGTTTATGGGACGATTAGGACCCTCTAAGTTGCTGGAAAAACACCTACCTAAACCCTAGAATCGGACTTAGGGTTTAGGGCTTACAAATAATGAAGTTGTGAAGTTATATTTATAGGCATTTTTCTGTCGGCCCGATCTGACGGCGTCAGACTTACACGTGATGCCGTCACGTCCAATTTTTCACCAAACTGTAGATCTTTTCGTCCCGATCGCGTGGCCTTTTGAATCACCTAAATCCGAGTTCGTATGAGGATTTTATGGCCAAAACAGTAACAGCTACCGCGCGCGCAAGTTGTGACTAGTTAACACGTGATGGCCTTCTTGACGCCGTCTCCCTTTAAACCTCCAAAATCCGTTCTGGCCTATCAGAAGCTGACGCCGTCGAGGTTAAGGGTGACGCCGTCATTCTTCAGCTTAAACCGTGACGACCTTGATCACTCCAAAGGGTGACGCCGTCAGAATTCCAATGCAAATCTCACTGGCTTATCATGTGTATTTTTCATATCCACCACTTTTGCCAAGCCGTGACGCCGTCAAGAGCAAGTCTTGACGCCGTCACATGTACTTTCCAGCATATTTTTGAGACTTTGTCGTTTTCTTCACTTTTATGCTCCAAAAACGTCCAAAATGCATCCTTTTCCAGATTTCTTCTCCAAAGTACCTAAAATGACAAAAGGAACGATTTAGGGCAATATTTGATCAAATAAATACGATTTAGGGCTTAAATGACCCCCTAAAAGCGGTACACTTTTCGCTTCATCAAATACCCTTACACTTGAGATTTGCTTGTCCTCAAGCAAATGCGCTTTTATTCTAATCAAAATACAAGTTAGGGGTCATTTAATGCTAATATAAAAGTAATTACAACAAATAATCGTTCCACTTCAGTCATAATAAGCACGGAGATTACATACTAGCACCTCACAAGTAGTGTTTAGATACTCACATCTCTCAGGTGTCATCAAAATAAATCTCATAAATGAAAACGGATAATATCTCTCACTACCTGTCATAGCAAATAGATTACCATAGGCTTGGGAAAGGATCAAAAACCTCCTCCACTAGGCGTAAGCACCTAAGATAAACTATCAAAGAGGGCTTTTACATGGGTTATAACGTTTGGTGTAGGGATATGATAAACACGGATTTGTTGGATAAGGGATATTTTACTGGTGGCGAGTTAAAGATCTTGATTAATTACATGTACTATACAATGTTGCTAAGCCAATACTAGACTCGACTTAAGCTAAAAACAAAATAACAAAAATATAAAATAAACATAAAATGAAACGGGATGGTAGTCCGTATGTTTTTTTCTACTTTTCTTTTTCTCATTTTTTTGTATTTTTCTTGATTTTTTTTTTTTTTTTTTTTTTTTTTTTTTTTTTTTTTTTTTTTTTTTTTTTTTGCCCTACCATCCAAAATAATACATCATAGGGGCGTTGCATTCCCCTTACACTTGAACTTTTACATAACTTTACAAATAACTATTCTAATGACTCGAATTAAGATAATCAAAACACTTGGAGTACTTTTAAAATATTTAGCACATATGGGGGTAAATGATGTTCTTCCCCATTACTCCATTACACTAGTACTTTACCCATGAGTCCCAATCGTCCCAAAACAATATGTACAAGGATATGACTCGACTTAGCAACCATGTAATCAACTAGATAATTAACTTGGGTTTAAACAAATGTTGTCACAATAATGCACTAAAAATGAGTGCATACAAGGTAGGCTAAGGCGATTTGGGTGTACATTTAAGTGGGGTGTAAACAAATTCTTCCTTTAAGTAAAATGCTTAAAGGTCGAAATGAAAAGATAGGCTCTGAGGGGTGTACTAGGGGTATCGTGTACTAAAAATGAGTACAACGCAAAGGGTGTGGGAGAATTACTTGACCAATGTAGCCAAAGTAATTATAACAAAAACACAGGTGTAAAACAATGGGTTAATCCTAATGCCTCTTATCATGTAGTAAATCTAACTACACGAATGTAGTCTCACTTGTGGCCTTGGAATGGTCCTAACGCAAGTTCTAGAATCTAAGTGCTACCGGTACACACATCATAGCATAAATGCTTTTCCTACCAATTCTAGGGGCGAACCTCACATATTTGGGGGTGGAAAATTTTTTAGTGGTACGGTTTTTGTGCTAGTCATATAATTCCTATCCATGAGACGCTTATTAAGATCAAAGTTTCACTCCTATATGTTGTAAAAAATTTTAAATTTGGCACTAAAATTGCCTTAACAAGTATTTCTCTCAGTTTTATTACACATCTATTATTAAACAAACAAAAATCAAGCGTAATAGCATTCTCTAATCGTACTTTTACCCCCTTACACTTAAGATGAACATTGTCCCCAATGTTCAAATAACAAGATGTAAAAGTAAAAAGGTAAAAGAATGAAATCAAACACTCCCCTGATTCGCTCGGTGGATAATGAAGTAACACGGTTATATCTTCTTCCAAAGTAATGTTGAAGCTCCATGACTAATGCATGGCCAAAAGCTTGATTCCACATACATCTCCTTGTCCAAAATAACCTGTTAATCCTGAGAAAACAAACAAGAAAAACCAAAGCATCAAACCGAACAAAGACAACTCACAACTAGGTGTAATTCCAGACTTAGAAATAAAACAATAAAAGATATAATGCTTGCAGAATGAATGTTTTGCAGGTTCCTGGAGTTTATAAGTTAGAGATTTAATAAAAACTTTTTATGAAAACAAAACTTTCAAAAATTTCAGAAAATTAAAACCTGACGCCGTCAGGTTGTAATTCCTGACGCCGTCAGAAATGATCTGACAGAATTCTCATGTTAAGTTTCCGGACAATTTCTGGAAAAACCTATACCTCATTTCCTGGAAATCCTGCAAAATATCATTATGACTCGATACAAGCATTTGACTCAAACAAATACTAATATGTACGTTAATTTAATATTATTATGATTCATGTTCATTTGTTCTAATAAACCGATTTGACTTTCCCTTACACTTAACTTTTGCAAAATACCTTTATATGTAGTTAAGACGAAGTTAAAAACAAAATAAAGCATTTTCACAATTTTAGTTTTGAACATGAATCAATAATAATAAAAATTAAACATACATACGGAAGCAAATAGAATCAAACAAACAAATAAATAAACACACAAAGCAAATAAAGCTTGGGTTGCCTCCCAAGAAGCGCTTGTTTTTGTTTGAGTCACGAGCCTGACTCTACCCTTATTTAACAAAAATAGGGGAGGTTTTCCCTACACTTAGGATTAAGTGCGGGTGAAAGTAGCGATACACACCCTTAGGGTGTGAATATGCCACGTGAGGTGAAGGGGGTGAGTGAATGGCTTCCTTCATCCTAAAACTACCCGGATAATATCGGTTGATGGGTGGGTTGGTTCCTCTTTTTTCTCCTAGATGTAAATCTAAGGATGAAAAGTTGTGTAAAGGTTGAGGTTCCAATTCATCAACACTAGAAAATTCCCTAGAACTATGAGTAAGGTCATCACTAAAAGTGTGCAAACCTATATCCTCTAGTTGTGCTTGGTCCAAGGGTTCTACCTCCATCGGGATTCCTAAAGTCTCTTCTACTTCTTCCGGGTAAGTCACGGGCGGTGTGGGTGCCTCAAATGATGGTTGAGTATTTTGTGGGCTTATGGTGTTTACCTCATCATTCCACGTGTCAAGATCACCTATATCCTCGTCAATTGTTTTCTTAGGTAGTGATAATAACAAACCTAGTGCTTCATCCAACTTATGATTTATTGATACGGCTCTATCCACAATTCCTTGGCAAACTAGGTCGCTTTTCCTATTAGCCTCACTAAAACAAGATCCTAAACATGGAGGTTGTTCATAAGAATCTATCCTAGGTGAAGGCTCATATGATTCATAAGTGTCTCTAAATGAGGTATTTTGAACTTCTTGGTGTTCTAGCCACTCAACCATATCTTGCAATCTTAGAAATCTAAGTGAAAAGTCCATTTGAAGCAAATTACAAACAAAATCACAAAGAAAAGATAGACTACGAGAAAGCTACAAAATAAAAAGAAAATATCTCACTTGATAGGAATCTTGTGAGTAGACCTAATAAAAATAAAATTTCAACCTAAGCAATAACTACTCCCCGGGCTGCGGCGCCAAAAACTTGATGCGTGGTTTTGCAACCTTACAACAGGTTTTACCTCTCAAGGGATCTTGAGAAGTTTGCAATCCCCACCAGGCAGTGTACCTGACCGTTGTAGTATAGTGAAGTGGCAAGTACCGGGGATTGATCGTTCAACTCAAAGAATAGTGTTCGTTAGGATTGAAATTAATCTAACTAGGTCTAAAGGTGAGGGATGATTCTTTTTGTATTTTTATATTTTATGGAAAGCAAGTAAAAATCTCTGGTTTTGGAAGAAGGGGCGGAATTAGTTGCTAATCAACTAACCCAAAAGCTACTAATTAAACTAATATGCAAGAAAAGTAAACTAGGGTTCTACAAGGGAAATGAAGCATGTCTACCTATGATATGTTACTCCTTGCTAGCTATCCAATTCTACCTATTGAATTGTCACACCTTGTTTTAATTGACGGGTTGTATTCCTTAATACCAATCGTGGGGTGGCGTACGTACTTCCCCAACTCTATAAGCTCCTACTTCACTCCTATGTCGAGCCGGCTAAGAAGCTCCTAACATGGGATCACTAGAATTCGCTCATGCATTAAATACAACCAAATAAACATAGTACGCATTGGTTCATGTTTCTTAAGACGTTCAAGCAAGTTACCGTATAGGAGGTTAGCCAGTTTTCTTAAGCCTAACATCGATATCACCCAATCAAACAAGAGACAATAGGAAACAAGAATTATAAACTAAACCAACTAGATCTATTGAAGTTGTCACGCCCTAATTGATGGAGATGGACACACACATCAACAAGAAATCAATAAGATCTAATTAGTTATACACAAGTTTCACACAATCATAAGTAGACACAAGGTGATTTAGCCAAGCATAATTAATGAAGAGCAATCAACAATAATCATAATTGAAGACATAACATAAGATTGAATCGCTAAACAAACCATTACAAGATGTTTATGGCATGATTAGGACCCTCTAAGTTGCTGGAAAAACACCTACCTAAACCCTAGAATCGGACTTAGGGTTTAGGGCTTACAAATAATGAAGTTGTGAAGTTATATTTATAGGCATTTTTCTGTCGGCCCGATCTGACGGCGTCAGACTTACACGTGACGCCGTCACGTCCAATTTTTCACCAAACTGTAGATCTTTTTTGTCCCGATCGCGTGGCCCTTTTGAATCACCTAAATCCGAGTTCGTATGAGGATTTTATGGCCAAAACAGTAACAGCTACCGCGCGCGCAAGTTGTGACTAGTTAACACGTGATGGCCTTCTTGACGCCGTCTCCCTTTAAACCTCCAAAATCCGTTCTGGCCTATCAGAAGCTGACGCCGTCGAGGTTAAGGGTGACGCCGTCATTCTTCAGCTTAAACCGTGACGACCTTGATCACTCCAAAGGGTGACGCCGTCAGAATTCCAATGCAAATCTCACTGGCTTATCATGTGTATTTTTCATATCCACCACTTTTGCCAAGCCGTGACGCCGTCAAGAGCAAGTCTTGACGCCGTCACATGTACTTTCCAGCATATTTTTGAGACTTTGTCGTTTTCTTCACTTTTATGCTCCAAAAACGTCCAAAATGCTTCCTTTTCCAGATTTCTTCTCCAAAGTACCTAAAATGACAAAAGGAACGATTTAGGGCAATATTTGATCAAATAAATACGATTTAGGGCTTAAATGACCCCCTAAAAGCGGTACACTTTTCGCTTCATCAATGTTTCTTAAGACGTTCAAGCAAGTTACCGAATAGGAAGTTAGCCAGTTTTCTTAAGCCTAACATAGATAAACAATCATCCAATACAACTAACAACACACTAATAACCAATAATCAATAGCTAGGTTTCATTAGATCTAAGCAAACACAAGATAAATTTAGCCTAACATGTTAATCAAAAGACAAGAATAAGATAAAATCAAACAACACATAGACATATTGAATGATTAATTGATAACTTATCTTCAATGTAACATGGAAGATCTCAAGGCAAAAAGCCTTGAAAAAGAAGCTAAATTCGTCTTAGGGTTTTCTCCCAAAATTCCACACACTAAGCTCTCTCCTTTATGACAAAAAATTAGAAAACTATATATAGACTTTTGGATCTGACGGCGTCACCTTATGGAGTGTGACGCCGTCACCTCGCCGCTTTTAGGGTTCCCGGATGACCTTCTTGACGCCGTCCCTCTTTAGCTCTTCCAAAATCCATTCTGGCTTATCAAGGCTTGACGCCGTCGAACCTTGAACGTGACGCCGTCCCCTTATGATTTAAGCCGTGACGCCCTTGATCAAGTTAAAGCGTGACGCCGTCAGAATTCACATGCTATTTTCACTGGCTTATCATGAGTAAATTTCACGTCCACTTTTTCTTGCCAAGGCATGACGCCGTCCAGAGTAAATTGTGACGCCGTCAAGAGTAACTTTTAGCCGATTCTTGAGACTTTGTCGTTTTCTTCACTTTTATGCTCCAAAAACGTCCAAATTGCCTCCTTTTCCAGATTTCTCCTCAAAAGTACCTAAAATGACAAAAGGAACGATTTAGGGCAATATTTGATCAAATAAATACGATTTAGGGCTTAAATGACCCCTTAAAAGCGGTACACTTTTCGCTTCATCAAATACCCTTACACTTGAGATTTGCTTGTCCTCAAGCAAATGCGCTTTTATTCTAATCAAAATACAAGTTAGGGGTCATTTAATGCAAACATAAAAGTAATTACAACAAATAATCGTTCCACTTCAATCATAATAAGCACGGAGATTACAAACTAGCACCTCACAAGTAGTGTTTAGATACTCACATCTCTCAAGTGTCATCAAAATAAATCTCATAAATGAAAACGGATAATATCTCTCACTACCTGTCATAGCAAATAGATTACCATAGGCTTGGGAAAGGATCGGAAACCTCCTCCACTAGGCGTAAGCACCAAAGATAAACTATCAAAGAGGGCTTTTAAATGGGTTATAACGTTAGGTGTAGGGAAAAGGAAAACACGGTTTTGTTGGATAAGGGATATTTTACTGGTGGCGAGTTAAAGATCTTGATCAATTACATATACTATACAATGTTGCTAAGCCAAGACTCGACTCAATCTTAAGCTAGAAACAAAATAACCAAATAATAGAAACATAAAAATAAACATAAAATGAAACGGGATGGTAGTCCGTATGTTTTTTCTATTTTTCATTTTCTCATTTTTTTGTGTTTTTCTTGATTTTTTTTTTTTTTTTTTTTTTTTTTTTTTTTTTTTTTTTTTTTTGCAAACACTCTTGCCCTACCATCCAAAATATTACATCATAGGGGCATTGCATCCCCCTTACACTTGAACTTTTACATAACTTTACAAATACTAATCTAATGACTCGAATTAAGATAATTGAAAAACTTGGAGTACTTTTAAAATTATTAGCACATATGGGGTAATAAATGATGTTCTTCCCCATTACTCCATTACACTAGTACTTTACCCATGAGTCCCAATCGTCCCAAAACAATATGTACAAAGATATGACTCGACTTAGCAACCATGTAATCAACTAGATAATTAACTTGGGTTAAAACAAATGTTGTCACAATAATGCACTAAAAATGAGTGCATATAAGGTAGGCTAAGGCGATTTGGGTGTACATTTAAGTGGGGTGTAACAAATTCTTCCTTTAAGTAAAATGCTTAAAGGTCGAAACGAAAAGATAGGCTCTGAGGGGTGTACTAGGGGTATCGTGTACTAAAAATGAGTACAACGCAAAGGGTGTGGGAGAATTACTTGACCAATGTAGCCAATGTAATTATAACAAAAACACAGGTGTAAAACAATGGGTTAATCCTAATACCTCTTATCATGTAGTAAATCTAACTACACGAATGTAGTCTCACTTGTGGCCTTGGAATGGTCCTAACGCAAGTTCTAGAATCTAAGTGCTACCGGTACACACATCATAGCATAAATGCTTTTCCTACCAATTCTAGGGGTGAACCTCACATATTTGGGGGTGGAAAATTTTTTTAGTGGTACGGTTTTTGTGCTAGTCATATAACTCCTATCCATGAGACGCTCATTAAGATCAAAGTTTCACTCCTATATGTTGTAAAAAATTTTAAATTTGGCACTAAAATTGCCTTAACAGGTATTTCTCTCAGTTTTATTACACATCTACCATTAAACAAACAAAAATCAAGCGCAATGGCATTCTCTAAAATCGTACTTTTACCCCCCTTACACTTAAGATGAACATTGTCCCCAATGTTCAAATAACAAGATGTAAAAGCAAAAAAGTAAAAGAATGAAATCAAATACTCCCCTGATTCGCTCGGTGGATAATGAAATTACACGGTTAAATCTTCTTCCAAAGTAATGTTGAAGCTCCATGACTAATGCATCGCCAAAAGCTTGATTCAAAACATTTCCTTGTCCAAAATAACCTGTTAAACCTGAGAAAACAAACACGAAAACCTGCATAACATCGGCGGGAAAAATCTATATATAAGGATATAATGCTTGTGGAATGATAATTTTGCAGATTCCTGGAGATTATAAGTTGGAGATTTTAATAAAAACTTTTTAAAAACAAAACTTTCAAAAATTTCTGAAAATTAAATCTGACGCCGTCAGGTTATAAACCTTGACGCCGTCAGAAATGACCTGACAAAAATTTTCATTTTAAGTTTCCGGAAAATTTCTGGAAAAACCTTTACCTTACTTCCTGGAAATCCTGCAAAACATCATTATGACTCGATACAAGCATTTGACTCAAACACACACTAATATGTATGTTAATTTATTATTATTACGATTCATGTTAATTTGTGTTCTAATAAACCGATTTAGATTTCCCTTACACTTATCTTTTGCAAAATACCTTTATATGTAGTTAAGACGAAGTTAAAAACAAAATAAAGCATTTTCACAAATTAGTTTTTAACATGAATCAATAATAATAAAAATTAAACACACATACGGCAATAAATAAAAACAAACAAACAAACAAATAAACACACAAAGCAAATAAAACAAATAAAGCTTGGGTTGCCTCCCAAGAAGCGCTTTTCTTTATTAACGAGTCTTGTAGCTAGACTCAAAGTCACGCTACCCTATATAAGTGAGCTCGTCATCGAGGACGTCTTTAGGGTTAAGCTTGGATTGAAGTTTCCTATTGGTCCGCTTAGTACGATATATCTTCTCAAACTTCTCTCCATCCGGGTCATACAATGTCATCTTGATATGCCATGACCCATCTCCATCTTTGGGTGGTTTGTCCCAATCCCACTTGTGATCATCTTCCTCACAAGTCCACTTATTCATTCCTAGGTTAATTGGCAAAACTCCTAGGAAATCAATCATCCTTCTAAAAACTAGAGGGTCTTCAAATGGATCCAATTCGGTGTCCCTAGCCAAGAGTTGTTCTACCGTATGTGTTCGGTTCACAAAGTCCTCTTCTAGGTAAAATGGGCGTTGGGGTCCTATGAAGCCTCTATCTATCCAAGGTCCATATCTAGATGGTCTCCTATTCAACTCTAACCAATGGGGTGTCGGTTCATCACTAGTATCATATGCATGTTTCTTTACATCATAGACTGACCAAGTATCTCCTTCTCCTACCGCTATCTTGGATTCCTTACAATCAATCATAGCACTAGCGGTCGCCAAAAATCCTCTACCTATCAACAAGGGGCATGTAGGGTCGCTAACCATATCAAGGACGTGGAAATCGGCTAAAATGGTTAGTTTTCCAATGTGTACTAACACGTCCTTAACTACTCCAACCGGGTAAGCAACACTTCCATCCGCTAAGCCTATTATTACCTCGGTTTCCTCAAGTTTTCCAAGTTTTAGAGAGGTGTAGAGAGGTAACGGAAGTAGGTTAAGGCTTGATCCAAGATCGGCTAATGTGTCATAAGCCTCCGAATTACCGATCTTACAAGGTAGAACAAATAAGCCCGGATCATCTAACTTCTTAGGTAGCTTGTTTTGAACAAAGGCGGTCCCTTTTTCGCCTAACTTGAGCTTCTTCTCATCCAACTCATCAACAACCGGACTTTCAAGGTGGAGCTCCTTGAATTCTTCGTCAAGGTTTTGAGTGGGAGGTGTTTCAACTATGTTGTTGACCAATTTGGATGTCATGACTTCTTGGTCATTTGGAACGACTTGGGTTTGTTTGAAACACGTGCTCATGGAATTGACCGAATAATATTGTGGACAAGAACTAGGGGACGAAACCGATGAAATAGCGTTGACGTTTAGTTTCGGGTTCTTGACCGTGTTGCTAGGGAGTGCTCCCATTTCTCGGTCATTGAGGGCTTTCAACAAGGTGTCAATCTTATCGGTCATCTCGCTTTGTTTTTGTTTGAAATCGGCTTCAAACTTGGCTAAACGAGCTTCTTGAGATGCCATAAATTGAGACATCAATCCTTCAAAGTTATCGGTACTACCATTGCCGGAAGGATTGTTGTTGAAAGTACGGTTCGAGTTGGAACCGCTTGATTGGAAACGATTAGGTGGGTTGGAAGAATTGGTTTGTTGTGTGTTTTGGTTTTGTTTCCACCTAAGGTTCGGGTGATTTTTCCATGAGGGGTTGTATGAATCACCGTAATGGTTTGGCTCGGGTTTGAAAGTGTACCACTTGTCTCCCGCTCCGTCGGTACGCGAGGATGCGTAGTCCACAAAAGCTTGTCCGGGGAGTTCCATGCAATCACGAGTGTCGTGGGGACCACTACATAATTCACATGAAGAAGTGATTTTGTTCACTTGGCTTGAAGGTTTAAGAGCCTCGTAGGATTTCATGAGAAACTTGACTTGGTCTTCAAGTTCTATGATCCTACGGTCAGAAGTGCTTGAATTGTTCGAAGGCAAAGATATTGCCTTGACCGTTTTATTCAAATCACGGGGATCACTCCAACTTTCGTTGTCATAAAGAGTAAGATCCTCTAGGAGAGCCCATGATTGTTCCGCACTTAGATCACGTAGCTTGTCACCGGCCGATTGGTCAATGGTTTGCCTCGTGTAGAGATTGATATGGTCATAGAAGATTTGGACTTGGAGCCAAAGTTCTATG
This sequence comes from Artemisia tridentata subsp. tridentata, assembly GCA_021014915.2. Taxonomy (NCBI): domain Eukaryota; kingdom Viridiplantae; phylum Streptophyta; class Magnoliopsida; order Asterales; family Asteraceae; genus Artemisia; species Artemisia tridentata. Next base: position 286,770,097 of record CP139505.1, on the reverse strand, counting down.
CCATGGTGAGGGACTTTTTGGAGTAAGTCCTTGAATCGAGTCCATGCCTCGTAGAGAGTTTCGCCTTGACGTTGTTGGAACATCAAGATATCATTCCTTAGCTTGGTAGTTCTTCCCGGTGGGAAAAACTGAGCAAGGAAACGAGTGGTGAGATCATCCCAAGAGGTGATGGATCCTGCGGGTTGACGTTCTAGCCACTGACTAGCTTGGTCCCGCAAAGAGAATTGGAAGAGACGCAATCGGGTCGTCTCTCGAGTGGCAACATCAAGGTCTATAGAATCAACGATTTTGAGAAAGTCCTTGAGATGTTGATTAGGATCTTCAGAACGAAGTCCATGGAATGCGCATCCACTTTGCACCAACCGGATGGTGTCGGATCGCAAGGGTGTGATATTGGCTCCTTGAGTGAGCTCAATGGTGTTTCGATAGCCATGGTGGCTAGGACGGGAATACTCTCCTAAAGTACGGGCTCTAGGAGGTGGTGGTGGTTGTTGTGGTGGTGGGTTGTTGTGGTTAAGGATATTACCATCTTCCATGATGTTGGATGGTATGGTTACGAAAAAAGACACGAAGAAAATAGATATACTAAAGAAAATCTAGAAAAAGAAAATAAAAATCTCACTAGAAAGGAATCTAGTGAGTAGACCTAATAGAAATAACAGTTCAACCTAAACAATAACTATTCCCCGGCAACGGCGCCAAAAACTTGATGCGTGGTTTTGTAACCTTACAACAGGTTTTACCTCTCGAGGGATCTCAAGAGGCTTACAACCCCACCAGGCAGTGTACCTGACCGATGTAGTATAGTGTAGTGGTAAGTACGGGGGATTGATCGTTCTCCACAGGGAATAGTGTTCGTTAGGTATGAAAGGCTACTCTAATTAGGTCTAAGGGTTGAGGAAGATTCTTTTTATGTTTTTATAATTTTTTATGAAAGCAAGTAAAATCTCGGGTTTGAAGAAGTGGGCGGAATTAGTTGCTAGTCAACTAACCCAAATTACTACAAATGCAAATAAAATAAAATAACTGAAAATAAAATGTTGGTGAGAAACTTATGTGTAGAGAAATGTGTTTACTTAGATTTCCTTACTCCCTAACTATCTTTTACCGGTTAATTAGTGTGTATTAGTCGCGTGGATGACGGATGTATTCCTTAATACCATTCGTGGGGTGGCGTACTTACTTCCCCAACTCTACAAGCTCCTACTTCACTCCTATGTCGAGCCGGCTAGGAAGCTCCTAACATGGGATCACTAGAATTCGCTTGTGCATTAAATACAACCATAAAAACCTTTAGTACGCATTTGGTTCATGTTTCTTAAGACGTTCAAGCAAGTTACCGAATAGGAAGTTAGCCAGTTTTCTTAAGCCTAACATAGATAAACAATCATCCAATACAACTAAAACACACTAATAACCAATAATTAATAGCTAGGTTTCATTAGATCTAAGCAAACACAAGATAAATTTAGCCTAACATGTTAATCAAAAGACAAGAATAAGATAAAATCAAACAACACATAGACATATTGAATGATTAATTGATAACTTATCTTCAATGTAACATGGAAGATCTCAAGGCAAAAAGCCTTGAAAAAGAAGCTAAATTCGTCTTAGGGTTTTCTCCCAAAATTCCACACACTAAGCTCTCTCCTTTATGACAAAAAATTAGAAAACTATATATAGACTTTTGGATCTGACGGCGTCACCTTATGGAGTGTGACGCCGTCACCTCGCCGCTTTTAGGGTTCCCGGATGACCTTCTTGACGCCGTCCCTCTTTAGCTCTTCCAAAATCCATTCTGGCTTATCAAGGCTTGACGCCGTCGAACCTTGAACGTGACGCCGTCCCCTTATGATTTAAGCCGTGACGCCCTTGATCAAGTTAAAGCGTGACGCCGTCAGAATTCACATTCTATTTTCACTGGCTTATCATGAGTAAATTTCACGTCCACTTTTTCTTGCCAAGGCATGGCGCCGTCCAGAGTAAATTGTGACGCCGTCAAGAGTAACTTTTAGCCGATTCTTGAGACTTTGTCGTTTTCTTCACTTTTATGCTCCAAAAACGTCCAAAATGCCTCCTTTTCCAGATTTCTCCTCAAAAGTACCTAAAATGACAAAAGGAACGATTTAGGGCAATATTTGATCAAATAAATACGATTTAGGGCTTAAATGACCCCTTAAAAGCGGTACACTTTTCGCTTCATCAGCTAAACACCGGGTTCTATTTCAAGGTAGAACCAACCTAACGTCGCCTATACAATTACCGACACTAAGCTAGATGTCGAGTTCTTTACAAGGGTACAACCACTCCCGTTTGGTTCTTTCACAAGGGTACAACCACTCCCTACACTCTTTGTGTTTTGAGGACTAAAACACTAACCACACTCACTGAGATAAATGATACAAGTAATGATGTGTGAACTGCAACTATATCACACAGTAACTATGCTAAAGGTTTTACACTTCTGTGTTGAACCTTGATGCTTAATCTCCTTTGCTACAAAAAGAAAGATCAATGAAATGAATGAATGATAAATGTTAGATGATATGTAAATGAATGAGTATGAATGTAAGGCTCAATGAGTGATAGTGTGTCCAAATGATCAGCTTGCTATTTGTAGGAAAGCTGATGAACAGCCGGCGGAGCCGGCGGATCCCATAAAAGGGATCCGTCCTTTATGTCGATTTTATCCGCCAACTTAACAGCAACATGACAGCTAATAGTTTTGGAAATCTTTCCAAATCCAGCTGTATCCTCCTTACCATTGTCATGTCATATCAAAATCTTCCAACGTCAACTATCTTGCTTGAAGATCTAGCCAATATATTATGTATGATGCATGCCATGATGTCATTGTATCATTTTAAAAATAAAGTTTCCTTTTAAGGAAATAAACTAGTAGATGTGTAAAATGTAATTCTAAGTAAACTTGTGAAATGTAAAATGTGTTTTAAAGAGTCTTTAGCTAGCATTTATAATTTGCTAAAGGATATACTTTATAATTGTCATTAACAAAACTAAGTAAAGATCGTAAAATATAAATAACGTTTTTAGGACGATATTTGTATTAACAATCTCCCCCTTTTTGTTGATGACAAAACATAAAGTATATTTTTGAGCGAAGGAATAAATATAGCATGAGTTCTTTAAAATATAGATTAAGTTTGTTTTAAAAACTCTTTTTATGCAAAAGTGTATGTACTATGATGATTCACAGTTATGCAAACTTAATCCTTTCTCCCCCTTTTTGTCGAAACAAAAAGAAGAGTTGCGTAGCGAAATGCGATTTTGAGAACTTTAAGAGCTCCCCCTTGTTTGATCTTGACCTTCAAAGGTCATGGGTGGAGGATTGTTTGATCTTGGTGGGAGATCCTACAAGTCATCAAGGTATGGATGAGGTGATGTAGGTGGAGTCCTAAATAGCTCCATGGGTTGGAGTTTGGGTGAGTTTGGTTGTGATTGAGATTTGACAGTCTGTGATGGAGCGGGTGGTGGTGTGGTTGCTATTGGAGTAACTATGCTAAAGGTTTTACACTTCTGTGTTGAACCTTGATGCTTAATCTCCTTTGCTACAAAAGGAAAGATCAATGAAATGAATAAATGATAAACGTTAGATGATATGTAAATGAATGAGTATGAATGTTAGGCTCTATGAGTGATAGTGTGTCCAAATGATCAGCTTGCTATTTATAGGCAAGCTGATGAACAACCGGCGGATCCGGCGGATCCCATAAAAGGGATCCGTCCTTTATGTCGATTGGATCCGCCAACTTGACAGCAACATGACAGCTAATAGTTTTGGAAATCTTTCCAAATCCAGCTGTATCCTCCTCACCATTGTCATGTCATATCAAAATCTTCCAAAGTCAACTATCTTGCTTGAAGATCTAGCCAATATATTATGTATGATGCATGCCATGATGTCATTGTATCATTTTAAAAATAAAGTTTCCTTTTAAGGAAATAAACTAGTAGATGTGTAAAATGTAATTCTAAGTAAACTTGTGAAATGTAAAATGTGTTTTAAAGAGACTTTAGCTAGCATTTATAATTTGCTAAAGGATATACTTTGTAATTGTCATTAACAAAACTAAGTAAAGATCGTAAAATATAAATAACGTTTTTAGGACGATATTTGTATTAACAATCTCCCCCTTTTTGTTGATGACAAAACATAAAGTATATTTTTGAGCAAAGGAATAAATATAGCATGAGTTCTTTAAAATATAGATTAAGTTTGTTTTAAAAACTCTTTTTATGCAAAAGTGTATGTACTGTGATGATTCACAGTTATGCAAACTTAATCCTTTCTCCCCCTTTTTGTCGAAACAAAAAGAAGAGTTGCGTAGCGGAATGCGATTTTGAGAACTTTAAGAGCTCCCCCTTGTTTGATACTCCCCCTAAATGGAGTAACAAGGTAATGATGCATGATCCTACAAAAAAGTGGTTAGAAAAATGAAATGCTCCCCCTCGATGTATACTCCCCATTACAAGAGTCCCAACGTATACATTAAAAGGGTATGAGATGCTGCAAAAGAAATGTTAGTTGTGAATAGCCTCAAATGGAGAAGCATAATGCATATGATATGTTCATTCAAATAAGAATGATAATCTAGTTGACTTTAAAAAGTCAAAATGTAGTGTCTGATCAAAATTTTGTACCTAAAGTACAAGTGATCAAACTAGAATATAGATTCCAAATAGCTAGATAATGATATTAGTTACCTAACTAATGATAATATGCTTTATGTTGATCACTCATAAGCATAAAACATCACATTCATTCATGGAAAATTATGTGACAAAAGTCACAAACATAATATGATGTTTACATAAAAATGAAAAATACATCCTAAAAAATAAAAAGTCTCACAACAACATCTAGAAGGTCCTATATAATGAGACTAAAATTATCCTATTGAGGAGGATGGGAGATGGCGTTTAGACGCTCAAAAATGTGGTTCAAAATGATCCTCATTTCATTTTAGAGCTTGTGCACCAAAATGTTTGTCCTTTGAGCTATGTGAGCGGTTCTTTCACACATGTTGCAATCATGGCGAGCAAAACCGGGCGGAAGAGTAGACTCATTTGGTTGTGGTGGTGGTGGTTGTGATTGGTTGTTGGGTGGTGGTGATTGTGCTTGTTCATTGGTTGGTGGTGGTGTTTGGAGGGAGTTCATGAGGATGTTTTGGAGGTCCATGGCTTCATTGAGGCGGTGATCTACCATACCCGAGAAAGTGTAGAGACGGTTGAGCTCTTCACTAATCTCTTCTTGGGTTTGAGGCAAATTAATCCACATTGCCTCATCTATGGCAATGAGAGTTGATGTGGGTGAGAGAGGTGGTATTTGAGGTTGGGATGATGGTGCATCATGGTATAAAGGACCATGGATATCCGGGAAAATCGGATGAAAAGGCATAGGCTCTTGACCTTCAAAGGTCATGGGTGGAGGATTGTTTAATCTTGGTGGGAGATCCTCCAAGTCATCAAGGTATGGATGAGGTGATGTAGGCGGAGTCCTAAATAGCTCCATGGGTTGGAGTTTGGGTGAGTTTGGTTGTGATTGAGATTTGACAGTCTGTGATGGAGCGGGTGGTGGTGTGGTTGCTATTGGAGTTATGGATTGAGATTTGACAGTCTGTCGAAAATTGACCCGGGGGTAGATATTCTTTTACTTGAGAAAATGTTGAACGATGAACCGTCACTTTCTCTTCCCCCGAAGGAAGTTAAAGAAATTAAGCCGTCAGATCCTCTAGAGCTTGAACTCAAGGATTCTTTACCCGATCTTGAGAATTTTATCTTTGATACGGCAGAGGAGAGTAGTGGTAATCCCACTTCTCATCCCGATCTTTCTCTATCGACTTATGAGTCATTTTGCTTTGATATCGATCATACTGAAGAGAGGAGTAGTGGCAGTACTGATGAAGCGAAAAGTGTACCGCTTTTAAGGGGTCATTTAAGCCTTAAATCGTATTTATTTGATCAAATATTGCCCTAAATCGTTTCTTTTGTCATTTTAGGTACTTTTGAGGAGAAATCTGGAAAAGGAGGCATTTTGGACGTTTTTGGAGCATTAAAGTGAAGAAAACGACAAAGTCTCAAAAATCGGCTAAAAGTTACTCTTGACGGCGTCAGACTTTACTCTGGACGGCGTCATGCCTTGGCAAGAAAAGTTGGACGTGAAATTTACTCATGACGGGCCAGTGAAAATAGCATGTGAATTCTGACGGCGTCACGCTTTAACTTGATCAAGGGCGTCACGGCTTAAATCATAAGGGGACGGCGTCACGTTCATGGTTCGACGGCGTCAAGCCTTGATAAGCCAGAATGGATTTTTGAAGAGCTAAAGAGGGACGGCGTCAAGAAGGTCATCCGGGAACCCTAAAAGCGGCGAGGTGACGGCGTCACACTCCATAAGGTGACGCCGTCAGATCCAAAAATCTATATATAGTTTTCTAATTTTTTGTCATAAGGGAGAGCTTAGTGTGTGGAATTTTGGGATAAAACCCTAAGACGATTTTAGCTACTTTTTCAGGGCTTTTTGCCTTGAGATCTTCCATGTTTCATTGAAAGATAAGTTATCAATTAATCATTCAATATGTCTATGTGTTGTTTGATTCTATCTTATTCTTGTCTTTTGTTTAACATGTTAGGCTAAATTTATCTTGTGTTTGCTTAGATCTAATGAAACCTAGCTATTGATTATTGGTTGTTAGTGTGTTATTAGTTGTATTGGATGATTGTTTATCTATGTTAGGCTTAAGAAAACTGGCTAACTTCCTATTCGGTAACTTGCTTGAACGTCTTAAGAAACATGAACCAAATGCGTACTAAAGGTTTTTATGGTTGTATTTAATGCACAAGCGAATTCTAGTGATCCCATGTTAGGAGCTTCCTAGCCGGCTCGACATAGGAGTGAAGTAGGAGCTTGTAGAGTTGGGGAAGTAAGTACGCCACCCCACGAATGGTATTAAGGAATACACCCGTCATCCACGTAACTAATACACACTAATTAACCGGTAAAAGATAGTTAGGGAGTAAGGAAATCTAAGTAAACACATTTCTCTACACATAAGTTTCTCACCACATTTCATTTTTGTTATTTTATTTTATTTGCATTCGTAGTAATTTGGGTTAGTTGACTAGCAACTAATTCCGCCCACTCCTTCAAACCCGAGATTTTACTTGCTTTCATAAAAACTATAAAAACATAAAAAAGAATCTTCCTCAACCCTTAGACCTAATTAGAGTAGTCTTTCACACCTAACGAACACTATTCCCTGTGGAGAACGATCAATCCCCCGTACTTACCACTACACTATACTACATCGGTCAGGTACACTGCCTGGTGGGGTTGTAAGCCTCTTGAGATCCCTCGAGAGGTAAAACCTGTTGTAAGGTTACAAAACCACGCAATCAAGTTTTTGGCGCCGCTGCCGGGGAATAGTTATTGTTTAGGTTGAATTTTTATTTTATAGGTCTACTCACTAGATTCCTTTCTAGTGAGATTTTTATTTTATTTTTCTAGGTTTTCTTTAGTCTATCTTATTTCTTTGTTTGTTTGTTCGTAATTTCCATTGACTCTTCCGTTCACCATTATGGAGAACGCGAATCCACCATACCACCAACCACAAAGGCCATTCTACCCTATTGACATCTCGAATTTCAAACAATATCAAGATGAACCCATATATGATGCATGGACTCGTTTTAGAAATTTACTCCGAAAATTCCCTCATCATAGTTTCGCTTTAGCATCCCTAACCCGAACCTTTTACTATCGTGTTGGCCAATATGACCAAATGCGCATTGAGGATTTTGCCAATGGGGACTTTAGGGAATTAAGTGCTGAAGAAGCATGGGATGCCATAGAAAATTGTGCCCAATATTATTATATGGTAGACAACCCAACAAACATTAATACAAGTCAATTGACCACAAATTTCAAGGATCATGAAACAAGTTTGTTTGGGGATGAGGGTAGAGTTGAGCCACCTAGCTGCATGTCATGGTTAGGCACTACCATAATACAGGGTGAACACTTAGGTGATCTTGATGTGATGGAGGATCTAGCCGAGCATGATCACATTGATCAAAAAGACCTAGGTTTTATGATCGATGACGATGAATCTCAAGAAACACATGATGAATCCTTTAGGCAAATTGAACATAGTAATCATGTTATCGGGGAAGATTCTTATGAATCGGACTTAGAACTTGAAATGGCTAGAGAAGGATTTGAGATACTTAGGAACATGTTTGGGTTAGATTCTACTAAAACACATGATGTGGATATAATTGATATAGAGACAAGGAAGGATGAGGTAAATAACACAAACCTACAAAGTACCCCACAAGTCCTACCATCATTCAAGGCATACACACCGCCCGTGACTTACTCGGAAGAAGTAGAAGGGACTATAGGAACCCCAATTGAAGTAGAACCTTTAGAAGAAACACAACTAGAGGATATAGGTTTGAATACTTGTAGTCATAACCTTTCTTTTAGTTATATGGAAGTTCCTAGTATTGATGAACCGGAGCCTCAGCCAAAACCGTTACCTAATCTTCCATCCTTAGATGTGAATTTAGGAATTGAAAAAGATCCCGATCCACCCATCAAACCATGTAGTCCGGGTAATGTTAAGATTAAGGTAGTAGACTCTAAGCCTTGTAGAGAGGAAGCTGACATAGGGGTGAACCATAACCTTTCATACTTACATCACCCATTCATGATTGATCAAAAGAAACATTATGGGTTTAAACCGGGTTTATTAGGTCAAGATGGATTCCCAACTAGGAATCTCTCAAATTTGATAGAAGATGATCCCTTTTTAGGAGAAAACTTTAACTCACCCATTGACCAAAGTGAACTAGGTAAGGTTATGATGAAAGGTGCACACCCCTTTGAGTATATAATTCATCCACCAATCTTTCCTCACGTGGCATACTCCTACCGAGATGGTGTGTATCGCTACTATCACCCGCACTTAATCCTAAGTGTAGGAAAAACCTCTCCTTTATCCGTTAAATAAGGGTAGAGTCAGGCTCGTGACTCGAACAAAAACAAGCGCTTCTTGGGAGGCAACCCAAGTTTTATTTGTTTTATGTGTTTATTTATTTGTTTGTTGGATTTTATTTGCTTCCGTATGTGTGTTTAATTTTTATTCTTATTGATTCATGTTCAAAAGTAAATTGTGAAAATGCTTTATCTTGTTTTTAACTTCGTCTTAACTACATATAAAGGTATTTTGCAAAAGATAAGTGTAAGGGAAATCTAAATCGGTTTATTAGAACACAAATGAACATGAATCGTAATAATAATAAATTAGCATACATATTAGTATTTGTTTGAGTCAAATGCTTGTATCGAGTCATAATGATGTTTTGCAGGATTTCCAGGAAGTAAGGTAAAGGTTTTTCCAGAAATTTTCCGGAAACTTAAAATGAAAATTTTTGTCAGATCATTTCTGACGGCGTCAGGGGTTATAACCTGACGGCGTCAGATTTAATTTCCAGAAATTTTTGAAAGTTTTGTTTTTAGAAAAGTTTTTATTAAAATCTCCAACTTATAATCTCCAGGAATCTGCAAAATTATCATTCCACAAGCATTATATCCTTATATATAGATTTTTCCCGCCGATGTTATGCAGGTTTTCGTGTTTGTTTTCTCAGGTTTAACAGGTTATTTTGGACAAGGAGATGTTTTTGGAATCAAGCTTATGGCGATGCATTAGTCATGGAGCTTCAACATTCTCTTTGGAGGAAGATTTAACCGTGTAATTTCACTATCCACCGAGCGAATCAGGGGAGTATTTGATTTCATTCTTTTACTTTATGCTTTTACATCTTGTTATTTGAACATTGGGGACAATGTTCATCTTAAGTGTAAGGGGAGGGTAAAAGTACGATTTTAGAGAATACAATTGCGCTTGATTTTTGTTTGTTTGATGGTAGATGTGTAATAAAACTGAGAGAAATACTTGTTAAGGCAATTTTAGTGCCAAATTTAAAATTTTTTACAACATTTAGGAGTGAAACTTTGATCTTAATGAGCGTCTCACGGATAGGAGTTATATGACTTGCACAAAAAGCCGTACCACTAAAAAAATTTCCACCCCAAATATGTGAGGTTCGCCCCTAGAATTGGTAGGAAAAGCATTTATGCTATGATGTGTGTACCGGTAGCACTTAGATTCTAGAACTTGCGTTAGGACCATTCCAAGGCCACAAGTGAGACTACATTCGTGTAGTTAGATTTACTACATGATAAGAGGCATTAGGATTAACCCATTGTTTTACACCTGTGTTTTTGTTATAATTATTTTGGCTACATTGGTCAAGTAATTCTCCCACACCCTTTGCGTTGTACTCATTTTTAGTACACGATACCCCTAGTACACCCCTCAGAGCCTATCTTTTCGTTTCGACCTTTAAGCATTTTACTTAAAGGAAGAATTTGTTACACCCCACTTAAATGTACACCCAAATCGCCTTAGCCTACCTTGTATGCACTCATTTTTAGTGCATTATTGTTACAACATTTGTTTAAACCCAAGTTAATTATCTAGTTGATTACATGGTTGCTAAGTCGAGTCATATCCTTGTACATATTGTTTTGGGACGATTGGGACTCATGGGTAAAGTACTAGTATAATGGAGTAATGGGGAAGAACATCATTTATTACCCCCATATGTGCTAAATATTTTAAAAGTACTCCAAGTTTTTCGATTATCTTAATTCGAGTCATTAGATTAGTAATTGTAAAGTTATATAAAAGTTCAAGTGTAAGGGGAATGCAATGCCCCTATGATGTATTATTTTGGATGGTAGGGCAAAAGTGTATGCAAAAAAAAAAAAAAAAAAAAAAAAAAAAAAAAAAAAAAAAAAAAAAAAAATCAAGAAAAATACAAAAAAATGAGAAAAAGAAAAGTAGAAAAAAAACATACGGACTACCATCCCGTTTCATTTTATGTTTGTTTAATGTTTTTGTTAGCTTAAGATTGAGTCGAGTCTTGGCTTAGCAACATTGTATAGTACATGTAATTGATCAAGATTTTTAACTCGCCACCAGTAAAATATCCTTTATCCAACAAAACCGTGTTTTCCTTTTCCCTACACCTAACGTTATAACCCATTTAAAAGCCCTCTTTGATAGTTTATCTTAGGTGCTAACGCCTAGTGGAGGAGGTTTTCGATCCTTTCCCAAGCCTATGGTAATCTATTTGCTATGACAGGTAGTGAGAGATATTTTCCGTTTTCATTTATGAGATTTATTTTGATGACACTTGAGAGATGTGAGTATCTAAACACTACTTGTGAGGTGCTAGTATGTAATCTCCGTGCTTATTATGATTGAAGTGGAACGATTATTTGTTGTAATTACTTTTATATTAGCATTAAATGACCCCTAACTTATATTTTGATTAGAATAAAAGCGCATTTGCTTGAGGACAAGCAAATCTCAAGTGTAAGGGTATTTGATGAAGCGAAAAGTGTACCGCTTTTAAGGGGTCATTTAAGCCTTAAATCGTATTTATTTGATCAAATATTGCCCTAAATCGTTTCTTTTGTCATTTTAGGTACTTTTGAGGAGAAATCTGGAAAAGGAGGCATTTTGGACGTTTTTGGAGCATTAAAGTGAAGAAAACGACAAAGTCTCAAAAATCGGCTAAAAGTTACTCTTGACGGCGTCAGACTTTACTCTGGACGGCGTCATGCCTTGGCAAGAAAAGTTGGACGTGAAATTTACTCATGACGGGCCAGTGAAAATAGCATGTGAATTCTGACGGCGTCACGCTTTAACTTGATCAAGGGCGTCACGGCTTAAATCATAAGGGGACGGCGTCACGTTCATGGTTCGACGGCGTCAAGCCTTGATAAGCCAGAATGGATTTTTGAAGAGCTAAAGAGGGACGGCGTCAAGAAGGTCATCCGGGAACCCTAAAAGCGGCGAGGTGACGGCGTCACACTCCATAAGGTGACGCCGTCAGATCCAAAAATCTATATATAGTTTTTTAATTTTTTGTCATAAGGGAGAGCTTAGTGTGTGGAATTTTGGGATAAAACCCTAAGACGATTTTAGCTACTTTTTCAGGGCTTTTTGCCTTGAGATCTTCCATGTTTCATTGAAAGATAAGTTATCAATTAATCATTCAATATGTCTATGTGTTGTTTGATTCTATCTTATTCTTGTCTTTTGTTTAACATGTTAGGCTAAATTTATCTTGTGTTTGCTTAGATCTAATGAAACCTAGCTATTGATTATTGGTTGTTAGTGTGTTATTAGTTGTATTGGATGATTGTTTATCTATGTTAGGCTTAAGAAAACTGGCTAACTTCCTATTCGGTAACTTGCTTGAACGTCTTAAGAAACATGAACCAAATGCGTACTAAAGGTTTTTATGGTTGTATTTAATGCACAAGCGAATTCTAGTGATCCCATGTTAGGAGCTTCCTAGCCGGCTCGACATAGGAGTGAAGTAGGAGCTTGTAGAGTTGGGGAAGTAAGTACGCCACCCCACGAATGGTATTAAGGAATACACCCGTCATCCACGCAACTAATACACACTAATTAACCGGTAAAAGATAGTTAGGGAGTAAGGAAATCTAAGTAAACACATTTCTCTACACATAAGTTTCTCACCACATTTCATTTTTGTTATTTTATTTTATTTGCATTCGTAGTAATTTGGGTTAGTTGACTAGCAACTAATTCCGCCCACTCCTTCAAACCCGAGATTTTACTTGCTTTCATAAAAACTATAAAAACATAAAAAAGAATCTTCCTCAACCCTTAGACCTAATTAGAGTAGTCTTTCACACCTAACGAACACTATTCCCTGTGGAGAACGATCAATCCCCCGTACTTACCACTACACTATACTACATCGGTCAGCTACACTGCCTGGTGGGGTTGTAAGCCTCTTGAGATCCCTCGAGAGGTAAAACCTGTTGTAAGGTTACAAAACCACGCAATCAAGTACCACTTCTCATGCTCATATCTCTCTTCCCGAGTATGATTCGTTTATCTTGGAGGAGTTCTCCGGTGAACTCACTTACATCATATCTCCACCAGAGTATGATCACTTCTATTTTGATATTGAGGAAGATCTGAGTCTGGGGGGAGGTATAGTTTCTCATAAGAATTTGCTTATTGATGATATCACCCCAACCCTCCCTCCCGAGATGACTTTTGAACAATAGAGCTTTAATGATGAAATTCAAATTAAGAAGATTACTTCTGAGGATGAAGATATTGTAACAATTCGCATTTCAGGTTAATTTCTATTCTCGAAATTTTTACTATTCATTTTACTATTTATTTTTTCTATTCATTTCCAAAAATTTTATTTCATATCCTCGTAAGTTAAAATATTTCCATGACAAAGTGAAAGTTTGACGCTCATCGGGTCATTTTCACAAAAGTTATTAAGAAACTATACGTTTGGTTTAAACGCCATTTAAACATCCTGCGCATAACGAAAACCAACTGCGACAATTTTCCTCGCATCAGATTAATTTTTAGTACACTCACAATCAATTAGGGAATTTTTGATAATTAAGTTAAAATGTTATCAAATAGACCCTGTGTCTTACAGAACTAAACTTGCGTTTTAAGCACTTTTACTTATCCGCAACCTTAGCCTATACCTGCACCATATTTTCTAAGGCATTTAGAAGCTTTTATATTATTGGGAAATTCAACATATTTTTTCCCTCCTCCTTTGACCAAAAATCATTCATTGATTTTTAACACTTACGGTTTTATGTCTAAAGGACATTTAACACCAACCGACACTAGACTGAGCCCAGTCTAGACATTATAGGCCATTTTAATTCATTATCGTCATATTAGAAAAGTTACACTTTACTTTTCTCAGTTTTACGCAACTTTCGTACGTTTTACGTTTTACGCGTTTTAGACCCGCGTTTCCAGTTTTAACAGCGTTTAAGCAACCCGATGGAACTTACCACTCATTTTATATTTTATTATGGATTATAATGATAATTTAAATCATTCCTACAAGTTTCGTATTTTTACGATACCCGGTTTTACGTTTCGTGACCTAACAACTTACAGTTAGCGATTAACGGAACCAAAACTAACTCCATAAGTAGGATAATACCAAAAATGACCAAGTCATCTTATCCTACACATACAAACTGCCTATAGGGGGGATTCATCCCTTGTGTGTCTTGATCTTATGCCTTGTGCCCTAGGATGATTACATGTGCTAAACTTCTCATGTAAGCTTTAGAAAAAGTCTTGCAACTAACCTCCTTAAGGCACCTTCCTAGACACCTTCCTAACCTCCTCAACTCACTATAAAAACCCTCCTCCTCACCCCTTATTGCCGCCCCATATACAACACATAAACACCTTTCATTTGCTAGTTTACTTCAAGTGTTATCAAAGAATACAAGTGCATTATCAATTCCAAAAACTCTTGTTAAGTTTTTATTGATCCAAAGCCCTAGTTCTTCTTCCTTTTGGTGATCTTTCATCCACACAAGAAGAGTTCTAGTAGAAGTCTTCAAGTGCTTTTCCAAGTAATCAAAGAAGTAGGAAGCTAGTTCTTGATCAATCAAAGTCCTATCCTTGTTCTTAGTTTCCTTTCATTAGAAAGCCAAAAGTTGTAAGAAACCCTAACACATTTTCTTGCTCAATATCATTTTCATGCTTATTATGCTTCATTCATGTTATATATGGTCTTTGTGTTATGTTCATGATGTATAAAAACCCTTAAAACAAGTTAAGAACACTATATGTTAACCTATGTTAAGTAATCAAGGAAACTAGAGACTTATATTATGAAATTCGACCAAAATGGTATAAACATGATATTGGACAATTACCTACTGTAATAGAGGACTTTAAAAGGAAAACATAGCAATTTGAATCATCGAAAACGAGTACACGAGTCAAAAGTTATGGCCAAAAGAAGTTAGCGAAACCAAAACGCCAAAACTGCCCAAAACAAGCTGTTAAGCAGCTGACCATTTTAAACGAGGCCCTTCTGGTCCGTTTCATCAAAAAGTTAAAAGGCGAAAGTTGTCCGGAATGACGTTTTCTTCAACATATAGAAGCTCGTCCCCTGAAAACGCATAACGATTGATATTTTTCTACAAATTCTTAACAGCCCTTATATTACCTAAATGATCATGTAATAGGTCACGGCTAATTAAAACCAAGAGGCCTAATGGCCTTAAGCCGAGACCACAGCCACGGCTAAGGCCAAGGATGAGTCTCAAGACCATGGTAGCCACGACCAAAGCCACGGCAAGGCCACGGCTAAGTCCTTAAGGCTTTCTAAGTCGAAACCATGAACTAAAGTGTTAGTCATAACATAACCAACCAATTTGGATCTACTCCATCAATAGACCATGAGGTTTTACAAATAATATCACATCCGTGCGAGACTTAATAAACTTATAAAGATAACAATCTTCATTCAAAATAAACTTTCCTAAGTTTATTCAACTTTCGGACTTGTAACGTTTAAAGACCAAAAACATATATTTTCTATCGAATACTACAACACTAGGGAGCTTCATGTGAGGGGTTTCATTTGGGTAAACGGATCGACGAGTTGCTGGATTTACGAATTAAAGTGTCCTAGCTCCTCGAACGTTTACTGCATGACCTCTGAATTATGATGGCCCGAACAGAAGTACAAGATATACAAACTAAACGTGTTTCATAAACCATCTTCATACAACGACCTACACACATATTAAGTACTACATCATGAACAATATGCAAGACATATATAGGCTCGTCTTTGTATACTTAGACGTTATTCCAACCTAAGTCGCAACGTTCTATTGTAGGTTGCACTTAGAGGTTTCCCGGCTTATCCATCGAACTCATTAAGGCACTAAGACACCATCCTACTCACGGTGAGTTCATAGCCCCACTTTCCATTACTTAATTGTTTTACAAACCCTTGGGGGAATACATGCTATTTTAACCGAACACAATACTTTGAAATTGTATGCTATATAATTGTTTTATTATCACTAAGTACCATCCTTGCCAATCCTAGGCCCCATATCATGAACCAATTAATCACTAGGAATAGTGAGCGCGAGTATTGTGAATAGGCCTATTGGGATTGACGAATCCCGTTTGTATTGACCAGTTAAGAAAACAAACGCACTATATTTGAGACTTAGGTATGTCGGCAAAGTACCTACCAGGGCAACAAATCCACCGATTTATATTGGTACACGTTAACGTATTGGTTGCATGAGCTTAGTGAATAATAATAACCGTTTTGTTTTCCAACCATGAGTATGAGTCTAATTAACTCACACTACCAACATATTGTGTTCAACTACATAACAAACTCTATGAATATCACTCAACCTTTGTGTTGACAGTTTAAGCATGTATTTCAGGTGCATAATGATCAAGGATGGCACAGAGGGGCACAGACTCAATCAAGAAGGCTATAACTTATTTTATCATTCAAAAAGACATCAAATGACTTTATATTGATGTATTTTGTAAACATGGAACCTTTTGGGACCTATCTTGTAAACTCTGATATATTATTTGAATGATAAATCCTTTTTAAAACGACTCAGTTAGAGATCGTTTTCTATTATTATGACTGTTGTGCCGTCGAGTAACACTCAGTTTGAATTCCGCTGCATCATTGAATTGGGGGTGTTACAGATATTATCATAATTGTTATCAAAATCTTTCTTCCTTTCATCACATATGATGTGACTTCTCCTCTCCTTCACTCCGTTGGGAGTGAGGATACTATCTTTGACCCCGGTATGACCATTTATGGTTGTTATTCCTTTGAACCGTGGGTATCTCATCGGTGTGGAACTTTCATATGTTTCAATGTTTATCCAAACCTCTTGAACGAAAGTCCGATTGAGATTATCTTTTCCACATGCTCCCCCAAGAACAATTAAATTCGGGGCGAGTCAAGCTATACGACTCGATAAAAAACAAGCGCTTCGTGAGAGGCACCCCATGCTTATCCTTCTATCTTCTTTCTATTTTCTAATAAGTGACGTGAAGAGGTCTACCTCTTCCATTTGTCGTGTTTCATGGTTGTTTATGCTGTGTCCAGGATTTGCCCGAATTATGAAGACTCTCGTGCTCGTGGTTTTGTCTTTCTCCACTCGAGTCGAGCCTCATCCTTCGATGCTTATATGGGAAATCCGATATCCTAAATCTTATCGACTAACGTTTATCTTTAGGCATAATTAATAAACGGCCTTAGATTTATGTAGGAGAACCCTTACCTTTAAGACATTGAGGACAATGTCTCGTTTTAGTCTGGGGGTAATCTTTCGATTTGATTTTGCCTTATACTCATGCAACTCCGTTTTTCCTCCAAAATGAATGAAAAAATTGAAAAAAAATGAGAAAATTTAAAAAAATTTGCAAAAATATCATAAGTGTTTTGACACATTGTTGACTTTCCGTTGGTGAGAGTAGGAATAAAATTTTGACTTGACCGGGCGTGTTGAGCTCTAGCTTGTCCCCTTAACCTTTTTAATTGAAAGTTGTGCTAGTCTTTTATACCAGAAGCTATAAAACGTGAATTCTTTTAAGAATTTGCAAGTTTCCATAATTGACTTTAAATATGCGCATCTTGATTTTATTTGACTAAGCATTCGCGGATCTTTTTATTAAAGATTTTAAATTTGCGATGAACGAGAAATGATAGAGTTAATTATAAGTTCTGATGCTAAGCAAGGATTAGTTGGTTATCTTAAAGGCTCATCAGTGTAATTTGTAGTTTTTCCTCCCAGAAGCTAAATTAGTGCTGTTTTCAAACTTTTGAACTTAGAAATCGTTTTATTATAAACTTTTATACAACTTTGATATAGAGTACGAGTTCAACTTTTTATTTAAATTTTTGAACAAGCATACTTTCTTAAAATCGGAATAATATTGCAAAAGAAAGTGAGTAAAATCACAAGTATGATGCAAGTATATATGTATGTGGAAAAAAAAAGAAAAAAAAAGAAAAATATGTGTTGCGTGAATCAAAATGTTGCTTATGAATAAATGTATGAAACTTGCTTTTTCCTAAATTTAAAGCGGGAGTTGAACTAGTATTCGTCAATTTTGTGTTAAAGTTTAACGGGAATTTGGTAGATTGTTGATTTCAAAGACCCCGAAAGCTCCGATACTATTCTCGAGGGTATAAAAACCTAGCCTCCTAAGCTTTGCTAAAAGGACAAGCTGAGAAGAAAGTCGCTACATGGAGTGATCTCACCTTTGAGTCTCTAATCTCCAAATGATCGTCGGTTGTTGCCTGTTTAAGTATTTAATATTAACTTAGCGGGAATCTTAGAAATCTTTGAAATCAAAATCCTGCTGATTTCGGTACTATTCTCTGTGGGGTATCAAAAGCCTGGACACCTAAAACCAACTGGTTTGGGATGTGCCGAGAAGAAAGCCGCTACGTGGAAAAGGCCCTTTTTGATCCTTTGATTTCAAGATTCCCGGTGAATTAATATTTGACTTAAATAAATAACAACCATAATAACTTCGATTTCTGTGATCAAACTTTTGAAAATGAGCACACTTACCGAACTTATTGAATAATTGGGGAGTGAAAAGTTTGCAAGTTACATTCATGAGTAGCGTTAGCATCTTAACTTGTATTTAACAATGATCTCGTTTTTAAGCTTGGTTTGGGGACTCGTGAAAAATCAAGGACGATGAAATTTATCCGTATGGTCACTTCTTTATGAGTTTTGTTTCTTACTCCGTGATCCTAAAAGTTATTGTGAAATAATGAAAGTCAACATACCATCACATGAAAAAAAAAAGAAAAATACAAAAATAGTATAAGTATGAATAAATTGGAAAAACGGGGCGTTTTTAGAACTTTTGATTTCTTAATCTCTTTTGAATATTTTGCTACTTTTCAAAGTTAGTAAAAAGAGGTTTGAAATTTTGGCTAAAAGCGTGAGTTGATGACATTGCATGAGGACACGACAATACCTTAGTCTGGGGGATTTTGGTATATATTTCTAAATCAGCCCTTGGATCATGTCAATATTTCTAAATGGAAAGAGTATTTAAAGTCAGAATGAGGAAGCAAATTTTCAAGACTTGAGCTCTATATTTCTAAATCAACCCTTGGATCATGTCAATATTACAAAAATAGCCCTTGGATCAACTTTTCATGAATGGCAGAAATGGTCCCTTAAATGCTTAAATTCATTTCACACAAATCTTAAACTAAACCTTACAACCGGATTCAATTTAATCAACCCAATCCAAAACACACAAAAGCCCAACAAATAATCCCCAGCCCATTCCCTAAACGTATCCTAACCCACAAACCCGGACCCATTTACCCTTATTTACTCGAAGTCAAACCCTATTAATTACCCGGTCAAACAAGCAAAAGGCAAAGGCGGGTAAAGCTTTTTTACTGTTCTTCTTCCCTGTCCCTTTCCATTCCCTGCTCCAAGACAAACTCCAGCTCATCTCCATGGTCCCCCCCCTCTTCACATGACTCCAACGATGCTGGCAATCCAAGAGATACTATAAGGCTCCAAAAAAATCATCCTACGGCCAAGATTACTTGAAGTGGTCTCCAAGCAAAAATCAAAGGCTGAGATTATTGATCCAGAAGCATCTGAGAAACCCTAGGATGCACCCTCTTCAGCTATAAATACCAGGCTCTCCTTAAAGCACAAGGTTGTCCAATTTTTCATGTCTTAGAGAAATTTAGGCCATTTTTCTTATTGTTAATTTACTTTCAGTCATTAGGTTAATTAGATTAAAGCTTTGTAATTCTGATTTTAGTATTGTAATTCACTCTTTAATTAATACAATTTTAAGTTTTCATTTAAATACCTTGTCGATTTTACAATTTCAAGCATTCTTATTGTTCCAAAGTAGTTTCTAAGCTTCCATTATTGTTCTTATAAGCTCCTATAAGCTTGTTGTGGCTTTTATTAAAGTTAATTTGGTTAAATTCAGTTTTAATTTCAAAAAGTAAAAACAGTCAACAAAAGTAAAAAGTAGTCAAATAAGCTGTTTTGGATGATAAGCCAGTAAGGGAAGGGCTTATTGCTGTTACTAGCTTGTCTTTTGACAAGCTAGAGCTTGTAGAGTAGCTCCTCGAGCCTATTGTGCCCAGTTTGTGCAAGGGTATTTGTAAGTTCTCATTTAAAGTTCCATTTTAGTGCATTAGCTTATTTTCTGCTTTGTTAAGTGCTTATTTGCCTTTTCTTTGCTTATTTGTTCTTATTTTGTTCATTTGATGTCATTTTGCTAGTTGGTTTAAGCTTAGTCTTCATTTTTCTTTAAAACCTTAAAAAACCAAAAAAAAATTAGGATAATATAGAATTGCTTATTTTAGTGCTTATTTCTAGTGTAGAAAGGTTCTTTAGTGCTTAATTTACTTAGTTAATCTATTGTGGTTCAGAAGCATAGCTTAAATTGGTCAATATTAGCTTTAATCTCAAATCAGTCCATTTAAGGGGGTGTTTGGCACAATAGTGAAAATGGGTCAAAAATGGATTTTTACTGTTCATGTGCTATTTGGCCAACTTTGATGAGGTCTTATTTAAGTGTTTTAAGCTGTTATTAAGTGGTTTTGATCAATTTTAAGTGTTTTTAGTTTCTAGTTGATTTTTCTAATTTTTAAGGTTTAATCTGCTTGTTTGAGCTTTTTGTTGAGCTAAGCTGATCTAGCCCTTGTTTTTGTTAAATTTGAGTGCATTATAATGTACTAAGTTGTTGTTCAAGAGTTAGTTATGTTTCAATGGGATTTGAGGCAATTTAGAACCATTTTCAGTGTTAGGACTGCATCAGTACCTATTTGCATATCTGTTCTGGTCTGCCTTTTCATAGCCCATTAATAAGCCCTATTTAAGCTCTGATTAAGCTAATTTCTGGTTCTTCTAGTTCTTAGGTGTTACACCCCGTGCCCGCTTAGACCAAAAACTTGAAACTTTATACGCGGAAACGTTTAACTTTTACGGACATACTATCACTCTTTTGACATCTGACAAAAATTTATAAACATTCAGCCCTTGAGGCTATTTTTAAATGAAAGTACACTTAATTACCTTCGAAACAATAGGTGGTACGACCCGTGACAACTTACGGATTAAAAGATATGAATTTTGGAAAATCGCCAAAATCTGGAAATTGGCCTCGAACGCCGGCCGAAGGTCCTGGCCGCCGGCCCAGACCCAATAAAATAGGGCTGGCCGCCGGCCCCAGCCCCGACCGGGCGGCCCAGACCTTCTGGTCATCTGGGAAGTTTCCCAACTCTTCCCGGCCGTGGGTTTGGCTTCCAAACCTCCAGCCAAGGCTTGCAAACTTCAAAATACACTTCGTTTACATTCCGTTTTCGCTATAACCGACCCATACAACTTCCGTTTTACACCAAACTTGACCAACATCATTTATTTAACATTACAAGTATGTTCCAAAGACTCTTGACCCGTTTACATCCCAAAATGGGTACAAACACACTTAAATCCAAACGCCCCTTTACACTTTGACTAGAAACACATAAACTATACTTTGACTTACCAAATGACTACCAAATCTTTATACAACTCTTGACATACAATTTAACACTTGTCTATTCATTTCAAAGCATTACTTGACTCACAGGGGTACAAACTTATACACTTGAGCTCGGTATCTAACTAAGCTCTACATTCTTACCAATCTACCATATCGCATAACCAAGCCTTAACCCATATATCCAAATCGTCCATATAAGCACGCCAACCTACAAAACAGTTAGACAACTAAACCGTAAGCACAAAGGCTTAGTAAGTAAAACGACTATAACATACAACTATACTTCAATCCATACAAAGCATCATATACATAAAACACTTACATCATGGCCCACTACTCAAATCTCAACTAGCATATAACATCAACATATTCTATAGCATCATCTCATCACATACGCCATAACCATGGCATCACATAAGCATAACCCAAGCTTATCTTCTCAACATAAACATACATAACACATAATGATGGAAATCCATATAACATATGGTATCATCATTTTACTTACCTCAGACCAAGTTACATCATAACATGAACATCATCATCATTACAATCTTCCATCATCATCATCCTATTCACAAAATAACAAAACCTAACAACATAACAATAAATAACATAACAAGGGTTATCAAAACCCATCAAAACATACTCATCTTGCTAACCAAATCATCATATGATCATACCCATATCATATGATGATTTCCCACTTTCTTTCTCATCTATGACTTACTAAATAAAGGCAATAGATCACTTACTTGTGATGATCATTACTAAGGGAAGGCTATTGTCACTTGATCTTCACTCTCTTCATCTTAGATAATCACTTAGCTATTTTCCCTCCCTTTTCTTCTCACTAGAAACCGGCCTTCTCAAAGACCTAAGACAAATGTGGATTTCTCTAGAAATCCTTGGATATATCTAGCTAAAACATAAGTTTGGGTCAAAGGCAAGAAGGGCCCCTTAAGTTCCATTCCTTCTAATTTGGCCACAACTAACTTATAACATACTTACCACAACGACAACTTAGGCCCCTTTAGTTACACATCATATTTACATTACCACTTTAGTCATATTTTGACTATTAGGTTTGACCACAACTCAACATTAGTTGACTGGCCAATCATGTCAAGTCTTTATCCACTTTCATCTAGGGTGGGGTCCCAACACCCGGGAAACGAGTCTAACATTAAGTGTATGAGCTTTTAGTATCTTGAGCTTTTATGGATTTCTCCTTTTATCTTAGTGCTTAAAATTAAGCCCAAATATGCCTCATTGGGCACTGTTTGAATCTTCATGCTCATTTGTATCAACCAGCTCTTGTTTATGAATTTTAATAAGTACATTATAAGCTCAATCAAGCTAAAATTTGGTACAATTACTCTTTGATTGCTAGTTTACTTGTTTCACATTTTTTTGATTGTTTATATTAGCTTTTAGATAGCTTTTTATGATTGTCCAGTGCTTATTCTCTCTTTGCTTTGCTTTTTCTTATTTCCCTTGTGCTTATTTGAATTACCTTTAGGTATAATTTAGCTTATTTCAGTTTTATTCTAGCTTAAAGTTAGCTTATTAGTATATTTCATTCTAGCCTTAGCTCTTTTTCCCTTTTTCTATTCTAATCTGTCTTAATGCTTAATTCTGTGCTTAATTTAAGTTTTCAAAAATAGTTACTTTTACAAAATTTGCTTATTTACTAGTGGTTATTAAGATTTTAAAAAGAAAAATTAAAAAAAATTAGTTTTCCAAAAAGTGCTAGACCAGGGATTCGAACCCTGGTCTGCACTATCACTCAGACCTCACACACACCCCCTAACCAGAAATGCCCTTGGGACTTTTCTGTCCTAATATTCTTCTTTAATTCCTTTATAGTCTTATTTCCTTTTTAGCTTATTACTTCTTTTCTGCTTATAACTGCTTATTTAAAATAGCTTTTTCCTTCCTTTTATTTTTCTTTCATTCCTATTTACATTAAGTAGTTTTTATAAAAATTTCAGATTTTTCCAAAAAGTTTTAGTAATTTTTATCATTTAATTTCTTTAAATTAATTTTTAATTCATAACAACCTCCATCAACGGGTCATCCGGAAATGGAACTGGTCGTCGAAGCGGGGAAGTGTGTCCAGCAGCAAGTACCTCATCTCGAACATCGAAAGGGAGAGATATGGTCTGTGACAAATATGGTGTGACATGTGTAAGTATATAGAAAATAAATATATTATATATGTTAAGTAAAACACTCAAACAACATAGTATAACACTTAATCATATAAGGCAAATAGCGACCAAATCATGGCAAGCTAGGCAGGCATGCATCTGGCGGTCATAAAGAAACGTTTTTCATAAACTGGTTATAGTTTAGGGTTTTTATACACCTAGTTCTCTATAACCTAGGCTCTGAATACCAATCTGTAACACCCCCAAAATCAGGATTTGCGGAAGCATACATATTTGGGGTGCTACTAAATCGATAATCACAACACAAAGATATAGAGAACAGTTTACCTTTCTAAAGTTAATTGTCATACATAAAGTTCAATTCAATTAAAACAAAGCCCATTTAACATGACTGACCCAAATCAGAGTTTAACGCATCAGCAAAAATATTTCTAGAAGTTTATGACCAATGCCACGCCCTGCCTTCAATGAATACATTCTAAAATACCTGAGAAAAACATGCTAAAAGTCAGCTAACGCTGGTGAGTTCATAGGTTTAAAGTAAATAAGCACATATGGACCATAGCAAATAATTCAGCAATCACACTCATTCTGTATGCTAACACTAAGCTCATCCAACCGAAACTAGACAAACAATATGCCAAGCTGGCATAACAAACAAGGGTGCCCGCGAGTGTTAATCCCCAGACACTCGGCAAAATCCGACATGGTATACGTTCGCGTTGACCTGCCGGGCCAACCAAACGGGGGAGTCACCCCCAATAGATCTATTTATATCATACGCGCTTTTCAGCAGGAATTGACGGTTGATGATAGTGGGCGCAATGAGATTCAAACATACTTAGGTTATCCGCATACCAGTGTGTATAAAAACAAAGTTCAATTTGGTCCATGAAAACAGTTTTGCATATTTCTCTCCCCAAGGTTTATAAAAACAATACATATAAAAATTGGGCTATAAACTCACCTTAATAATAATAGCAATCTGCTAGTCAACAATAACACAGTGCAACCGCTCCGACACGCGACCTAGATCAGTATGGTAAGTCTTAGCGAAATATTCGTGTTTTAAACGTTTTAACTCAGTTGAAAGGTTTACGTGTGTCAAGTGCTCGTGTATTTCTTGCTTGCTATGTGGTAAGGTACATTTCAGAATAGCTTATCGTATAAGACTCTTTGGTGATGGCTCATGGTGAAAGTGTACGGTGAAAATACGTGCGACGGAAACTTCCGTGCTTAGTGGTTGTCGTCACAAAATGCGTAAGTAATATATATATATATATATATTTAATAATTAAGTATTTAATTAATTAGGGCTTATAATTAATCAAATATGTATTGAAAAATTTATATGATAATGGTGATAGTGGGGTATTATTATATTATAAATATTATAATTATTTATAATATAATGAAAATTATAAAAGAATTTATAAGTATTTAATTTAGAGAAATCAAATAAAGTGCAAATGTATAAATATATAACATATAATTATAAGTCTCATAAAGTCTAAAAATATTAATTTAGAAGAATTAATATTTTTAATAATAAAATAATTCATTTTGTCTTTTAGTCGGTTTTCATCCGAAAATATTCTAAGTGTCGAAATTTTAGAAAAATCGGGCATGACCCATTCGTTTATTCAAACTTTTCCATTTTCTCAAGTGTTGCAATTTCCTCAAATAATTCCTTACGTTAACTATATTTGCAAAACTAGTCCAAAATGTATGTTTATCGTTATAACTATATTTATCGTTACGTTTACTTCTTAATTATGTGTTTCGATACAAAAGTCAACGTTTAGTCAAAATACTTTTAAAAGTCAACAACTACAACTTTGGGCCGAAAAGGTCATTTATTTGTCTTATTAGGCTTAAAGTGTCAAAACGAGTTCAAAACAGTTTTAGTCGATATATAACGTTCTATTACACAAAAATAATTATAGTGAGTCTAAAAATATTTCAAAATTCATTTTTGTCTCCCGAAATATACATTGGGCCGAATAGGCCATAATGGGTCCAATAGTCCATTTTTAGTCCGAAAACTAATTAACCCTTTTTATTTACGTTATATTTTACTTTAAGTATTAAATAAGCTAATAAGCACTTTAAATAAGCAATTTGGTCAAAAAGTCAAATTAGGCCGAAAATTGTTGGGCTCGGCTCATGTTATGTCGAGACCCAATTTACCCAAAACCAATAAGCCGAAACCAATAAGCTAGTGCTTATTTCAATAAGCTATCTAAAATAAACTAATAAGCATAAATTTCACCATTTCACCACTAGAGCCAAAACTTTATGTTTTTCAAAACCCCAAATTTTATTTTTGTTAAAAGCTAGCCGATTTATATATACACACAAATAAGTGTATATTTCGTTTTAAACTCGCGTAATTAACACTAATCACATTTGTATCATCAAATTAGTACCACAAGCAACAAGATTTAACACACAAGCAAGAAATAACATAACTAGTATAAAAACTACCAAGAAGTCGAGCACTAGTAATAACATGTCAAACCCTAGCTTTTTCACTTTAGCAAAACATATACATTTAGCATTTTGTAACATATTTAGACATCAAGATAACATGAAATTAACAAGATTGAACAATTTTTGTGGATTCTTACAAAGTCATTGAAAATGTCAAGTGGTAGGAGAGACCAAAAAGACTCCAAATTGCACCAAATTTACCCACAATACGTTCCGATTAACCCAAAACACTTGAAAGTACAACCCGATTAGCTCAAACTTCACTTGATTTTTGTAGATCTTGAAAATTATTGTTGTTCGAGAGTTTGAGATGAGAGAAAACAAGATGGCAAGTTTTAGATGATAAAATGGGTGTGTGAAGTATTATGTGTAACTAATGGGGTATAAAAACAAGAGTTACTATGTCATTATCCATTACCAAATCAAAACATATAAAAAATCTTTGTCCCTTTGTGTTTGGTTGGGCGGCAAACGACAAGAGGGAGGGGGTAAAATGGGTTTTTGATCCTCGTTGGTGTATCGTGTATCGGTTTAAGCTTAAATGTTACCGTAAAGTCCCGGTTTGACCTTTTTGGACACGTACACGCAAAATAAAGTTTTTTTTACTTTTTCGTCAGAATAATAATAAAATATTATTATTTGCTCAAAAATGCATTTATTTGACTGCTACCATATATACTGTACTGTCGATTCACGTGTGGGGTTGCTTTTTAGTAAATATGAGAAAGCTTCTCAGTTAAATACGAAACTTGTCAGTAACTATCAGAAATATGATAATTTACGCTTACTGACAAAAATAAACTTTTTCAGTAGTGACTGTAAGCTACAGTATGCGGGACAGCTCCCCAAAATGTTCAGAAATGCACAGAAACATGCAATTACGCATAGAAATGCTCGGCTTAAAAATAATAAATAAATATTTATGGGAGAATTGCAAATATACCCACTAAAACTCAAAAACTTGCATATTTCCCCAAAATACAAGTTTTCAATGCATGATTTACAATGCAAGTTAAGCATGTTTTGGGTATATATGCAAATATGCAAGTTTTAGTGGGTATATATGCAATTGCCCCAATATTTATTATTAACTTAAAATGTGAAAATTACCATTTGTTACACCTAGCTGCAATTTAGATAAACCCCAGCTGCAATTTAGATAAACCCTAGCAACCATTGTTGCAATTTAGATAAACCCTAGCTGCAATTTAGATAAACCCTAGCTGGCAATTTAGATAAAACTTCAGATTTTTGAATCGACCTTTTAACACCCAAAAACACGATTCCAAACAGTTTCTTTCGACCAAAAATTTTCAAAAACACTTAAATAACAATAAAGTTGAGACTTTTAACATTTATAATAAACTTTGAAGAAATTCGATGAGGTGTCAAACATTACAAATTAATAAGAAGCTAATTAGAAACGTTTTTGATGCGATATATTTGCCAAAACACACTTATAAACACTAGAACAATTTGAAAGACAACAACTTTCAACTAGGAAACGTAAAAATCAAAGCTTTTATAGAAAAGCTAACGTTTTTATATAGAAAAACGCAACTTGTGTAAAGCTTTAACCAAAAAACGAAACACAAACACTCCTAAATCATTGTTAGGCGAGTGATACCACTTGTAGGACCTTAGATATCAACTCTATCATGTATGTATTAAGCTCGTATGGTAACAACAAGATATGTATGTAAACTTAGAGAGATAAATTAGAGAGAAGGAAGAGAGGAATCTTATTAAGAAAAGACACTCATTACACCTTGAAGCACACCTTACAAATGAACCATAAGGTGCCTTTTATACTTCCTATCATATGCCACATGGGCTTGGCCATGGGCTTTCTCATGGGCTTGGTCTTGGTGGACTTAGATTACATTTAGAAAGGCTTAAACAATATTACTCATAACATATTAGTTTGCTAAGTCCACAAGCCTAATTGACTAAATAAAACTTATACATTCTATAACACGTTACAAAGATCCTAGACGTAGAATGACCAACACTTTATTAATGCTAACAAAGATAAATATGATGGATTCAACTGAATAATTTGTGAATTAACGATGAAAAATGATCACTAATGGCGGTTTAAAGATGTAACAAAATTTAGTAGGAAATCGGTATTAGAGATTTTTTTTTTTTTCCTCCTCCTTCTTACTCTCGTTAGTGAGTTTTCTTGTTTGAAACATTAGACGTAGAAATCGGATTTAATTTTTCTTTGTCATTAATTAAGGGATTAATATACTTGATTGATGCTAGTTGTTGAAAGATTGAATTTGAGGTTGACCGATGAGCGGACAAAGACTTATTCAAAGACAAAGTTTTGAAAATATACCGTGATAGCACGGTAAATCTACCATCGATTGATTATTACAAATTCAAGATATCTTTACCAAGTGGGAGATGCAATACAAATGAGCATATCTGATATGTCATATACCCCTTTCCAAACAGGACAATTTTGAATATATCTTATATGCAAGGTTGCTTGTGTAGATCAGTAGATCTACGATGAATAGAAAATTAATGGTGTTATTAAACAATGACCATATAGACTTTTGATCTATTCAAGGAGACTTTCTATCAACGACTTTGTTATCTCGAAAACTGCTTTATCAACGCCGGAAAAAAACCGGTTCGGCCAGTTAACTGGTTTGGTTACAAACCGGGATCGGTGAGGAAAAAACCCAACATGTTGAAACCGGATTGGGTCCGGTTCGTGACCGGTTTTGACCGGTTTGTGTGTGTGTGTATTTTTTTTATACTTATTTATTTATTTATTTTTTCGTTTTTCGTCGTTTATACAAAGTAAACTAATTAAACTTCAACTTAAAACATAATACATAAACATAAAATATCGAAAAGCTACTTAACGGGTCGAGACTCGAGTGCCATGCAATACTTCATCAAATGAGCCCTCAACGTCGAGTTGGAAACGGCATTCATTATACTTAAGCAATGCTTACATTGAGCCCTTTTATTGCCATCCGACATTAGGACGTAGTTGAAGTTAGCCCAAGGATCATGTGCACGGGCGCATTGTAAAATCTCAACAATCGTCGGTGTAATTGGTGCAACAGCCTCGGGTCCTTGATTTGCATTTGCCATTAGTGAAATACTTTCGGTTTTGATTTTTTAGAGTGTATTTCGGTTGTATTAAAGTTGTAAATAAATAAAAACACAACCCCTCTATTTATACTAAACATACAATGGCAAAATTGTAAATTTAAAACCAAAAAATTCAAATTTTCATACCCCCCCCCCCCAGTTTTTACCCGCCTTCCCACTCAAAATTTGAAAGTTCAAAAAAACCCAATCGGTTAAACCGGTTTGGGACCGGTTAACCAGTTAGATTTTTCCCGCCTTCCCACTCAATTCAAAATTTTGAAATTTCACAAAACACCCAACCGGTTTGACTGGTTTGGGACCAGTTTTTAACTGGTTAACATGTTTTAACTCTTTTTTTTTGCCCGCCAAGTGAATTTCGAATAACACCCAACCGGTTAACCGGTGTGTTGATATAAATAACGCCTAAAAACGTTATTAATATTTTTCGATACCTCTTCGTTTTGATAATCACAAAATTTAAAATCATTAAACGAAAGATTATAACGTAAACAAGTATTTAGTTGTAAATATCTATTTTAACAACTTAATCACTTAAGGTTGAATAAAAAAATGCCCAATGCATTATATGATCAAAGGAACTTTTTCTTAATCACTAGATTTTTTATAAAATGACACAAACATTTTATATCTTTTACAAAATTATTTTTGAAAATGAAAGAAAAATGTTTAATCCATAATAAATTTATGAATTCAAATTTTCAACCAAAAATAGCAAAAATGTTCCAGAAAAACCTTCCTCATAAAAAGACAAAGCTGGGCAACGGATATAAGGGGCGGCCCCCTTAATTATCTAGGCGGCCCCCTTAATTATTAAGGGGACCGGCCCCCTATTTAAGGGGACCGCCCACGCTCCTCTAGCCCCCAGTTTTGCCTATAAATACTAGTTCATTCCTCGACCTTTTTCTTACCTTTTGCACCCCAAACCTTCTGTTCTAAATCTTTTCTTATATCTTTCTAAATCCTTTCTAAATCCTTTGATCATATATTCTTAAGCATTGGTTTCTAAGTGATCCAAGCTTCTACCATCCAAGTGCAAAAGAAGAATACTTCAATCAATCAAGACTAGAAGTATTACAACTTAGTATCATCTTGTTACCTAAGTTGTTAGTTTAGTAAACTTTGTAAATCATTCATTCATTTGTGTATAAGGTGTGTATATTAATTAGATAGGTTTGAACATAAAGTGGTTAGATTAGTTTAGTGTGTAAGAAGTATAGTAAAGGTGTGAAGAAGCAAAGGTGTGAAGAAGTAGAGGCGTGAAGAAGTAGTATTAGGAAGTGAAGAAGTAGTGTATAGTTGTGAATTAGATTGTAGTTGTGAAGAAATAGTAGTGTTGTGAAGAAGAAGTAGAGTAGAAGTTGTGAAGTAGTTGTGGTGTGTAGTAGTCGTGAGAAGTCGTGAAGAAGTTGTAAAGCCGTAGTGAAGAAGTTGTGAAGCCGTAGTGAAGAAGTTGTGAGATTGGTTCTAGCTACGATTAGAACTCGACATTTAGCTTTGTGTCGTAAAATTGGTGTAAGCGAAAGTTGTGTAAGGTTTTCTCCGCCATAAGGGAGCTTGTTGACATAGTGAAGAAAATTCTCGAGTTAGGTGCTCGAGGAGTGGAGTAGGGGAAGGAAGGTGTCCTTGTAGCCGAACCACTATAAATCCTTTGTCTCGCGGTTCGATCTTTCCATCTCTATATTTCATTTCATTTCATTACTTTACTTGCATTGTTAATTTAGATTTACTTCTATTTGTTCATATTGTTCAAGAGTTGAGTTCACATAAATTCGAATCTAAGTTTTTTTTTTTAAAAGTAAACAAAGTTTTTATAATAAATTAAAAAGACGTAAAAACTATTCAACCATCCCTTCTAGTTTTTCACAATTGGTATCAGAGCCAGGTTAAACAAGATTTTTAAAATATATTGTATTTTAAAACTTGAATCGATCTATGGAATCGGAAAAATATTTAGAAGGGCAATCTATGCAAAGACCACCGCTATTTGAAAGTGATGGTTTTCTTTATTGGAAAAATAGATTCGAAACTTATGTGAAATCAAAAGATCTTGATCTTTGGCATGTTATTACCTATGGCGATTTTCCCCCTATTCAAAATAATCTTTTAACTAAAATAGATGAAATTGTACTTTTTGAAAAACAAAATGATGATTTGAAAAAGAAACTAGCAAAAAATAATGAGGCTAAAATGGTAATTTATAATGCATTACCACGCAAAGAATATGAACGAATTTTTATGTGTCAAACCGCAAAAGAAATTTGGGATTCTTTATTAATCACTCACCAAGGTAATAGTCAAGTCAAAGACAACAAAATAGATCTTCTTGTTCAACAATATGAACAATTTACAATTCCTGAAGAGGAATCTATTGATAATGCATTTGCTAAATTTAACACTATTATCACAAGTTTAAAAGCACTTGATGAGACTTTTTCTAGCAAAAATTGTGTAAGGAAATTTCTTAGGGCATTACATCCAAAATGGCGCGCGAAGGTCACGGCTATTGAAGAATCGAAGAACTTGATGACGTTATCGCTTGATGAACTTATAGGCAACTTGAAGGTCCATAAAGAAATTATAAAGAGAGACTCGGAAACGGTCAAGAGCAAGAAAGATCAAATCAAATCTCTTGCGCTAAAAGCCAAAAAGGAATTTAGTGATGATGACGATTCAAGTGACTATAGTGAAGACGAAGAATATGCAATGGCCGAAAGAGAGTTCAAGAAATTCTTCAAGAGACGAGGAAGATTCACAAGACAACCACGAGATGAAAGAAGATCGCTTCAAAGAAATAGGAATGATAACTACGGGAAAAGAAAGTGCTTTAGATGTGGAAGCCCAAACCATCTCATTGGCGAATGTCCAAAGCCACCGGGTTATGATTACCAAAGCGCCTTTGTTAGTGGAGCTTGGAGTGATAGCGATGAAGATGAGAAAGAAACCACAAAGGAGGAGAAGTGTCTTATGGCTAAGACATCAAGTGAGGTACATTCCGAAACCGAATACTTTAGTGATGAAAATTTATCATTAGACGAAAAAGACTTAGATAGTGAATATAATAGATTATGCAAATTAGGTAAAAAAGTAATGACTAAAAACAAATCACTAAAACGCATAAATAACCAATTAGAAAATGAAATACTTGAATTAAAAATTAAACTACACCATTTAGAAAAGGGTAAAGAAGTTTTTGTAGAGTGTAGAACATGTCAAGATTTTAAAAATGAAAACGAAAAACTTAAGGAAGAAATTTGCAATTCACTTAAGAAAATAATTAGTGTCCAAAGAATATCTGGAGATAAAACTGGTTTAGGATTCAATTCAACGGAAGCTTCAACTAGTGAAACTAAAAATGTAAAATTTGAATGTGAATCTAGTAAACAAAATAATTTAGAGTCAAAACCTAAATATATACTTTTAAAAGATAGAAAAATACCCATTGCTAGCAATAAGGAAGTAAAAAGCCTTTACAAACCATCTTTAAAAACCGAAGTAGAATCTTCTAAACCGAAATTAAGGTCAAAAACACCTCCCCTAAGAAGACCAAATAGTCCTCACCCTCGGCCTAAAACTCCTCAACCTAGAAGAAACCAAAATAGACAAAACCTCCATAATAATAGTCACCCAATGTGGAATTATTCAAATCCACCAAGTTTCAATCCTTGGGGAATACTTCCACCATATATGCATCCTAATCAATTGCAAACCATGTTTGGTTCAAACAACTATGGATCAATTAGACATTGGGCACCAAGTGGCTAAATTGTCAACTCATCGGGAAATTCGGTATCACATCTATGATTGGCTTCTATAAGTCAATATAACACCTTGAAGTATTTGAAGAAAATCTACTGAAGACTAAAAGGTACGTTTCTTTTTAAGCTCATTGTTATTATATATAGATTAATGACTAGTTA
The DNA here is from genome assembly GCA_021014915.2 of Artemisia tridentata subsp. tridentata. NCBI lineage: Eukaryota > Viridiplantae > Streptophyta > Magnoliopsida > Asterales > Asteraceae > Artemisia > Artemisia tridentata. The sequence goes on along the minus strand of CP139505.1, from coordinate 286,736,830 downwards.
TTTCATGCCTATTTAGCTCATAATGCCTAGTTATATATATACACATAATAGCTTATATGAATCTACTTATAACCTAGAATCACTTGTTCTTTTCCCTTTGGCCCTCTTAAGCTATAACGTTTAAAATGGAAATCTTCTATGTCCACTATTAGAAAACTCATGGTGATGAAGAGAAATGAGTTAAGTGGATCAATCATTAACATAGAAGTAAGATTAGATTTCTCGCGTTAGAAAACTATGGATGAAACAAGCTCTCGTAGACTATGGCATCAAGTTAGATAAGTGTGCGACAACAAAGGAGCTATAGATGTTAGGTTATATCCCATTCAACACTCTCGCATCAAACATATAGAATTTCATCATCACTTCCTTATGACCATAGGATATGTAGAAAAGGGTAGCATGTGACAATAGCCTTAACCAATTCCCTTGAGCATGAGATCTTTAACAACCATTTTTTAAAATCTAGGATTAATGGTATTTGTTGTCAAAAATCTAGTATCTTTAAAAATATACAGAAACTTCACATTTTGGAAAAATGATTTTTTTTTGTGGCTATTTCACTTTTCTATTAACATGTTTTACTATCTCATTTTTCTTCTTAATCTATGTCCATAATTCTGTTTCGATCAAAGTCAAAGATTGAGAATTTTTTTCTTACCCATTCTTCATAAACACATTTTGAAATAAAACCCAATCTATTTTATTCAAATAACTTTCACATCTACATAATAACCCACTTTCAGACATTGTTGAATAATGCTAAAAACATTTCTTTAAATCATGCATGGTGATCTCATATTTGTCATCTATATTTATGTACATGACATTTATAAGTGAACTAAGTCAAATCAAGCGGACCATGGTTTGTCTATTAAGATTTTGTTTGTAACAAGTCTAGAAGTCCATGCTATCTTAAGTTCCCATTTATTGCACATAGGTACACATTAGGATCCATCAAATAGTTCATTAATCTTCCCACTTACATATAATTAAGAAAATACTTGGTTTAGTTTATTATTTCCTAGTCCATATATATTACTTGCTTGATGAGTATGTTTACATGCTAGATGAAATTACTTGTTTGCTTAATCTCTTTAATTAACATGTTTTGCATAAATATCTATTACATGCTTAATTTCCTCAAAGAGTTGGACTTGCTTGAAACTAAAGCCAAAAACACAACTCTTTCTACAATTTTCTGCCAAAAACCCATTTCTAGTAATCTGGGAACCAACAGATGGGCGGCCCCCTTAAATCATAAGGCGGCCCCCTTAATTTTTAAGGGGACCGGCCCCTATTTAAGGGGACCGGCCATCTGATGGTCGAAGGTTCTGTTTCCTTTTCTATTTTTTAGCCCATTTCATCCTAAACTTCCCAAAATTCACAAACATATCTTATTCCAATCAATCCAACAAATTTTATCCATTCCTTAATCCCATCAATCCTACACTATAAACACTTCCATTCCTCATAATCTTCCATCATCTCATCATGCCATCTCCCATCAAACCAAAGCCAAAAACCTCAAGGTTAGCAAGGATGACCGAAAAACCCGTTTGGAGAAGAAAACCTAACCCCCGAAACAAGTCCATCTCAACAAATGATGTGGCTAAACAAACAACACCTCCACCCACATTTGTTCCCAACTATACTCCCAATCCTCAAGCTCATTCCAATGAACCCTTTCACAAACCTCATCATAATAACCAACCATCCATCTTTACTCCCAAAAATACACCTTCATCTTCATCCATTAATGATTACCCAAACTCAAAAATGTCTCCACCACCAAAAGTATCACCACCACTTCCTACCAACTCACATGCTACTTCTATGTTGCATATCCAAACATCCATCCAAAATAACAACCACACTCCACCATCATCACCTTCTTCCGAACACTTGAAGTTCATTGAAGAACTTAATGAAGCCCATGAGCTTAGTGCTCTTCTTGCCTTACACCTTGCTCAACTCAAGTTGGATCAACTCCCTTCTAGCTCTTCTTCATCACAAACTAACCTCAACCTCCACCTTCATTCCAAACTACACATCTCAACCTTAAACTAACATCATTGAAATCTTTCAAAACCCTCATCATATTGGTCAAACATCCAACTTTACTTCCAACTACACACCCCAATTTCATCCACTTCCACCAAATGACCAAATCCACATTCCCATGGAAAAGGAAAAGTTTCGTGAAGAGATAAACCAAATCCATGACCGTAGTGATCTCCTTGCTATGCACCTTGTACAACGCAACTAGGGCCAACCTCCATCCTCCATCCTCACCCTACTCAAATTGCTTACCTCACCCCCACAACTTGAATCAAGTTGATAATCATGTCAACTATTGTCCATGTCGTATCCTTCACCAAAAATAAATCATTGCCTTAAATGAACATTTCACTTGGATTAAGTATCTTATCACTAGATCTCATCCAACACCTCTACTCCAAACTCTAGCACAACACCTCCACTAGCACAACACTCTAACCCTCAATCAACCTACTCCGCTCCAAAATCTCTACCTCCAAACTCTCCACCTCCAAAAATATACCTCTATTAATCCAACATTCTTACCCTCACTCAACCAATTCCATCCCAAACACTCTACCATCAACCATCTAAGCATACTATATGCTTATGTTTCTTATTTTCCAAGCTTTCGTGTCGCAAGCAAGTCCGAAAGCTGTCTTTGGCAATTTAGGGCCTTTTTCTTGTTATATGTTTCAAGCATACTAAATGTCGTTGCAATGATTATGTGTTTCACATAATCACTTTAAATTAATGAATGTCTTGCTATGTGTTCTTAATATTTGTTTGCCATGATTGTTGTTTTTATATTCCATATTTTGCTATATATGCTTGTACTTCTAATATTTTTGCAGCCAAGATTTCCATAGCTCGACTCCTTGGTGCCCTCGAACGAGGGGGAGCGCACATCAAGGGGGAGTTCTCGTTCCGACAAATTTCGTAACTTGTCGGCATAACCTTTTTGATTCTACAAAAAGGGGGAGAAGTAGATATAAACTCACTAAATACTTGTCTAAAAATTAATTTTTTAATTTAATGAGTTTAGATTTTGTAATCATCAAAAAGGGGGAGATTGTTGATATAAATAATGCCTAAAAACGTTATTAATATTTTTCGATACCACTATGTTTTGATAATCACAAAATGTAAAATCATTAAACGAAAGATTATAACGTAAACAAGTATTTAGTTGTAAATATCTATTTTAACAACTTAATCACTTGAGGTATGAATAAACAAATGCCTAATGCATTATATGATCAAAGGAACTTTTTCTTAATCACTAGACTTTTTATAAAATGACAAAAACATTTTATATCTTTTACAAAATCATTTTTGGAAATTAAAGGAAAATGTTTAATCCATAATAAATTTATGAATTCAAATTTTTAACCAAAAATAGCAAAAATATTCCAGAAAAACCTTCCCCACAAAAAGACAAAGCTGGGCAACGGATATAAGGGGCGGCCCCCTTAATTATCTAGGCAGCCCCCTTAATTATTAAGGGGACCGGCCCCCTATTTAAGGGGACCGCCCACGCTCCTCTAGCCCCCAGCTTTGCCTATAAATACTGGTTCATTCCTGGACTTTTTCCTTACCTTTTGCACCCCAAACCTTCTGTTCTAAATCTTTTCTTATATCTTTCTAAATCCTTTCTAAATCCTTTGATCGTATATTCTTAAGCATTGGTTTCTAAGTGATCCAAGCTTCTACCATCCAAGTGCAAAAGAAGAATACTTCTATCAATCAAGACTAGAAGTATTACAACTTAGTATCATCTTGTTACCTAAGTTGTTAGTTTAGTAAACTTTGTAAATCATTCATTCATTTGTGTATAAGGTGTGTATATTAATTAGATAGGTTTGAACATAAAGTGGTTAGATTAGTTTAGTGTGTAAGAAATATAGTAAAGGTGTGAAGAAGCAAAGGTGTGAAGAAGTAGAGGCGTGAAGAAGTAGTATTAGGAAGTGAAGAAGTAGTGTATAGGTGTGAATTAGATTGTAGTTGTGAAGAAATAGTAGTGTTGTGAAGAAGAAGTAGAGTAGAAGTTGTGAAGTAGTTGTGGTGTGTAGTAGTCGTGAGAAGTCGTGAAGAAGTTGTAAAGCCGTAGTGAAGAAGTTGTGAAGCCGTAGTGAAGAAGTTGTGAAGAAGTTGTGAGATTGGTTCTAGCTACGATTAGAACTCGACATTTAGCTTTGTGTCGTAAAATTGGTGTAAGCGAAAGTTGTGTAAGGTTTTCTCCGCCATAAGGGAGCTTGTTGACATAGTGAAGAAAATTCTCGAGTTTGGTGCTCGAGGAGTGGAGTAGGGCAAGGAAGGTGTCATTGTAGCCGAACCACTATAAATCCTTTGTCTCGCGGTTCGATCTTTCCATCTCTATCTTTCATTTCATTTCATTACTTTACTTGCATTGTTAATTTAGATTTACTTATATTTGTTCATATTGTTCAAGAGTTGAGTTCACATAAATTCGAATCTAAGTTTTTTTTTTAAAAGTAAACAAAGTTTTTATAATAAATTAAAAAGACGTAAAACTATTCAACCCCCCTTCTAGTTTTCCACACGGTGGTGACTTTTTTTTCCGTTTTTCGTCGTTTATACTAAGTAAACTGAATAAACTTCAAGTTTTATTTAATACATCGGAAATACAACTGAAAGAAAATACTCATAAATGTCTTCATCGGATCCGATGGACCTAGCTTCGTTAGCAGCTTCATCTTGTCTTATTTCTTCATCGGAAAGCAATTCGGCTACACCCTCTTGCACCTCTTCCTCGTAGATATCTTCTTCGAAGTCTAGGGCATTTTCAAGATTTGTTTTGTCTTGTCTTCGCTTGGTTGCGTCCAAGTGATCTTTCAAACACATACATATCTCCAAAGAAGCCGGTGTGAGCCTTGTTCTTCTATTTGATAACACCCTTCCACTTGTTGAAAAAGCGGATTAAGAAGCTACCGAAGTAGCTTGTACACTTAGTAGATCTCGAGCCATTAGGGACAGAACGGGAAACATTGTTTCCTTTGCTTTCCAAAATGCCAAAACATCAAAGTTTTCAACTTGTTCGGGCAGAATATGTGAGATATAATCGGTTGTGGTATATCTTGCATATTCATTGTTTGTGAAACGATCACTCTTTGCCCGTTTGTTGGGATTTTCTCTTAACTTTTGTAGCAAGCCTTGTATCGGATTCCCTCTATGTTACCTCGATGATGAAGAAGCCGCACTCACTAAAGGAGTTGGGTTACCATATTTTTCAAAATAATATTCCCATAAACCTTCAAAAGAATTGTTAAAAGACTCTTTTGCATCATCACCAAAGTTCACGTTAGTCGAAAAACACCCCAAATCAGCTGTAATCAAGTCGATAAGTAAATCTACCCCGCTTACATTATAACATGGATTTAATGCGGCCGCACAAGTAATTACCGGTGGCAAAGTTTCAAAATATTTCTTAATCTTTTCTTTCATTGGTTCAACCATATTTGTATATATACCACCATTTAATTCAAATGGACATACTTGAACACATTAAGTATAGTTGCTCGAGTACCAAATGAGATGTTGGATAATAAACTCCCGATAAATTTTTTGTGGCATTGAAAAAAACTTCAAGTAATCGGGTTAGTTTTTCAATAGTATCCCAATGTTTGACCAAAAATAGAGCAACCCTACCCGTTTCCGACCATTTGTTTTAAACCACTTAGGAACATAAGATAATTGGAATTCCATCTTGTATCCATATCCCAATTAGGTGATAAACAAGGTTTCCCCGCATTAACACACATCCGAATGTAGTTATTATATCTTTTAGTACCCATTTTTAAAATATCGTGTAACATTTTTTTAAAACATTCTTTCGTTTGATACATTATGAGATCCGCTAATCCCGCTTACACAACCAAGTTAATGATGTGTGCAACACATCGAGTATGATAAAAATCGGCATTTAAATGTGACTCGTACTCCATTTTTAGTCTACCAATTGCATTTGTGTTATTACTAGCATTATCCAACGTAATTGAATTTTTTTTTCCAAAAAGTGAAATTTGACGAACATTTTTCTCAACAATTTGAATAAAGCATCTCCCATGTGAGGAACCGGAAAGTCTTCAAATGCTATGACTCGCTTCATCATTAGCCAACTTTCGGGATCAACCCAATGTGCGGTAACACAAAGGTACGAAAATGGCAAATTATGAGGAGTGGACCAAACATCCGTTGTTAAATTAACACAAGCATTTAAATTGAAAAAAAAAACATTTTTTAATTCTTGTTTGGGCGTTTTCCACATTTTTGTAGCATCACGTTTTAGAGTCATACGACTTACATGATTGTAAATTGGTTGGACATGAGTCTGAAACACTTCCGTCGTCAAAGGGTCGTCGAAATGGTTGAACGGCAAACCTCGTTGAATCACCAAACCGACAAATTGTTGACAAACTACTTCATGATCGTATACAAAAATACTCCCGTCCCGACCCATAGACGATTGACCCGCTTTCGGAACCGTTTTGAGTGCCTTGCAATACTTCATGTTGATACAAGCCCTCAACGTCAAGTTGGAACCGGCAGACATTATACTCGTTGGTGCACTTGTTGAACCAGCCCAAGGATCTTGTACACGGTCTCATGGTAAAATTTTAACAATCGTTGGTGCACTTGTTGAACCAGCCTCGGAGTTACCGGTGGTGTTTGAACTTGCCATTAGTGAAATACTTTCGGTTTTGATTTTTAGAGTGTATTTTGCTTGTATGAAAGTTGTAAATAAACAAAAACACAACCCCTCTATTTATACTAAACATACAATGGCAAAATGGAAAATTTCGAGCCCAAAAAATTAAATATCCGGCCCCCCACGCTCCTTCCCACCTTCCCGCTCAAGTTTCAAATTTGAAATTTGAAATTTCAAAAAATTCCATAAACCTCGCTCCAAACCGGTTAACCAAACCGGTTCGACTAACCGGTTAACCAAACCGGTTCGACTAACCGGTTCTAAAAAACCGGTCCCCTAACCGGTCTAAAATCCAAAATCCCAAACCGGTTCCAAACCGGCGGTTTGTGGAAAAACCGAACCGGTTACGGTCAAAACCGGTGTTCACCGATCCAGTTTTCCGGTTTGCTTTCGGGTCCGGTTCGGATGTGCACCACTACCCATGTATATTTCGTTTAATCAATATTTCAATTTCTTTTCTTTATATATATATATATATATATATATATATATATATATATATATATATATATATATATATATATATATATATATATATAATATTGGGTAAAGTTACAATAAAAAGACAAATATCCGTACACTATGTAAATAGATTTTTTTTTAAGTTCGCGAAAAAATATAAAAAATTCCACAAGATCAGGTGTGTTGGTGTATAAAACTTTTGTGAAACATGTTTTTCTAATTTTGAGTTTTTATACGTTTTTTTAATGCACAAAAAACAAATTTTGATACGCAAAAAAATTTTGATGCACAAAATTTTCAACTTGTTTTTGTTAGATGCGCAATTTTATTTTGATAAAAAAATCAAAAACAAGTTGGGTGCAAAAATGAATTTTTGATGCACAAAAAAGCGATTTAATGCGCAAACGTATTTTTTCATAATTTTTTTTCAGAAAAAGTGTCCACTTTTAGAAAAACTTATTTCACAACTTTTTCATGCACCCAAATACCCGATCATGTAGTTTTTTTTTGGAATTTTTCGCGTATTTAAAAAAAAAAAAAAATTTTTACATATATGTACATATATACACACTAGCTTCATGACCCGGCCGATGGCCGAGCGAGTCTCATGTAATATCTTGTTAAACACTTCTAATTTTGTTTCATACAAATTTGTTACTAAAATTATTCTGGGGCGTACGAAGCAAATTGTTTTGTTGAAGTGTAGAAAACAAATTTGCAGAATGTGTGTGAAATTCTTGATGATGGAAACTAGTGTGTTTTTATAAGGCTGGGCACAGTCGATCGGTCACCATGACCGGTCGACCGATATTTGGCTAGGTCGAGCCCACTGTGGCAAGAAGGTCACCTTCGGTCGTCGGTCGATGTTTTGGAGAGAAGGGTCAAAATTTCGACCGATTTTCACAAACACAAAATGCCATAATGTAGTATATTTGATCACATAGTGTGTGCATTGAATGGGACAGGTAAAACCATGCTTGCCAAAGCTGTTGCGAAATTTGGGTGAAAAAAGGATTAGACAGTGATGAATAAGAAGGAAAATGAGAACATACAGTTCATGGTGTTTTAAGTGCGTGTGTAAAGTGAGGGAATAACACGTTTACACAGTTCATGGTGAAATGTGTTTAACTTTTTGCATGGAATAATAATGGGGTGATGGTCAAATGTGTGTAAATTTATCGGTGGATTACACATCTAGCAATAGAGTAACACGTTTACATTTTTTGCATGGTAACATGTTTTTGTAGTTAACACGTTTACTTTTTTGCATGTTAAAAAAATTTGAAAAAAAACAAAAATTAACTTGGTCACAACTGTGGCAACTTGGTCGTCGTCAGGTCGTCGGAGAGAGAAAGCTAATGTAGCAAGGTCATGTCTGGTCACGACTGTGCCCAGCCTAAAGGTTTGAAATTCATATTTGACTTAAGTTAAGTTGTTACATTTTATGTTGCGATTTTTTTTTCTTTTTTTTTTTTAAAATAATAACAGATTTATAACACTATTAATTATTATTCATGACCCGCCCGATGGATGGACGGGCAAGCTTCGTGTGATATCTTTGGTTATGATTTATAATTTATGTAATTATGTTGTTAACATGATCAGTTTTGAAACAAAAGTGATAGCCTATAATGAGTAGTGAAGTTTAGTCAATGTGATCTTTGTTGTTTCTTCGATTGTATGATGCGACTTATTTTCGTTTGGGAAAATATCAAAAATCGGATGTCTTAATAATTGTTTGCGTATTAATGCATTAAAGAGGTATTTGAGAAAAAACATAAACTTCATATATAAATAAGAACGCCTGTTTAGCTTTTTTGTTATAAGCAATGTCAAATTATAATGACATATACAAATTGATTAAGTTGTAAGTTAAAAAGAAAAAGAATGAAATATTGAACATCATAGTGATTAAAGCCTATAAGTTGTCTATATTGTATGTAACAGAGTGATGTATGTATGATAGTTGCAGGCTTTTAAATCAAGGTGTAGTGAGAATGAAATTATAGCAAAAACCACACAAAGTATGGTCAAAAGTGTAGATTGGCAGGGACACTTCAACCCTGTGTACCATAATGGTACCCATCAACCCTACCCAGCAAAGGTTTGATGCCTGTAAAATACCTCCACCCAATACCCAACCATGCTGCAGATCGGATTCGAACTCGCGTCCTTTGTTTGGTCAAGACATCACATGGCTGGGCCCAGGCTTCTAAGGCAGCTGGTTGATATCATTAGAGCTTATGCTCCCTAAGTGAGGACTTCCCGGTCGGTCACCCAACCTGGTACTACTCTCACTTGAGCACGCTTAATTGCTTAAGCATCTACTACTAGACCATAAAGCCCCATGATATTATAGCAAAAACCACACAAAGTAGCTGGCTGCTGAAAAAAGACATCTTTAGAGCTTGGTTGAACAAAGAAAAAGTTTAAGCTAATCACCAATACATACAGTTTACTGAAACAAATGTTAAGCTAATGTGGAATCAAACTTCTGAACATTTTACTTCACTCGTTTCATGAATTCATCGTCATCTTCGTCTTCCAAAGGATCTTCATCATTGTCCACATTTGGATATTCCAAGTCAGAATCTTTTCTGGGAATGATCCTGCCCAATGCTACAAACAGTCTTTTTCCGCCCATTTTCTTGAACCTTGTCATCTTCATTAAATCTCGTCGGTTGTTAACTTAGTTAAAAAAGTTTATGTTGGGAACATTCTAGAATAATTTTTTTCCGCAAATTGAGATCGTCTGATGAGGTTGAAAAGACGCTCTTCATACGGCTGAGTTAAAAAAGTTTATGTCAGTTACAAACTTATGCTTATATACTCAAGGTTCGGACAAGAGATCCGCAGGCTGCAAACATCTGGGGAAGGATTTGGCTGACGTGATCTATTACGCAGAAGAAAGCATTGGACAGTAAATATCACTGTCACCCTTTTCAAATTTGGTCTGATTATACAATAATCATTTAGGACGTTATCCTGGTTGGTTCTTTCGACCACGACTTCCTCCAGTTCAGGACAACCTCGAAATATCCTTTTACGCACGCCTCATTGGCATATGCCACCGAGATAAGATACAATTATTTAAGGTTTGGGAGATTAAACTCCATGCTTACCTTAAGAAGAGCAGTAATTTGTCGCTCATTTAGCCTCTTTGAATACCTCTGACCCTCAACAATCTTGTAGACCTGAAAACAATAACATTAGGATGCACTTCATTTCTAACTATTAAATAAAGAGAAATGAAGTAATGTTTGAACCTCCATAGGCAGATAGTTTGGCCTCTGAGTATTCCCAACTTGCAAGCATGGCCATTGCACATGGTGAATCGAAAACCCATAAGTCTCACGGAAGTATTCAACAACAGATTTCATTGTACCTCTCTCATCTACTGGAAAGCCGATGCGTGACAAAACAAATAGAAACATGAGATGTTTTAGTCAACAACGTCGACACATAAAAAATAGATATCGCAATTTAAGTTTTGCTTCTCACTTTAGTTCTCGTGTTGCTTGAGATGTCAAACTAGATATGTGATACTTCCTACACATGTTTCCACGGTGAGTAACTTCAACCTTGACTCCTCTTAGTGCCTTTTTGATCTAGTAAATGTAAAATAGATAAAAACGTGTCGGTAACAATGACTAACATAAATCTTTGAACAAAAGAAAAATACGAAAACACAGCAGTGCTAAACTAACAACATCCAAAAGAGACATTTAAAAAAAACAGTTGCAACAATAATCAACAATGTCTTCTGACTGCTACACGTACTACAGTCAGAGACTATTAAACTGCATACCCATAGACACAACAACTATAGTTATAGGTTTTGGAAGTACATACAGATAACCACATAGCATAATGCCACGGTTCTTCATTATTAATGAATGGTGTATTACCTTTAACCTCTGGTGTGTTACCTAAATTGTTGCAGGAAGCCCCCTCTTGTACCACCCATTCTTGGAAAACTTACAAACATGCTGCCATTTTGTTAGCAGTTTGGAATACCTAACAGCAGATATTGAGGCAAGAGTACTCATGTGCGTTCCTAGAGGGTGTATATATTATATCCCAATTTCACTCAAATTTTAAATTTTTAAAAATACCTTTTTTTACCTTTTATCTAAGAAACACATACGAGCAAGTATACTCGTTCGATTGTAGTATTGTTGATGGTAAATAAGGATCGTCCCAAGAGACTACTAGTTTTGGTTTAGGCAATTTAGGTAAGAGCAATAAGAAATAGTACTTAAGATTGTCACGGTCTAAAGCACTTAAGAGTAATTAAACGAACAATTGTTTCAAATCAAATCAATCAAACAACCAAATACTTGTTTAGGAACCGTGAATAATCGTGATAGAATGTTGAACATGTTTGGGTGAAACTTAGAAGGCACATGTCAATTTTCACAAGGACCTCTAGTCAATGGGTAATATCAAGAAAATCCATGTTTCTACTAGTTTCACGGGTGAGTCCTTTCGGCCAATTCTCATCCCACTATGCTAGCTCTTTTTGTGATCAAATGTATGAAAAAGATGATTAGTTAAATTAGTTCTTACGAGTCTTTTCAACCCAATCTCGTGATTAAATATTTCCGAATTCATTTAAAAACTTGCATACTTGATATTCGTCACTTATCAAATACCAATCCGTTTGTCACAAATTCTTGGAATTAAACAATATTAGAGATCTTTTCAACCTTTAAATCCAATACTCCCTCCGTCTCAATTTATTTGTCCATATTTCCTTTTATGGATGTCTCAAATTAATTGTCCACTTTCCTTATTTAGTAAAAACTAGAGAATCTAGTGGAGGAATATTTCATTTTAGTGGTTGAAAATTAAAGTGGCCCCACTTTTATTAAACTTTGTGTTTTCTCTCTCCTGACAATAAATTGAGACGGAGGGAGTAATATTTAACCAACAAGTTTTAGAACACGAATTTATATTTAAACAAACTCATGAAAATAATCACTTTTTCTAACCAACTAAACATCCAACATTCATACGAATGTCACATCATTCCCAAACAAGTATCACTAATTATTCCATAACAAGCATCATCATAAAACATAACATTGCATTCAACATCAAACGGTTTAACATGATTAATTAAAGTAAAGAAAATTACCCAAAAGTAAAATTACAATGAGTAATAAAATAGTTATAGCACTCCTTAGGTCCTCTAATTGAACAAGGGAATCTTCTACCTCTTCTAACAAGTATTTCCAACTCTTCCTTGTTTCTACTTAGTATCTTTCTTGAGAATGGTAGAGATTGTTAAGCTCTTTTGGGTTAGATAAGTAATGTGATCAAGACCTTATGGTGTAAGGCTTGATTGTAAGTGTTGTATCAAAATGGGTGGTTAGGGGTCTTATTTAGGCTTGTAAATCACCCAAAAACTGTCATATTACTTCAATTATCATAAAGGAGAAGGTAATGATCGGACTCAAGTCATTATGGTAGTTAAAGTTAAGAGTTAATACAACTCTTCATCTCAGAATTTTCTCAACCTTCGGTCTGGACCATGGACCTTCGGTTTGGGCGTCGGCTGAACCTGAGGTCGAGTTCCTGAACCTTGGGTCTGGAATCCCAGCTTCGACCTTGGATCTGGAATGTGAACCGTGGGTCGAGATCGACTTTTGCACATAAATTTCAACTTTAAGTTAGCATATAACTTCGACTTTTCACACACTTCTTAGCTTTTAATCTTGACCTCATCTTTTCATCCTTCTCATGTACAATGGAAATAATCATATCATGAATCAATATCTTTGTTTATGATCTTTTCTTCAATATTTGCTTGATTTTGTAACTTTTCTTCGTCTTTCTTGATATTTCCTTGTACCTAGACTTGAACACATCTTTAACAACTTTTAAGCATAAAACAATCATAAACATAACTAAATAACATATAAAAACACACAAATAACGCGATAAAAACATGTACAAAATGAGCGTTATCAAATCTCCCACACTTAAGTTTTGCTTGCCCTCAAGCAAGGTAATCTTTAGAAAAATTATTTTCCAATAGCCACCAATCATGATTTTCTAAAAATTTCACTAATCTTCCTTGTTACCATCAAAAAGTGATTTTTGCTAGGACCCTGGACACACAATTAAGGTGGTTAAACCTTGTGACTTTGTGTGTATGATATGTTGTGTTAAAATGATTAAGTGCGCGGAATTCACTCAACCAAACTTAGAAGGTTGTGTATGTTATGGAAATGGAATTGTTATGTTTGTTAGTTAGTAATGAACACATAAACATTATCACCAAACGATTCAATATTATTAATGATAATAATATGAGTGATCTTGAAATATCAATAGGGTTACAACCTTGAATCTTAAGTTTTTCTAACTTGTGATATATTTGTGTTTGTTCTTATCTAACAGTTATATGAGTTCTTACAATAACACATATGCATGGACACACTTGACAACTACACTAAAACACAAGTCTAAGATCTCTTTTATAGTCCAAGAGATCTTTTACATATTGCTTAAAGTCTTAGCCGACTTACTTGGTTAACTTATCTTGAGTGTCAGTACATAAGATACAACATGTATCTGTGTACACAACTTGTTAACTAAGCACATGGGGTAAGATATTATCTACCGTATATTGTTGACCAAAATACAATAAATATCTTTTCAATCTTATCCACTCAGCAGCAGCAATGAGCATTAGCAGCAGTAATGAGATAACGCTATCAGCAGGAATGAGATAATGATAACAGCATGAACAGATGCACTAGCAGCAGCATTATCATCAGTAGAAACAATACACTACCAGCAGGAACAATGTATTACCAGCAGCAACAGAAATGTACTACCAGCAGGAACACACTTAGAGTATTTCCCGATTCTTGAACTTCAGAATATTTAATTCCCAACAATCCTCCCCTAAACATGTGAATCCATTTCAACATGTTTCTGAATTAAATGAGGACTTGTGAAGATCTTTCAAACACTTCATAGTCAGACCCTTGATCTGAACTTTCTTCAATTCTGAACTCATCTGCTTTCTTTGACTTTAACAATATCAACACATTGCTCCAATCTTGGACTAAAAGATGGTGCAATTTCCTTGGATGGAGGAATTATAAGAGGCAATGATGCTGTGTATCTTGGATGCTTGTTTCAACAAGTGAAATCATCTAACCAGCATGTCTTTGAAGTGAAATTGAAACTTTTCTTCGTTTGACCTAGATAGAACTTTCTCCTTTGGAATGTTCTTGTCATTTTCAACCTCCATATCATCTTGTATGCTCTTGTCTTCTTCTTCCTTTTATTGGATTATCTTCCTTTTCTGGGCTATTATTTCCTCCCCTGAGATTGTTACCTCCCCTGAAGCAAATAACTTTTGTTTCCTCCCCTTGTTTGGAAGATCTCACTATGTACCTTTGACTGATCTATTAATGTGAACTTGTTGTCAGACAATATTGTACATGAAGCCATCAATTCCTTAAGAGTTTAAGCTACTGCCCTCATCACTTCTAGGTGTGTTAATGTAACCACTCGTAAAATTTCCTATTTACTTTACAGAATTATTATCCTTTTTCCACGGGTAATTTTTTTTCTTTCATTTAAATGTATCTCTCATCTTATGTGACGTAGATCACATCATTGATAAACGTGCTCCCACAGACCTGCCTAACAAACCTAATGTTTATTTCATAAACATATCTATATGAAAACATTACAGAATACCATTTACCATTTTACGATAATTTCTTAACAAACGTATAACAAAACATTCATTATCTGAATAGAGTTTCTATGAAACCCTAAAATCATCACAATACCAAATATGAACAACTAAACATCAGAACATAAAAATACAACATATCTGAGTTAATGTACAAGTTATTAAAGCACCAGAAACCCTAATTCTATTTTGTTCCCGGTAAAACCCTAAATTCACATAACTGTGATTTTATGTACTCATTTCACAAACCCTAATTTATTTATATAATATTTTTACAAAATATTAAGTTTACAAATTATTTAAGCTAGTGTACAAGTCATTTATGCATAAAATCATTTATTTACAAAATCTTTATTAAAATCCCATTTATAATTATTTTTAAAGCATAAAATACAAACCATTTATGCATAACTTTTATAAATTATTTTTCCTAAACTCTTTAAATATTTTTACAAGGCTTTAAACACAAAGTACAAGTGCCTAATGCACAAAAACTATAAATTCCATTTAATTACCTTTTAACTTAATAAAAATTAACAAATAAATTTTATAACTTAATAAACTATTAAAAC
The DNA here is from genome assembly GCA_021014915.2 of Artemisia tridentata subsp. tridentata. Classification (NCBI taxonomy): domain Eukaryota; kingdom Viridiplantae; phylum Streptophyta; class Magnoliopsida; order Asterales; family Asteraceae; genus Artemisia; species Artemisia tridentata. The sequence continues at coordinate 286,721,304 of CP139505.1, read as the reverse complement.
TACATTTTTCTTAAATTCTAAATTATTGTATAACCCTATTTAGCATATATTACAACTCTCCTAATCCTAATCCAATCTATTTTCTACTTCACTAAAAATTCGGTTTACATGTAATGTAAACATTTTAAATATTTTTCTAAAATTAACTAAAGGCTTGAACTAAACTAACTGAATCCCTAAATCTTCAATACAACTTACCAAAGTCCATTGTACAATACCCTAAAGCCATTCGACCCTCCTCCTAAAAATTCTAGTTCGAAATCTAACTAGACAACCAAACAAAATTTTACATTCAGTAGATACATTGTATTTGGCCATGAACACACTTCATGTCCTCTCCCCTCTCCTCTCTATTCTCTTCAAACAAGCCATCCATGTGTACACCTTCATTAGCAAGAATGCACCTCATTGGTAGTTAAAACTCTAGGCAACCATTCGACCACATCATCCCATTTCCCCCTCCTATCCAAGTGGCACTTTGTTTAGTTTCTGTCAGCCATGGTCTCCCTCACCTTGTCTCCTTATCTCTTCTTACAAACCCTAATTCTCACTTCTATAAATAGCAACCCGTGTAACACCTCTCTTCACACCATCACACGACCAAACATCAAACACAATCCTATCACATTTCCACTCTGATCACAACCCTATAATACTTTCAACACAAGCTTAGGAAGACAGAAGAGGACAGAAATCAATCGGGTTCAATTAACAACTCCTATTCGACCTCATCAAACCCTAGTCGAACCAAACTATAAGTAAGTTCTATTAACCTCTTTAATTTCAGTTTACTTATGTTATTTATTCTTAAAAACACCTAAAAACCATAATACATAATATCTAAAATGAAACAAGATCAAAAACTTAAAGTTTCCTTTTTCTTTTCTTGACCTGTTCGAGCAGAACCCTAACGCACCCTAGGTTTTTGAATTTTTGTTAAAGTAAATAAAAGGTCAGTAAAATATGTTTAAACATATCAAATATACTCATACCCTACATAACAACCTTAGTTACAAATGATTAAAAACCTCAAAACCCTTATCTGGTCTTTTTCTGTGTTTCTACTTGAACCAAAAACAGCCCACAGGCCCAGCTTGTGACCCCTAAACCAACCCTTAAACGATGTCTATAAATTCTGATCTTTGGTATTTTTATAGCCTACCCAGCTAACTTGATCTAGGAAAAAGAATCGAGAAATATGGTTGAGTTTTCGCTAAAATATCGAGTCCCAAAGTCTTCCCCATATCGCTAAAAACTAGACCAGTATTTCCAGTTTTATCATTTTTCATGTTTTTCGCCCCAACTCCCTAACTTCTAGCCTATAGATCGATCTCCTAGGAACCAAGATAAAATCTGGTCTTTGGTAACTAAGGTTTGGTCAAATGACATTTTCTACCTATAGATAGACCAGTAAAGAGGGTAGAAAATGTCATTTTTGAAACTTAAGGGTAAAAACTGTCATTTTCCAAAAGTCCAGGGTGTAAACTGTCATTTGACCAAACCTTAGGGATTAAAACGTAACTTTTCCTAACCAATATTTTCATCTTTTCTATTTTTATTTTTCCGACTCAGTATTAACATAATACGTTTATCGACGAACCAATGAACTAACGAACGAAGGATAACTTTAACGAACAAATCAAACCGAAACTTACAGATAAAAGATAAGATAAAATGTTACTATTGAAACTACATATTGGCTCAAGTAAGCATTTAACCATCAACCAAACAACGAAACAGAACGAAACGAAATAAACATATAATCATCAGAAATGATTACTAAATATTGGCATAACAACTCAGGTTTCTTGTCCGGAGACGTTTATCAACTTTCTTTCATTTGTTTTCCATCCAGATTGTCAAGGTGAGTTCATAACCCCTACTTTTACATGTTTTGAATTATTTTTGGGGGAGATACATGCTCATAACATTTATAAACATTGTTCGCATTTACATGACTTATGAATCACTAATGGACTTTTTCCGTATTAAACACAAGTAATTTCCCAATGTTATCCTTATTTTATTGCCTTAAGCTAAGTTACCTTAAGCCAAAAAGACCTCCCATCATGGACCTCTAATCACCCGCGACTTAGGGTGAGCGCGAATATTGTGGATAGATCTATTGGGCTGACAACCCCTTTGTGTTACCGTAACGTAACCCAAAGCATTATATTTGAGATGAATAAAGAGATGTGGCTATCTCCTACCCGGGGGCAAGGTTACCTACATTTAATTATGGGGTAATTATTACATCATTAGCTCATGACTGTTGATGTTCTGTTAATGTTTTGCGTGCCATGAGACTTAGTGCAATAAAATACATCTTTCCCTGATAATAATTGTGTGTGTGGCAATTATTACATTTAATCTTGTGTTTAAATGATTTCCAACTGAACTGGATAAACGTATTTCTGAACCATTGAACAGCGTATTTTTGACAACAGAAACTGGCTTATTTCTGAATAACTGGAACCATCATATTTCTGAATAAATGAAACATTTTCATTTACGAAACTTTATGAATTCACTCAACCTTTGTGTTGACGTTTTAGCATGTATTCTCAGGTTATTGGAAGCATGGATTGGCACGGGATTGGCTATGGACTATGTTATCATTCAAACCAATAATATATTTTTATTAATGTATTTTGAGAACCTCCTGCTGGGACCTGCATATTGTAACTCTGATATAAATGAATGATAACAATTTTATCTAAAAACGTCTCTTTTCGAGTCGTTTTCTATTATCATGACTGTGAACTATTTAGTAGCACCCCAACTTATATTTCCGCTGCGAATATCGAAAACGGGGGTGTTACAGTTAACTCCTATGAGAGGTGAATCAGTGGACATTTTGATTCATGATCCATCAATGGATGATTTTTGTGAATCTCTTGAAAATCCTTGTTTAAGAAATCATTTGACTTAGTAGTATGTTCATGATTTTAGAATTGAAAAATCATACTACTTTCAACCATTTTAAAGAGATCAAGTGTATAACAGACACTTAATCAAAATTTCGGTTTAAAGCAACCTCTGGTTGTGTGAGAACCAATGTTTTTCAGTTATAAATAACTGCCTGTGTGCAGATAAACTCATTCAAAGAGCTTTCCTGACAGGGTTTCCAGCTCATAGTAATTGTTACCTCTAACACAAGTGTTAGATTCACTTTCACTAGCTGTTCTTTCTATCAGATGTCCTCAGACTTGCACATTATACTTGAAAGTATAAAATGATAGAAAGTGAGTTGCATCAGTTACTATCTGATCAACTAAGTCATCAATTCAATGTGAAATATCATAACTAGATTTCAAGAAAGTAGTTTTAAGGAGTTTTAAATTCCCAAACTCAGTCCATCATAAACCTATTATGTAGCAACTAATATAATCATTTTGCTGCTTCCATTTCACTTGAAACATCCTTTGTGTTCACATATTCATACCTGAAATTGTTAGTCTAAAACCAAAAGAACAAAGTACAAAGTACTTGTCTTGTATTAGAATAATCATAAGACCAACTGTATGAATAACACAATTTAAATTTGTACTAGCAGCAAAAACTTTTGTAATAACAGCAGTATTAGATAAATCAGCAGCAACAACAAAAATTTATTTACAAAAACACATCATATTGAAAATTTAAAGATTAAGCATTCCAATACTTGCTACCAAGTACTGAAACCTTGAAACATCAAAAGCTTTTGTTAGCAGATCTGCAAAGTTGTGTTCTGAAGCAACTTTAAGAACTTGAATTAACCTTTTCTCATTGCAGTCTCTTATAAAGTTATGTCTAATTTCAATGTGTTTTGTTTTAGAATGTTGCACTGGATTTTTAATAATACAAATTGTACTACTATTATCAATATGAATAACAGTGTTTAAGAAATTGTACCCATAATCAAGAAGTTGGTTTTGAAGCCATAGAACTTGACTAGAGCAACTTGCAGCAGCTATATATTCAGCTTCAGTTGTTGAATTTGCCACACTTGTTTGCTTCTTACACTGCCATGAGACAAGTCTACACCCAAGGAATTGACATCCTCCAGTTGTTGACTTTCTGTCCAAGCTAGCACCAGCATAATCACTATCCGAATATGCTACCAAGTCAAAAGGAGATTCCTTTGAATACCATATACCCAACCTTGGTTGACCTTTAAGGTATCTAAAAATTCTCTTGACTGCAGTTAAATGAGAAACCTTTGGAGTTATTTGAAATCTTGCACAAACACAAATAGGGAACATGATATTAGGTCTAGATGATGTAAGGTACATCAAAGAGCCTATCATAGATCTGTAAGTGTGTACATCTACATTCTCTCCATCTTCATCTTTCAGAAGGTGCTTCTCTGAGTCCATTGGTGTGCTTGCTATTTTTGAATCAGCAAATTGAAATTTTCTAAGTATCTATGCAACATATTTGTCTTGACTAATAAATATGCCTTCAGATGATTGCTTAACTTGCAAACCCAAAAAGAATGTAAGTTCCCCCATGGAACTCATCTGAAACTTATCTTTCATAGGCTTCTCAAATTCTAAACACATCTCTTTCCTAGTAGATCCAAAGATAATGTCATCCACATACACCTGCACTAACAGAAGATCCTTCTTGTGCTGTTTGATGAAAAGTGTCTGATCAATCTTTCCTCTTTGAAATCCATTTTCTAATAAGTAGGAAGCTAGTGTTGCATACCAAGCTCTTTGTGCCTGATGAAGGCCATATAGAGCTTTCACTACTCTGTACACTTTGTTTGGATGTAATGGGTCAATGAAGCCTGGAGGTTGTGAAACATACACCTCTTCTTCAATTTTACCATATAAAAAAGCACTTTTGACATCCATTTGGTAGACTGTGAAGCCTAAAAATGAAGCATAAGCTAAGAAAAGCCTAATTGCCTCAATCCTTGCTACAGGAGCATAAACCTCATCATAGTCTATTCCTTCTTCTTGTGTGTACCCTTGAGCTACTAATCTAGCTTTATTCTTAATCACTATGCCCCTTTCATCCCTTTTGTTCTTAAAAACCCATCTAGTGCCAATTACCTTTGCATTCCTAGGTAAATCAACTAGCACCCATACCTTTTGAATCTTGAACTGAAGAAGCACTTCTTGCATAGCCTCTAACCAGCTTGAATCATCTAGGGCTTTCAGAATTGTCTTTGGTTCAGCTTGTGAGAGAAAACATACAAACAAGCAAGAGTTTGAAAGCTCATGCTGTTTTGAAGCATAAAGGGCATCAAGAAGCCCTTGTTGGTCTGAAGTCATCAATTGATGTCTTGTCTTCACACCTGACTGTATATCTCCAATCACATGTTCCAGGGAGTGGACTTTGTGAATTCTTGTTTGTGGTGTAGTAGGAACTTGATAATTTGTTGGAAGATTGTTGAAATCCACCTCATTATCTGAGAATTCTGCTTCTTTTGTTTCTGAGGGGCCAGCAGCATCATTTGGCCGAACAGCAGAATCAGTAAGCTTAGCAGCAGAATCATCAGCAGGAACAGAAACACTACCAGCAGCAACAGAAATACTACCAGCAGAAACATTTTGTTGTTCCTGAGTTCCATATTCTTTGCTTTCATCTTCAACACCTTCTTTAGCTTTGCTAGAAGAAGATTCATCAGTTGTTGAAGTTGATTCCATAATTGTACTTGACCATATTGGCATGATCACATCATTTTGATCTTTCTCTAACTCTGCCTCATTTGTTGTATTAGAACCTGCAAAATCATTAGTTTCTGCAACAAAAGGCACATAATTCATTGAATTGGTTAGATACTCTAGATCAAATAGCCATTTTGGTCCTTGACCTTCTACATTGGATTTTTTTTCTAAAAACTCCACATGTAGGTTTTCCTCTACTATTTCTTTTCTTGTGTTGTAAACTCTAAAAGCTTTGCTATTAAGAGAATAACCAACAAAGAAACCTTCATCTGCTTTACCATCGAATTTTCCTAAATGGTCTAAGGTATTGAGTATTGTCACATGACATCCAAAAGGTCTAAGAAATCCTATTGCAGGAGTTCTACCATTAAAAAGCTCATATGATGTCTTATTGTGAGGCTGCACAACTAAAACTCTATTTTGAACATAGCAAGTAGTGTTGACTGCCTCAGCCCAAAAATTTATTGGTAGCTTAGAATCAGCTAACATTGTTCTAGCAGCTTCAATTAGTGTTCTATTCTTTCTTTCAGCTACTCCATTCTGTTGTGGAGTTCTAGCAACACTAAATTCTCTCCTAATACCTTTTTGTTTGCAGAAGTCATCCATAACTCTATTCTTAAACTCTGTCCCATTATCACATCTAATGACCTTTACTTTCTTGCTTACTTGGTTTTCTATCCGTGTAATGAAGTCCTTAAGGATGCTTGATGTCTCATCCTTAGTGGCTAAAGAGAAAACCCATGTAAATCTACTATAGTCATCAGTAATAACTAGACAATATCTCTTATGCTTTATGCTCATTACTGAAACAGGTCCAACTAAGTCCATATGCAGCATAAACAAAGATTGATTGATAGAGTTAAAAATCTTGGGCTTACAAGTGGCTTTGTGTTGTTTGTCTTTTAGACAAGCAATGTATGTTTGATCATTTTCAAATCTTTTGTGAGGTAAACCTCTTACCAAACCATTCTTAACAATTTTATTTATGGTTTTGAAGTTAATATGACCAAGCCTTCTATGCCATTTCATTGATTCATCCAATGTGGCCTTTGCAACAAGACAAGTTAAATTCTTTTTAGGAATAATGTTTTTCATGTCTACACTGTACATATTGTCTTTTCTAGGAATTCTAAGAAGTACTTGACTTTCATCAGGCATCTTAAAATCAGGAGAAAGTACAAGACATTCAGTCTCACAGAAAAGAACATTATTCTTTTTGTCACACATTTGTGAGACACTAAAAAGATTATAATTTAGCTCTTTTACATAGTACACATCTTCAAAATCTAAATTTCCGGTTTTGATTGTACCTTTACCAGAAATTTTGCCACGAACACCCCCTCCAAAGGTAACATATCCTCCATTGAATGATTGAAAATCTGAAAGATAAGACATGTTGCCTGTCATGTGCCTTGAACATCCACTATCTGAGAATCCTTGATCTTCTTGCTGATCATTTGAATGTTCCTGCACACAAATAAGAGTGTTAGTTTCTTTTGGGGATCCAAGCCATTACTGACTTGGATCTGCCTCTTGCATCAATATAATTCAATCTTTTAAGGACAGTTGATGCAACATTGGATTTAAGAATCCAACATGCTGAGGCCTTAACAGCATTTGCCCTGTTTCCCTTAGCAGCAGGAACTGCTAACTTTTCAATTCTACCCTTTGGTTTCCAAACTTGTTTTTGGACCACTGCTTTTGTTTGAATGGGCCTTAGAACAGTTGTTGGTGCATGTTTGAAAGTTGTTTTTGCACCCTTAGCTGTTGATTTTGGGTTAATAGTCATAAATGGTCGAGCAGCAGAATGAACTTGTTTAGCAGCAGGAACCATATGTCTAGCAGCAGGATCTGAGTTTGAGCCAGACTTATTTTTGACTACTCTGGGGTTTGTTCTCTTAGAACTAGAGTGAAAGTGAGATTTAGGTGTTTGCCTTTTGTGGTTCACTCTTTGGTTTTCATACCCAGTTACCCATTGGTTGCAGAAAGCTGCAAGATGGTCAAAACTACCACATGTGTAACAAGCTTTGTTATAAAAAGCAAAGTCATCACCTAATTGGTTAGACTTGAGGTTGTTCCAATTCCTTTGGTTACCTCTGGGCTTGTTGGTGGTTCTATATTGTTCACAATATCTAACTGGTTGCCTAACATGCTTAATGTTTGATTTAGGCCTATCAGTATTGTGTTTGACTATCTTAGGAACACTTGTTCCTACTTTCTTAACCACTTCAGGTTTAGACATAACCTGTTCTTCTTCATCATCACTATCAGTTGTGCAATCCTCAACAACTATAGTTTCTCCTTTCTTAACAAAGGACACCTTGTCCTGATAAAGTAAATTTTTATCTAAACTTTTACTTATCTTTTCTACCTTAAGACTCTTACTAGCCTTAGAACCATATTCCATGATTGGTTCTTGAAACTCAGCTAAACCTGTATGTGCTAGGTCAACACCTGGAGGTGAAGGAACACCTCTATATGGTGGAGGAACAGTTTTATAACCTACACCTGAATTAGCTTTATCAATTACCTGAGCTTCCCAAATCTTATTCATTCCTTCTGAGGCATGTGCTAGAGTATCTATAGTTAAAGTAACATTTTCTTTTTCATTTTTGACTTCAGATAAACGTTTACTTTGATCATTAAGTAATTCATCTCTAAATGCTATTCCTCTTTTTAAAGCATTTAAGTCATCAGTAAACGTAGATTCATTCTTTTTAAAATGTTGGATCTGTTTTTCTAAAACTCCTACACACCTCTTATGATTAGCTAAATTATGAAGGGCATCAATTAACTCTTCTCTAAAAGCATCAAATCTCTTTTTAATGTCTTCATAATTTTTAAGATTAGGACATGAATTAGTACAAGTAGGAATGGTATCTACCTCTGAATCAGAAGAAGCCATTAGAGCAAATTCATTGGCCATAAGAGCAGCATTTGGTGGTGCATCCTCTTCATTAGCCATAGAGCTCCAATCATATCCAATACCATCAATAGCAAGCATAGCCTTTGGCTCTTCCACCAGTACTTCCTTATTCCTCTCTTGCTTATACCATGTGTTCCTATTATCCTGCTTCCTTGGGCTTCTACATTCTTTAGCAAAGTGTCCCAACCTATGACAGTTAAAACATTCCACTTTCTTCTTATCAAACCCAGCAGTATCATTACCATTTATGGTAATTTGCTTTCCAGTTTTTTGCCAAAACTTCTTAGCTCTCATGCTAAGTAAAGCAACTTGCCACTTAATATCCATCTCTTCCAAATCATCACCATCTACCTGCTCAAGGTCTTCATGATTTAGAGGAGAACCACTAGATTGACTGGTTATAAAGGCATAAAATGTTGGATCTCCAAGTCCAGCAATATCCTTTTGTAAACTAGTAGAAGGACCACCATAAGTAACATTAAAAACACCTTCAACTTCATCTACCTCTTCTGAATGACTAACACTAGGAACTGATAAGAGTGCAGCATTCCCAGAACTAGTACCATAATTTCCACCCCTCTTTAGACTTTGTTCAACAATTTTAAAGTTGTTGAACAAATCATTAAGTTTCATTGTTTCAATTCCTGGTTTGTTCATCCAGACAATAACATGAGTATGGAATTCATCAGGTAGACTTTTCAAGAACTTCATGTTGAGATCTTCCTTCTCTGTCTCAACACCCAACACAGCTAACTGACTGACAAGCTTGTGTAGTCTTGAAAATAGCTTATCAAGAGACTCATTACTAAAAGCAGTAAAGTTTTCAAATTGTTGCTTTAGTAATGTCTTCTGTGTCTTTTTGGTAGTTTCATTACCACCAAACCATGCACAAATCTCTTCAAAAAGAGTTTTTGCATCAAGATATTTGCTAAAAGATAGTATCTGCTCACCAGGAATGGTCATAAGCAACAAGTTTCTTGCTTTCTGATCATTTCTCTTTTGTATCTTTTCATCATTGGAAACTGGTCTAGTATTTCTTTTTCTAACTGTTTTCCCTTCAACAAGAACATCTGAATAGCCTAGAGTGAAGGAATCACCATACTGAATTATATCCCAAAGAGCATAATCTTGAACCATAAAATATTGCTCAACTCTCATCCTCCATAACTCAAACTCATTCGGTTTGATCATGGGCAACTTTGCAGCAACATTGGTTTGAACATCTTGCACATCCATTTCTGTTTCTTCTAAAAACAACAATATTAGCCTGTCTCTGATACCACTTGCTAGGACCCTGGACACACGATTAAGGTGGTTAAACTTTGTGACTTTATGTGTATGATATGTTGTGTTAAAATGATTAAGTGCGCGGAATTCACTCAACCAAACTTAGAAGGTTGTGTATGTTATGGAAATGGAATTGTTATGTTTGTTAGTTAGTAATGAATACATAAAGATTATCACCAAACGATTCAATATTATTAATGATAATAATACGAGTGATCTTGAAATATCACTAGGGTTACAACCTTGAATCTTAAGTTTTTCTAACTTGTGATATATTTGTGTTTGTTCTTATCTAACAATTATATGAGTTCTTACAATAACACATATGCATGGACACACTTGACAACTACACTAAAACACAAGTCTAAGATCTCTTTTATAGTCCAAGAGATCTTTTACATATTGCTTAAAGTCTTAGCCGACTTACTTGGTTAACTTATCTTGAGTGTCAGTACATAAGATACAACATGTATCTGTGTACACAACTTGTTAACTAAGCACATGGGGTAAGATATTATCTACCGTATATTGTTGACCAAAATACAATAAATATCTTTTCAATCTTATCCACTCAGCAGCAGCAATGAGCATTAGCAGCAGTAATGAGATAACGCTATCAGCAGGAATGAGATAATGATAACAGCATGAACAGATGCACTAGCAGCAACATCAATAAGCAGCATTATCATCAGTAGAAACAATACACTACCAGCAGGAACAATGTATTACCAGCAACAACAGAAATGTACTACCAGCAGGAACACACTTAGAGTATTTCCCGATTCTTGAACTTCAGAATATTTAATTCCCAACAATTTTTACTTTTAATATGTGAAATTTAAACAACATACTCGATCAAGCTAGATAACACAACTAAGCTTCTCACGAAAAGAAAAGAATAATATAATTCACTCACACTCATTTCTTTTGTAGGGGATATATTTCACTCAATTGCTCAGTCGTGATTTCATGTCATACCATAGGCTTGTACAAGTATCAAAACTAATCCAAATCATGTAAGAAATAAATTAATTTATCAAAGAGGACTTTTATTCGGGTTTAAATGTTAGGCTAAGGGTTAATATCAACTTATGCTCAAATAACTACTGTACAAATATAATAGATCGCTAACAACGAATTTTTGATTAGTTGAATAACGGATGGTCACTAGTTTGTACCTTGGTTCGCTAACAACGTTACTTACATAACGGATGGTCACCAAAACACGCTCTAGTTCGCTAGCGACGTTTTCCAACTTTTCAAAAAACCGGATGGTCACTATAATATTCATTCAATCGATATTTTCACAAAGCAAAAAGGGTTAGGATAAGACATGGGATTATTTTAGTGGATATAATATACAATAATCAAGTCAAATACCAGAATCACTTGTTGTAAAAAACAATCGAACCATGTATCCCCAAATGATTATAGCCTTCATAACAATTCTTTCCTTCCTTTTTTTTTTTTTTTTTTTTTTTTTTTTTTCATCTTCCCCCACACTTTGGATGAGCATATACCTCAAAAAGATACAAATAAGAAGTAGCTACCTTCGTCTTCGTCAGAAAGGTATATCCGAAATACAAAGTGTAAGCTCATAATCATCAAAAACTTCTTCAACCCAACAACAAGTAATTCATCGATTCGACTTGACTAAAAAAGGTTAGGCTAAAGGTTAAAGGCGCATTTTTTTTTTTTTTCTGGATGTAACAAAAATGAAAAGATAGGCTCAAAGGGTGTTCTAGGGGTATCTAGCACTAAAAATGAGTGCTAACAAATGGGTCCATAGAATAGGTGGTTAACTAACCGATTCGGCTAGCTAATATATCAATATATGTAAAATGGATGGCCATTTGGTTAAATCCTAAGTTGCCTCTTATCACTTAAATTCATTTATATCACACGAATGTGACCTTACTTTGGAATTCGTAATGAATGACAAGCACAAGTTATAGAATCAATTCAATCACCGGCACACTCTTAGCAAGAAAATAGAATTTAAGCATAAAATATATGCTTCGAATGATAGGCTCAAATCCTCACATATTTGGTAGAATAGGCTAAAAATGCTCAAGTAATGTTATCAATCCTAAAAACAGATCATTTCGCTTAACCGAGATTCGTTAAAAATTTCAAATTGCTATTTTGATAACGCTTATTTTGTACATGTTTTTATCGCGTTATTTGTGTGTTTTTATATGTTATTTAGTTATGTTTATGATTGTTTTATGCTTAAAAGTTGTTCAAGATGTGTTCAAGTCTAGGTACAAGGAAATATCAAGACAGACGAAGAAAAGTTACAAAATCAAGCAAATATTGAAGAAAAGATCGTCAGCAAAGATATTGATTCATGATATGATTATTTCCATTGTACATGAGAAGGATGAAAAGATGAAGTCAAGATTAAGAGCTAAAAAGTGTATTAAAAGTTGGAGTTACATGCTAGCTTAGAGTGGAAATTCATGTGCAAAAGTTGGTCTCGACCCAAGGTTTACATTCCAGACCCAAGGTCGAAGTTGGGGTTTCAGACCCAAGGTTTACATTCCAGACCCAAGGTCGAAGCTGGGATTCCAGACCCAAGGTTCAGGAATTCGACCTCAGGTTCAGCCGACGTCCAGACCCAAGGTCCATGCTTCAGACCGGATTGGTATTTGATAAGTGACGAATATCAAGTATGCAAGTTTTTAAATGAATTCGGAAATATTTAAATCACGAGATTGGGTTGAAAAGACTCGTAAGAACTAATTTAACTAATCATCTTTTTCATACATTTGATCACAAAAAGAGCTAGCGTAGTGGGATGAGAATTGGCCGAAAGGACTCACCCGTGAAACTAGTAGAAACATGGATTTTCTTGATATTACCCATTGACTAGAGGTCCTTGTGAAAATTGACATGTGCCTTCTAAGTTTCACCCAAACATGTTCAACATTCTATCACGATTAGTCATGGTTCCTAAACAAGTATTTGGTTGTTTGCTTGATTTGATTTGAAACAATTGTTCGTTTAATTACTCTTAAGTGCTTTAGATCGTGACAGTCTTAAGTACTATTTCTTATTGCTCTTACTTAAATTGCCTAAACCAAAACTAGTAGTCTCTTGGGACGATCCTTATTTACCATCAACAATACTACAATCGAACGAGTATACTTGCTCGTATTTGTTTCTTAGATAAATGGTAAAGAGGTATTTTTAAAAATTTAAAATTTGAGTGAAATTGGGATATAATATATACTACTGTAACGCACATCAAGTTTTTGGCGCCGCTGCCGGGGACTATTATTCCTTTTTAGTTTAGTTTAGGTTAGTTTAGTTGTACATAGTAGCGTAAGTTTGTTCTTGTTATTTGCGTAATTTTAGAGTTTGTTTCATGTTTGTTTATGTGATTGTTTGCCTTGTTTGTTTGATGATTGTTAAGTGTTTACTTTGTCCTAGTTTCAATGAGTCTCTCTCGATTTTATTTTTATTAGTTAAGTTAAATATAAAAATATAAAAACTATAATAAAAAAAGAAGAAAAAGAAAAAATTTTGGAAATTTTTGCTGCAAACCTCCGGTCCGAGATCTCGACCGCCGGTTTGAAGCCATTCGACACTTAAAAAAAAAATTTGATTTTCACCTGACCGACGGTCCAGACCTTCGACCGTCCGGTTTGAGCCCTCGGTAAAACTTTTCACAGCCCAAACCGCCGGTTTGGGGTGTGAACCGCCGGTCCGAAAAAATATAATATAAAAATATTTTCTTTTGTTTTTCTTTGTTCTCTTTTCTATTTATTTATTTTAATTGTTATTTAGTTTATTTGTTCTAGATTTTTGTATGATTTCTTTTTCAAGTTACTTAGTTTTTTTTACTAACCCCTAACGTTTGTTTTGGATGTGTTGTCTATGAATGTTTAGCTTATTTTTAGTTATGGATTCACCTAGCGAAGTTTCGGCTTACTTGGAAAAATTGGAAATGGAATTGATGGATGATGGTGATGCTGTGTCTAGGATGGAAAAAATAGTTGATTTTGAAAAGGTGAAGTTGCAAGCAAAAGGGAAAGAAGTTGAACGTATGGAATATGAGAATGAAAAGCCTCGGGTGGTTTCTTTTACCCGTGCTAAGCTTAGAGAATATGACGAGCCAAGTATGAGGTATTCCACACCTTGTGGAATAGAAGGATTAGGAGCTTAGGATGCGGAATGTAACCTTGAACAAAATGATAGTTATATGACATTTGCTTTCTATGTAAAATTTGGAAATGGGAAATATGACGTGGACAAATATAATAAGAGTATTGCACGGGATGTGCAAATTGATATTCATGGCTATACCTTTGCTACGGATTTGATTATTGATGAGTATGAGGACACGACGGATCCTTCCGTGGTGTTTGGACAAAATTTCTTGTTGGCAACGAAATGTGTTATTGATTTTGATTTAGGTGAAATGCAAGTTAAGGTTGGAGAGTTACAAGATGATAAAGATGTTAATTGGTTACTTGAACAAATGGAGGAAGTTTGTGAAAATGAAGATGGTATTAGTAGGAGCATGGAAATGGTTAAAATGGGAAAGGCCACTCGTTTGAAACAAAAATACCCACCTTTTAAAGGTCTTATACCTTCACCGTCATCATTACCACACCCTACCACACTAATCGAAGGAGAAAGTTCTTCTAACCAAACATCCTCACCAAAAGAAAAACCAACCAAAGTACCCATTGATGAAGCAAAATGTGTTGAGGAGATTACTACAAAGTTCAAAGAATTGCTAAATGAAAAACCAATACTTCATGTGTTGGAACACTATACTCACTATAGGAAGTTGTTGGATGAAATTTTAGTGGAGAAAATGAAACTTGATAAGAAGAAGGAAATTGAAGAAGAAGAAAAGGAGAAGGTGATGGAGAAAGGCTTACCTGAAAAGAAAGAAGATCCGGGTAACTACCTTATTCCACTAAAAGTGAATGGAACTATTGCAATCAATTCTTGAGCCGATACGTGGGCGAGTGTTAGTATAATGCCTTATAAGCTTTACAAGATTATGGAATTGGGAAAATCATATCCTTCCAATGATGTGTTGTTGATGGCCGATAATCCAATGGCAAAAGCTTATGGTAAAGTGAAGAATGTGAGATTACAAATTGGATTTCAAACATATTTGTGTGACTTTTTGATTATGCATATACCTATTGATAAAGAGACACCGATGTTGGTGGGACGCCCATTCTTGAGTACGATAGGAGCAATAATTGATAATGGAAAAGGAACTATGGAAATTGATGATGGAGTGGCTAGAAGGATTTACCACGCTAAGAAAAGAAACAAAGTTCTAGCAGATGAAGAAGATTGGTTGGATGTATTTGATATTAGCCATGACAATGAAGGAAATCCAAAATATGGGAAGACAGCCCCATCGTTTGATCATATTGAAGATGATATGGAGAGAGCATTGGCTATGGAGAATTACTTCAATCCTTTCAAGAATATTATTGTTTACAAGAAAATGGTTGATTTCCTTGGTTCGATGCCAATTAAGCTTAAAAATATTGAATGGACATCGGATGGTTATAGCAAATATCAAAAGATTGAAGGAGACAATGATTGGCACACTAAGATAGAGATTACTAGTCCGGGTGGACGCCGATTCACTCGTGAGTTCAAAACAAAGGAAACCGATAGAGTTCTTTCGGGGAAATTTCATTCGGAGGATATTCTAAGGTTTGGGAGTTATTTTGATTAAAGGAAGCTTGGAATGTGGAAGAATAAAGAAGCTTGTTGTTAAGCTTTTGCTCATTTTGTTCTTATGAGTTTTATCTTGTTTGCGTATTGTTTATTATCTTATAATGTTTTGCATTTCTTTGTTAAGTTGAGTGTGTTTTAGCTCCTAAGCTTTATAAGCAATGATTAATAAGAAATATTTAAGTTTAAGTTTAGTTGTTTTTAATTTATGTAGCTTGTTTAATCTTAAGTTAAATGGAATGTTGGAAGTGTTTTGAGTTGTGGTGATGATTTGGAAATGATTAAGAAATAAAAGCTGTTTGAAACGGTTTTGTTTTGCAAACCAACGGTTGAGAACCAAACCTACGGTTGAAGTACCCAACCTACGGTTGAGCCTTCATATTTTTGCAAAGAAACCAAAGAAAGAAAAAAGGAGGGAGAAAACACCACGATCCCCAACAATTCTCATCATTCCAAGATTGAAGTTAAGTATCAAATTAAGGTTCTAGCAATCCTATGGCATCAAAAAGAGTAAGTAACATCCATCCAATTACTTTGCATTATTCTTAGTTCGAATTTGATTTTTAGGGTTCTTAATTGGGCGAATTTGCTGTAGTTCGAATTAAGTGAAATTACTTGATGGGTTTACTAGAGGATTGATATAGGGATTGATTGGAAGTGGAATTAGATGAAATGGTTAAGAATTGAAAGAGAATTTGATGTTCTAAGATTTAGGGTTTATGTATGTCGAAAATTTGAGGATTTTTAATCAAGATTGATTGGGTTTATTGTGGTATATGATTAAAAATTAATATTTGTGTGCTATATGATTGATTATATGGACCACTACTTTGTTTGAATTGATTTTGATTCTTAGATTCTTGAAAATAAGACATGAAGGAGATATAGGAATAAGCACTAAAAAGCAAATGGTAGAAGGAGTAGAATGTGGATAAGCTTATAAAAAATAAAAAAGAAAAAAAAAAGTTCTGCTACTGCAAACCGACGGTCGGAAGTTCCAACCGCCGGTCGAATACCCAGAAATAGGCCAAACCGACGGTCCGGACCTTCGACCGTCCGGTTTGATGCCTCGGTAAAAACTTTCAAAAGCCATGCTGTTTATTTATTTTTATTTTTTTATTTTTATTTTTTGTTATTTTTTTTTGTGTGTGTTGTGTTTTGCTAATTTATCTTACATTCTAACCTTAAGTTTCAATATTTCTCGTGTGCTTGTTTTGGTTGTTTTGTAGAAATGTATTCGTCAAAATGAAGAAAACCCAATAGTTGCTTTGTACAAGCGACATGGTCAAGCAGGAGATGTTAATCTTATGCCGGTAACAAGTGAACATTTGAGGTGGAGCAAATTAAGTAAAGAAGCAAAAGCTTGTTACAATAGCCGGTTAGCGAAATTGCAAAGAAAGGAAATTGCGGTACCAAAGCTAGTAAGTTGGAGTTTGATGAAAGAATATAACCTTAATAAGACTCTTGTGAAGTTATGGGAGGTTAATACGGAATCTGAAAACGGAATTTTTGAAGATTTTAGTTTGGAATACGCAATTAGGATCGAGGAAAAGCAAATCTATAGAGAATGGTGTCTAGAGTTCTTTGCCACAATCCATTTCATCCAAGAAGTGAGCGACATTATGGTGGAGAAATGTATTTGGTTTAGGTTGTGTGGGAACGATCATGCACTTACTTTGCCGAAATTTGGGCAGTTATTAGGATTATACGATGATGATGATCTTGAACATGAAGAGTTTGAAGACCACCTTTCAAAGTTAGAGAAAGAACCACCAAAGTATGTTGGTAGGAAGGTATGGAATGAGATAGGAGATCCCAACAGTGGGAGATTTAAACAAAAAGAGATATATTCACCGATGGCTCGACTTTTACATAAAGTGATTGTGAACTCATTTGTGCATAGAGGACATAGTCAAGACAAAGTTCATGGACCGGATTTGTGGATAATTGAAATGATTATGGATCCAAATAAGAAGATGAATGTCTTATGGACTTTGGCAGTTTATTTGTCAAAAAGAGCGACTTTAATTACTGAGCACGGTTTTATAAATAGAGGACATTATGTGACGAAAATAGGGAAAAGTTTCGGATATGATACACTCGATGAGATGAAGAAGATAACGGTGATAAAGGAATGTGAAAAACTTGACAAGAAGAATTTGAAAGAGTTGCTTGATGATGATAGATATTGTTTGGTTGATCAAATTGCCAATGTGATTCGCAACCCACCACCACCACCACAACAACCTCAACAAAATATCGGAGAATCTTCGGGGTTGAATTCGAGTTGGGGTGATTGGCATGCGAATTTGGCACAAGAGGAGAGAAGAGATGTTTGGAGAGACATGACGATGATGAGGATTGGACACCAAATGGATTATTGTGCACCAATTCTTACCCACCTTGGACATCAGAGTGAACCAACTTATTCATTCCCAATGACGTATGCACCAATTAGTGTTCCACCTTACCCTTACCCATATACGCCTTATCCATCAGGACATGTACCTTACCCGACGTCTAGCTCAAATCAAGGAAATGAGGGGTACAATGTTAACCAGGAAGCTTTTGCGGGGTATTATTCTAATGTAGGAACGCAAGGCTATGAAGCGGGAATGTTATCGGGTGAATTTGGATTTGGAGCGTTGGTTGACTATCAAGGTGACGATATGGAGGATGAATGATTATGATTATCATTCAAGATTATATGATGTGATGAACAAAAATTTTATTTTATTCGTACTTTATTATTATTACGTTATGTAGGATTATAACTATTCTTATGTTTTAGAACTATGATTATCTTTATTTAGGATTTTAAGGTATTTTGGTTATTAGTATCTTTGTTTTTATGTTTGTTTGTTTATTTTTTTCAGGTTAAGATTCCATGAGATCATTGCTCGTTCATATGGTTGGTATATTTTGGAGCTTGGAGTTTCCAACTCATGCGTTTAACACCAAATATGGATCTCGCTTGATTTTTCGGTGATATCATTTACTATTCTATTTTCACTCTTTCCTTTACTTTGAAGTTAATTTTTCACATTGAGGACAATGTAAAACTTAAGTGTGGGGGAGGGAAGTAAATAGTGAAAATGATTCAATTTAAAAAAAAAATTTGTGACTATTTTGGAATTTGTTTTATTGCCCTTTAGGAAGTAGTTGTTTTTACATGTAAAAGATTATATAATTGAAACAACTTAAAATTTTCCAATAGTATAAAATGGCAATTTGAAATTTTTAACGAATCTCGGTTAAGTGAAATGATCTGTTCTTAGGATTGATAACATTACTTGAGCATTTTTAGCCTATTCTACCAAATATGTGAGGATTTGAGCCTATCATTCGAAGCATATATTTTTATGCTTAAATTCTATTTTCTTGCTAAGAGTGTGCCGGTGATTGAATTGATTCTAAAACTTTTGCTTGTCATGCATTACGAATTCCAAAGTAGGGTCATATTCGTGTGATATAAATGAATTTAAATGATAAAAGGCAACTTAGGATTTAACAAAATGGCCTTCCATTTACATTTATTGATATATTAACTAGCCGAATTGGTTAGTTAACCACCTACACTATGGACCCATTTGTTAGCATTCAATTTTAGTGCTAGATACCCCTAGAACACCCTTTGAGCATAACTTTTCATTTTTGTTGCATCCAGAAAAATAAATAAAAAAAGTATTTGCGCCCTTTAACCTTTAGCCTAACCCTTTTTAGTCAAGTTGAATCGATGAATTACTTGTTGTTAGGTTGAAGAAGTTTTTGATGATTATGAGCTTACACTTTGTATTTCGGATATACCTTTTTGACGGAGATGAAGGTAGCTACTTCTTATTTGTATTTTTTGAGGTATATGCTCATCCAAAGTGTGGGGGGAAAAAAAAGAGAAGAGAAGGAAAAGAGTCAACGAGCTACAATTATGAAGATTAGCCAATGAGCTAAGACTTGATACGAATGGTGATCGATGAATAAAATAAAGGTGGAAGGAAGAGTTGTTATGAAGGCTATAATCATTTGGGGATACATGGTTCGATTTTTTTATTTTTTTTTTTTTTATTTTTTTTATTTTTTTATTTTTTGCAACAAGTGATTCTGGTATTTGACTTGATTATTGTATATTATATCCACTAAAATAATCCCATGTCTTATCCTAACCCTTTTTGCTTTGTGAAGATATCGATTGTATGAATATTATAGTGACCATCCGGTTTTTGAAAGGTTGGAAAACGTCGCTAGCGAACTAGAGCGTGTTTTGGTGACCATCCGTTATGTAAGTAACGTTGTTAGCAAACCAAGGTACAAACTAGTGACCATCCGTTATTCAACTAATCAAAAATTCGTTGTTAGCGATCTATTATATTTGTGAAGTAGTTATTGAAGCATAAGTTAATATTAACCCTTAGCCTAACATTTCAGCCCGAATAAAAGTCCTCTTTGATAAATTGATTTATTTCTTACATGATTTGGATTAGTTTTGATACTTGTACAAGCCTATGGTATGACATGAAATCACGACTGAGCAATTGAGTGAAATATATCCCCTACAAAAGAAATGAGTGTGAGTGAATTATATTATTCTTTTCTTTTCGTGAGAAGCTTAGTTGTGTTATCTAGCTTGACCGAGTATGTTGTTTAAATTTCACATATTAAAAGTAAAAATCACTTTTTGACCTTTTTGCCTTGGTAACAAGGAAGATTAGTGAAATTTTTTAGAAAATCATGATTGGTGGCTATTGGAAAAATAATTTTTCTAAAGATTACTTTGCTTGAGGGCAAGCAAAACTTAAGTGTGGGAGATTTGATAACGCTTATTTTGTACATGTTTTTATCGCGTTATTTGTGTGTTTTTATATGTTATTTAGTTATGTTTATGATTGTTTTATGCTTAAAAGTTGTTAAAGATGTGTTCAAGTCTAGGTACAAGGAAATATCAAGAAAGACGAAGAAAAGTTACAAAATCAAGCAAATATTGAAGAAAAGATCGTCAACAAAGATATTGATTCATGATATGATTATTTCCATTGTACATGAGAAGGATGAAAAGATGAAGTCAAGATTAAGTGCTAAAAAGTGTATTAAAAGTTGGAGTTACATGCTAGCTTAGAGTGGAAATTCATGTGCAAAAGTTGGTCTCGACCCAAGGTCGAAGTTGGGGTTTCAGACCCAAGGTTTACATTCTAGACCCAAGGTCGAAGCTGGGATTCCAGACCCAAGGTTCAGGAATTCGACCTTAGGTTCAGCCGACGTCCAGACCCAAGGTCCATGCTTCAGACCAAAGGTCGAGAGAATTCTGAGATGAAGAGTTGCATTAACTCTTAACTTTAACTACCATAATGGCTTGAGTCCGATCATTACCTTCTCATTTATGATAATTGAAGTAATATGACAGTTTTTGGGGTGTTTTACAAGCTTAAATAAGACCCCTAATCACCCATTTTGGATACAACACTTACAATCAAGCCTTACACCATAAGGACTTGATCACATTTCTTACTAAACCCAAAAGAATTAAATAATCTCTGCCATTCTCAAGAAGGTCCCAAGTAGAAGAGTTGGAGATACTTATTAGAAGATGTGGAAGATTCCCTTGTTCAATTGGAGGCTCTAAGGAGTGCTATAACTCTTTTATTACTCATTGTAATCTTACTTTTGGGTAATTTTCTTTACTTTAATTAATCATGTTAGACCGTTTGATGTTGAATGCAATGTTATGTTTTGTGATGATGCTTGTTATGGAATAATTAGTGATGCTTGTTTGGGAATGATGTGACTTTCGAATGAATGTTGGATGTTTAGTTGGTTAGAAAAAGTGATTATATTCATGAGTTTGTTTAAATATAATTCGTGTTCTAAAACTTGTTGGTTAAATATTATTGGATTTAAAGGTTGAAAAGATTTCTAATATTGTTTAATTCCAAGAGTTAGTGACAAACGGATTGGTATTTGATAAGTGACGAATATCAAGTATGCAAGTTTTTAAATGAATTCGGAAATATTTAAATCACAAGATTGGGTTGAAAAGACTCGTAAGAACTAATTTAACTAATCATCTTTTTCATACATTTGATCACAAAAAAGCTAGCGTAGTGGGATGAGAATTGGCCGAAAGGACTCGCCCGTGAAACTAGTAGAAACATGGATTTTCTTGATATTACCCATTGACTAGAGGTCCTTGTGAAAATTGACATGTGCCTTCTAAGTTTCACCCAAACATGTTCAACATTCTATCACGATTAGTCATGGTTCCTAAATAAGTATTTGGTTGTTTGCTTGATTTGATTTGAAACAATTGTTCGTTTAATTACTCTTAAGTGCTTTAGATCGTGACAGTCTTAAGTACTATTTCTTATTGCTCTTACTTTAATTGCCTAAACCAAAACTAGTAGTCTCTTGGGACGATCCTTATTTACCATCAACAATACTACAATCGAACGAGTATACTTGCTCGTATGTGTTTCTTAGATAAACGGTAAAGAGGTATTTTTAAAAATTTAAAATTTGAGTGAAATTGGGATGTAATATATACTACCGTAACGCACATCACATTTTATACTATTGGAAAATTTTAAGTTGTTTCAATTATATAATCTTTTACGTGTAAAACAACTACTTCCTTAAGGGCAATAAAACAAGTTCCAAAATAGTCACAAAAAATTTTAAAATTGAATCATTTTCACTATTTACTTCTCTCCCCCACACTTAAGTTTTACATCGTCCTCAATGTGAAAAATTAACTTCAAAGTAAAGGAAAGAGTGAAAATTGA
Organism: Artemisia tridentata subsp. tridentata; assembly: GCA_021014915.2. Classification (NCBI taxonomy): domain Eukaryota; kingdom Viridiplantae; phylum Streptophyta; class Magnoliopsida; order Asterales; family Asteraceae; genus Artemisia; species Artemisia tridentata. The sequence goes on along the minus strand of CP139505.1, from coordinate 286,698,943 downwards.
ATAGTAAATGATATCACCGAGAAATCAAGTGAGATCCATATTTGGTGTTAAACGCATGAGTTGGAAACTCCAAGCTCCAAAATATACCAACCATATGAACGAGCAATGATCTCATGGAATCTCAACCTGAAAAAATAAACAAACACACAAAAACACAAAAACAATATGCAAAAATACTAATAACCAAAATACCTTAAAATCCTAAATAAAGATAATCATAGTTCTAAAACATAATAAAAGTTATAATCCGACATAACATAATAATAAAGTACCAATAAAATAGAAATATTGTTCAACACACATCATAGTCACGAATGATAATCAAAATCACTCTTCTTCCATATCGTCTCCTGGAAAGTTAACCAATGCTCCAAATCCAACTCCACCCGATGACGTTCCCGCTTCATAGCCTTGTGCTCCTACATTAGAATAATACCCCGCAAAATCTTCCTGGTTAACATTGTACCCCACGTTTCTTTGACTTGTGCTATATGTCGGGTAAGGTACATGTCCCGATGGATAAGGCGTGTATAGGTATGGGTAAGGTGGAACACCAATTGGTTCATACGTCATTGGGAAAGAGTAAGGTGGTTCACTATGTTCTCCAAGGTAAGTGAGAATTGGTGCACAATAGTCCATTTGGTGCTCAAGTCTCATCAAGCTCATATCTCTCCACATTTCCCTTCTCTCCACTTGTGGCAAATTCGCATGCCAATCACCCCAACTCAAATTCAACCCCTAAGATTCTCCAATATTTGGTTGTTGAGGTTGTTGCGGTGGCGGTGGGTTGCGAATCACATTGGCAATTTGATCAGCCAAACAATATCTATCATCATCAAGCAACTCTTTCAAATTCTTCTTTTCAAGTTTTTCACATTCCTTTATCACCGTTATTTTCTTCAACTCACTATCCGTATCATATCCCAAACTTTTTACTATTTTCGTCTCATAATGTCCCCCATTTATAAAACCGTGCTCAGTAATTAAAGTCGCTCTTTTTGACAAATAAATTGCCAAAGTCCATATCACATTCATCTTCTTATTTGGATCCATAATCATTTCAATTATCCACAAATCCGGTCCATGAACTTTGTCTTGACTATGCCCTCTATGCACAAATGAGTTCACAATCACTTTATGTAAAAGCTGAGCCATCGGTGAATGTATCTCCTTTTCCTTAAATCTCCTACTGTTGGGATCTCCGATCTCATTCCATATCTCCCTACCAACATACTTTGGTGGTTCTTTCTCTAACTTTGAAAGATGTTCTTCAAAATCTTCATGTTGAAAGTCATTCTCATCATACAAGCCAAGTAATTGCCCAAATTCCGGCAAAGTAACTGCATGATCGTTCCCACACAACCTAAACCAAATACATTTCTCCTTCATTATGTTTTCCATCTTCACCTCTTGGTTGAAATGGATGGTGGCAAAGAATTCTAGACACCATTCTTTAAAGATTTGCGTTTCATTGTTCCTAATTGCATATTCAAAACTAAAATCTTCATAAATTCCATTTTCAGATTCCGTACTAACCTCCCATAACTTCTCAAGAGTCTTATTAAGGTTATATCCTCTCATCAAACTCCAACTTACTAGCTTTGGTACCGCAATTTCCTTTCTTTGCAACTTTGCTAACCGGCTGTTGTAACAAGCTTTTGCTTCCTTACTTAATTTGCTCCACCTCAAATATTCACTTGTTACCGGCATAAGATTAACATCCCTTTCTTGACGACCATGTCGCTTGTAAAAAGCAACTAATGGGTTTTCTTCATCTTGACGAATACATTTCTACAAAACAAACAAAACAAGCACACGAGAAATATTGGAACTAAAGGTTAGAATGTAAGATAAATTAGCAAAACAGAAAAAAAATAATATATATATATATATATATATATATATATATATATATATATATATATATATATATATATATATATTTTAAGGGCTGAACCGGCGGTTTGCTTTTGAAACCGTCGGTTTGGATCGTTTAAAAACTTTACCGAGAGCTCAAACCTTCACGGTCGAAAGTCAGACCGGCGGTTTGGTTTTTTATGCAATTTTTACCGAGTGTCAAACCACCAAGGTTCACCCTTGGACTGGCGGTTTGGCCTATTTTCTAGGTATTCGACCGTCGGTTTGCAGCAGCAGATTTAAAAAAAAATTAGTTCTAGTTTTTCAACTTTTCCACATTCTACTCCTTCTTCCATTTGTGCTTATTAGTGCTTATTCTAATATCTCCTCTATGTCTCATTTTCAAGAATCTAAGAATCAAAATCAATTCAAACAAAGTAGTGGTCCATATAATCAATCATATAGCACACAAACACTAATTCTTAATCATATACCACAATAAACCCAATCAATCTTGATAATACATCCCCAAATTTTCGACATACATAAACCCTAAATCTTAGAACATCAAATTCTTTTTCAATTCTTAACCATTTCATATAATTCCACTTCCAATCAATCCTTATATTAATCCTCCAGTAAACCCATCAAGTAATTTCACTTAATTCGAACTATAGCAAATTCGCCCAATTAAGAACCCTAAAAATCAAATTCGAACTAAGAACAATGCAAAGTAATTGGATGGATGTTACTTACTCTTTTTGATGCCATAGGATTGCTAGAACCTTAATTTGATACTTAACTTCAATCTTGGAATGATGAGAATTGTTGGTGATTGTGGTGTTTTTCTCCTCCTTTTTTCTTTCTTTGGTTCTTTGCAAAAATATGAAGGCTCAACCGTAGGTTGGGTACTTCAACCGTAGGTTTGGTTCTCAACCGTTGGTTTGCAAAACAAAACCATTTCAAACAGAAACGTTCTTTCATTTCTTAATCATTTCCAAATCATCACCACAACTCAAAACACTTCCAACATTCCATTTAACTTCAAATTAAACAAGCTACATAAATTAAAAACAACTAAACTTAAACTTAAATATTTCTTATTAATCATTGCTTATAAAGCTTAGAAGCTAAAACACACTCAACTTAACAAAGAAATGCAAAATATAATAAGATCAAATAACGATAAACAAACAAGATAAAACTCATAAGAACAAAATGAGCAAAAGCTTAACAACAAGCTTCTTTATTCTTCCACATTCCAAGCTTCCTTTAATCAAAATAACTCCCAAACCTTAGAATATCCTCCTAATGAAATTTCCTCGAAAGAACTCTATCGGTTTCCTTTGTTTTGAACTCACGAGTGAATCGGCGTCCACCCGGACTAGTAATCTCTATCTTAGTGTGCCAATCATTGTCTCCTTCAACCTTTTGATATTTGCTATACCCATCCGATGTCCATTCAATATTTTTAAGCTTAATTGGCATAAAACCAAGGAAATCAACCATTTTCTTGTAAACAATAATGTTCTTGAAGGGATTGAAGTATTACTCCATAGCCAATGCTCTCTCCATATCATCTTCAATATGATCAAACGATGGGGCTGTCTTCCCATATTTTGGATTTCCTTCATTGTCATGGCTAATATCAAATACATCCAACCAATCTTCTTCATCTGATTCTTCATCTGCTAGAACTTTGTTTCTTTTCTTAGCGTGGTAAATCCTTCTAGCCACTCCATCATCAATTTCCTAACACAATCACTAGTACAAATATGGGATTTAGTCACACATGCTGTTTTTCGAACGGCCACACAGTCAGATATTTATGTGACTAAATGTACCAGAATAAAATAAACAGCCACACTTGATCCGATTTGTGTGACTATTTCAGAATTTCATTGTCACACATTTGAATATTTATGTGACTAGAGGTAATTAGTATTTTTTTTTTTTTGATTATTTAGTCACTTATAATTTGGGACGTGTGACAAATACAAATAACTTTGAAACATTAGTCACACTATATGTATACATATGTGATAAATATATGTCACACAATTGAACTGTGTGACCAAAATTCATATATGGTCACATAAAGTAATTGTCTATGTGGCTAAATCATATAGTCAAGTTTGTCACATATTATTTAAAAGTGACTAAATCATATAGTAAAGTTTGTCACATATTATTTAAAAGTGACTAAATAATATGAAGTAATATTTACATGTGTTATACTTAATTTTTACCAAAATAAAATTTCCCGCTCTCAAGGCCCGCCTAAATTTTTTCCCAAAATCAAATTACCCCTCCTTCCCCCTCCTTCTCAAATATTTGATTGACCATCCCAAATAACTCTCCTCACCAACAACACAACCAACCATTGCATATTCTCACAAACCCTAAAACCCTAAACACATTCTTATTCGATCATCGGTCGATTGATTTTATACACAATGGAACCCTTCCATCTCGGGAAACCGCTCGCACCACCACCACATCCACCTTCTTTTCGGGGCTTCCGAATTTAAACAAGAAGGATCCATAGAGGAGGAGGCCTGTGCTCAACATCCGAATAAAAGGTAATCAATAAGTTCCTTTTTTGCCTAATTTTGTCAATTACTAACGTTTTTACTCTGCATATATGTTATGACGTGATGTTTCAATAGGTTGTGTGCAGACACAGAGATTGAAGGGTACAACCACATGGACTTGGTGAGTATCATAACTCAGCTATTCAATTCTTATTGTGACTAGAAGAATCCAAATCAGATATTCATTAGTTATGTTTAGGGATAGTCATCGAATCTTACATTTAACCTCAAGGATAATTCAACTTTTAATCCCTTAAATATATGCTCAGATTTACTTGGTACAATTTGCGGTGCTTATTCGATTCATATTTCTGATTCAGGGTAATGAAGTAGATCTGGATGTGCTCAAAAATATGTCAATAGATTATGGCGTGACCAAAGAGTTGGCCATCAAAGGTCTTATGCTCAATTGCTCATGCTCATATTATCTTTACATATTTTAAATATTATTAGGCTACTATATACTATAGTAGTTAATTCATTGCATAATCTATTAAAATCAAAGAAATATTTTTAGAACCGCAAAATCCTATCAGGTTTATAAATTGAAATGGTCACACTTTTGACCCATGGAGTCAAACCTCAGTCTTTCAAAGAGAATTTCATGGATTCATATGGAGTGGCATCATGTTAAAAGAAGCTGAAAAGGCTTAACATGTTACTGAATCTGGATACGGTTATAAGGGGTTTGTTGAAATATTGGCCGGTTACTAATTGTCCAAAGGAGGTTCTTTTTCTTGGCGAGCTTGAAGAAGTGTTGGAGGCAGCACAGGCAACAGAGTTTCAAATGTGTATGGTTCCTCTTTTTAGACAACTCGCTCGGTGTCTCAATAGCCCTCATTTTCAGGTATGAGACTAACTCATTTTTTATAATGCTCATTGTTTCGTGATTTTGTTAATGTGTTTTTCAGTTTTAATGATTGCTTGCTTCATATATGTATGTGTTACTCGGGTTAATTTAATTGAAAGTGATTTTTTTGCTAGTTAGATAATCAATTGAATATTTAAAAGATCGTGAAAGACTTTAAGGGAAGGGGATGAAGTGGTATCATGCATTAGGACTTAGGATTGTTTGACGCTAGTTTCCGATTGTGTGGTTGAGCATTTAGTGTTATCAGCTGATCATTGACGAAGATTGTACAACTGTAGCATGACAAAGTATTTGTGAAACATTGAGAATGCATATAAGAATATGAGGTTGGTATGGTGGCACACATGGAGTAGTAAGATATTATTGGCAAATGATCAAACGCAGACATATCAACATATTATCATTTCATTCCTAATTAGAGCAACACGCTGTTTTCTACTTAAACAACAATGGACTTCCATTTCTTTTCTTGATCTTGCAAGTTACTTATATTAATATACCAATAATAGAAAAAGTTAGCTGATAATTTGAAGTTGCTGATGTGGAGTTGGTTCCAGCTAAAGGTGGCAAAAAGGTGGGTCGGTTTGGGTTTGGGTCACGGATCTAGATGGGTTTGGGTCTATATGGGTCCAGGTCTAGTTGGGTCTTCTAGAAGCATGGGTCTAAATGGGTCGGGTCTATATGACATGGAATTGTGTAAAATTAGCGAAAAACCAGATATTAATGAAATAAAAGCAGGTTGCAGTTATTTGCATTTACCCTATTAGAAATAGAGAATAGGGTTGAGGTGGTTATGTGAAACCGATTGCTGATAAGTCAAGTAATGAAGGAGATGTTGACATAGGCTTAACAAAGTCATTTCAAATTAGAAGGCCAGTAGGCTTAACAAACCCCTCTCTTTCATAACCATTTATCTATTTTCTGTCTAACTTGGTTCTTGACTGCTGTAGCAGGACCAAATTCAGTAACATCCATGAAGTCTGTAACAAAATGCATTAAAGTATTTAGTCCAGGTATGGCGCGATTATCTTTAATTTATGCACACAACTGATTACTCTCTAGTTATTCGACTGATTATGATTTTGTTTTGCAATGAAAAGCCGTAAAAGTACAAGACCAGGTTAGATATCACACGAATTGGCAATAAAATCATGTAGTTGACAAATACCGACAGCCGCATTCAGAGACATATTCAGGTGTGCTATTACTTATGTAAATTTTGACAAAAGAGAATTTGTTAATAAGCAGAGACTATGATGTCGCCTATAGCAAAAGTGTGTAAATTGGAAGGCAGTTATTTTTCAAGCTTAAATCAAGTGTTTTTATTGAAGATGTTGCAGGGAGTTGGCTGCATCTTATTGCAGCTAAAATATTCCCTTATTTTTATGGAGACAACAAGAGAAACTGAGTAACCATGTTGTAGATCAAGGGTCATTATCTTGTTTTCGGCAACTTAAAGCAAAGTTGTACGTAACTCGACAAAATCATGACTAATGGAGAGTTAAACCATAAAAGGTATATAATCATATTGTTATATCATGCTTATAAATCTTTATTGCATTACAATTTATGATGTTCCATGATTTCAACGTACAGGGGCTGGTCAGGTTACTAAAGAGAAGCTTGAATTCAAGCATAGGCTTTCGATAGCCAAGGTTGCTGATGCAAGGGTCCGAAATTTCTTAGGAAGAGGTGACACAGCAGCAGGCACCTTATCTAGTATTATTGATCAACGGCTTGGGAACAGCTTCATAGCAGAAGGTATGGAAGAGTATATCCAGTTGATAGTTTGATGTGTTGAAGTTTCTAGTGAAAGATCTTGACCCGGATTCTACAATGGCACCTGCAACATCTCTTGGTTATTTGCATTATCCCCCTCTTTTTGTATATATTATAGTATGAGCAGATGGATCATTTTTAATACTGCTAGTGTATTAGTTACAACTGTTAGTTATAAGTTAGTACTGTTGGTTCATATAATTAGTACTGTTGTTAGATATTATTGTATTTGAATTTGTTTTGATATATATTTGAATTTGTTTTGATATATATTGATTTCTTAAATGTGACTAAAAGATGTATATAGTCACTTATTTACACTTTTGGTCACTGTTTGTTTAATTCGTTGTGTGACTAAATATTACAAAAGGCCACACACAAAAAACATTCATGTGGCAATTGGATAATCAATAGTCACACAAAATACACATTTTTTCACTTAAACAACATATGGTCACACTTATTAACACTTTTGGCCACTTTATGCTTAATTGTATGTGACTAAATACCCAAAACAAACATGCTTTGTGTGACTAAATATTACAAAAGGCCACACAAACTAAGAATTCATGTGACCATTGGATGATCAATAGTCACACAAAACACACATTTCTTCACTTTAAACAGCATATGGTCACACTTATTAACACTTTTGGCCACTGTTTTTTAAATTGTATGTGACTAACGAGAAAAAAACAACACACGCTGTGTGACTAAATCATCACAAACGTCACATTTATTATATTTTCATGTGGCCATAGGATGGGAAATAGTCACACATACTGATGAATCCAACAAAACTTGTGCCTAATTAGTCACACATATTCGGGTTTTGGTCACTCTTTTTCAATGAAAACGGCCACAAACTAAACAATGTGACCATATGATACCTACGGTGGCGCGACTTTTTGTCACACACACCCAAAAAAACGTGTGTGACTATATGCATATAGTCACGCATTTTGGGTGTGATGAAAGGTAATATCTGTACCAGTGCATAGTTCCTTTTCCATTATCAATTATTGCTCCTATCGTACTCAAGAATGGGCGTCCCACCAACATCGGTGTCTATTTATCAATCGGTACATACATAATCAAAAAGTTACACAAATATGTTTGGAATCCAATTTGTAATCTCACATTCTTCACTTTACCATAAGCCTTTGCCATGGTATTATCGGCCATCAATAACACATCATTAGAAGGACAAGCCCTTCCCAACTCCATAATCTTATAAAGCTTGTAAGGCATTATACTAACACTCGCCCCCGTATCATCCAAAGCGTTGATTGCAATAGTTCTATTCACTTTTATTGGAATAAGGTAGTTACCCGGATCTTCTTTCTTTTTAGGTAAGCCTTTCTCCATCACTTTCTCCTTTTCTTCTTCTTCAATTTCCTTCTTTTTATCAAGTTTCATTTTATCCACTGAAATTTCATCCAACAACTTCCTATAGTGAGCATAGTGTTCCAACACATGAAGTATTGGTTTTTCATTTAGCAATTCTTTGAACTTTGTAGTAATCTCCTCAACACATTTTGCTTCATCAATGGGTTCTTTGGTTGGTTTTTCTTTTGGTAAGGATGTTTGGTTAGAAGAACTTTCTCCTTTGATTAGTGTGGTAGGGTGTGGTAATGATGACGGTGAAGGTATAAGACCTTTAAAAGGTGGGTATTTTTGTTTCAAATGAGTGGCCTTTCCCATTTTAACCATTTCCATACTCCCACGAATACCATCTTCATTTTCACAAACTTCCTCCATTTGTTCAAGTAACCAATTAACATCTTTATCATCTTGTAACTCTCCAACCTTAACTTGCATTTCACCTAAATCAAAATCAATAACACATTTCGTTGCCAACAAGAAATTTCGTCCAAACACCACGGAAGGATCCGTCGTGCCCTCATACTCATCAATAATCAAATCCATAGCAAAGGTATAGCCATGAATGTCAATTTTCATATCCCTTGCAATTCTCCTATTATATTTGTCCACGTCATATTTCCCATTTCCAAATTTTTTATAGAAAGCAAAGGTCACATAACTATCATTTTGTCCAAGGTTACATTCCGCATCCCAAGCTCCTAATCCTTCTATTCCACATAGGGCTGTAAACGAACTGAACGTTCAGCGAACCGTTTACGAACCGTGCGGCGGGAAACTCGTTTATGTTCATTTATTTAATAAATGAACGAGCACGAACAAGATTTTTGGTTCGTTTAGTTAATTGAACAAACATGAACAAGTGCTTCGTTCGTTCATTTGCGCTCGTGAACGTTCGATTATTTAGCTCGTTTACGCTCGATTATTTTGTTCATTTACGTTCAATTATTATCGTTCGATTAAAAACCCATATATTAAAAAGTTTTAATAAATTATATATCAAGTATATCAAAGCTCCCTAACAATAATATACTACTTAAGTACTTTTGTACTTATTAATTTCTTTAGATAATAGAGTAAAGTTTAATGAAATTGAAAAGTAGCATCAAAAGTTCAAAACAATGGTCTTCAAATGACCGGGAGTGTTTCGCGCCAATATAATTCACAGTACATGTGAATAATATTTTTTATAAAATATATTTTCTTGACAATTGACTTTATCCCATTTAACCATTTATCCTTTCAACTTAGAACTAAGATTAAAAATTAAAACTCTAGTCCTTTAACCACAAAATTCCACCTTCTTCTACAATCTAACATGGGTTAAGAGATTTATTAACATATCGATCACTAAAGATCTACAACTAGCGGTGATTCTGGTTTCACCAATTTTGATATGTAAGAATTTACATTCTCTTTTCTACTTTAGTTTGTGTAAGATAAAGCCATCAGGCTATTTAAAGTTCAATTCAACATCTTCATTTTGACAAACTTTTAGTCGAATTTAACTAATACGAAATCTCAATCTTTATCTAAATAAGCATATAATGGCATCAGGCTATTTAAAGTTGTAGTGCAAGGTTCCATTTATTTTGACATCATTATTTTGGCAATAAGGTGAATATTGTACTTGACTTTATGACAAACTTGTTTCTTTTTAACAGCTAATGTATCTTTTTTTGTATAGATGAACTACAGTGACTTAATGACTTATTGTAACAATTACTAGATGCTAAGATGTAGCCATTGTTCATTGTAGATGTCTCGAACTGAATCAAGTGAAAGCATTCCAATAATGGAAAGAGCTCCTAATATTATTAATGTCGAAGCTAGTGATTCAGAAGAAGGCATTGCAGCAGCCGCTGCACAACAAGAAAATGTAGCTAATACTGAACAACATACACCATTCATGAAAAGAAAAAGGAAAAAGACTTCAGGAGTTTAGGCACATTTTGATGAAATAAAGTTGAGTAATGGAACCGAGATGGATGAGTGGAAACACTGCTATGAAAAAATAAACAAGACTAAAGGTAGCTCCACCACACCATTACACAGGCACATTGAAATTTGTCCGAAGTTAAAAGTTTTCAAGAAAGGCCAACTAAACTTAAATGTTTTGCCTGGAAAATCGGTTTCTTCATCAATGGTGCAAAACTGGAAGTATGACAATGCTAGGATCAGAGAGCTAGTTTCTCATATGATCATGGTTCATGAATTGCCTTTCAATTTTGTTGAGTATGACTTGTTTACTATGCTTATGAAGGAAGCTTACCCGACATTTAACAAGATCTCACGTGCATCAACTAGACAAGATTGCATTTCCAGTTATGAAAATGGAAAGAAAAGAATTCAGAAATTGTTAAATTCTGTCTACAGTGTGAGCATTACAACTGATATGTGGACATCAAATCAGAATATCCATTACATGGTAGTCACTTGCCACTTTGTAGACTCCGATTTTAAGTTAAACAAGTGTATACTTAGTTTTGTTGATGTGCCTCTGCCATATTCTGGAATTGGCATATATGATTGTCTTTTCAAGTGTCTAAAAGAGTGGAATATCTAGACGAAGGTGGCTACTTTGACAGTTGACAATGCAAAAACCAATGATGCAGTAGCTAAGAAGTTAAGAGAAAATTTAAATCTACAAGGAAAACTAGCTATTGGTGGAAAGTTGTTTCATGTGCGGTGTTGTGCTCATATTCACAACTTGTTAGTTCAAGACGGCCTCTCAGAAATTGAAGATATAATTCATAATTTTCGTGAGAGTGTGAAACATGTGGGTGCCTCTCCTGGTCGTTTGCATGTATTTAGTGAGCTTTCCAAGCAACTATTAGTCTCAAACAAACATCTGATTTTAGATGTTAGCACTCGCTGGAATGCTACATATGCTATGTTGTCTACGGCATTGGAGTTCAAAGAAGTTTTTGTGAATTATGCTGACCGAGAACATACATACACCAATACCCCTCACCACCATTGCTTCAGAATATGCTTTTAGTGCCGGTGGGAGGGTAATTGATCCACATCGTTCTTCTTTAGGAACCAATATTGTAGATATGCTTATTTGTGGAGCTGATTGGTATCGTCATTATTATGGGCTACAAAAAAAGAAAACCAAGGTACCTTTTATCTTTTAAACTCTAATAGATTTTTCTTACAATGGTGGAATAACCTGTTATTTATTTTTGTTTCTTGTAGGAACAAGTTGATTTCGTAACTATGGAGCTTACTTGAGCAATGACAACTTGATCACAACTTTTGGATGACTTCTAAATCTCTTCTTTTAGACATCTTTTGGATGACTTCTAAACCTCTTCTTTGATGACGTTCAAAAAGATGTTTTATAGAAGTTATTGTTTATATATTGACTAAGATAATGATGTTCTTTAGGTGTCTTTAACTCTTTTATGTAAACATCAACTAGGTTGATGATGCTGATATGACTATACTTTAGGAAAATGATGAATATGAACATCAGCTAGGATAAATGATATTATTAAGACTATCTTTTGGGATAATGATCAGATGGTACGTTTAAAGTAATAGCTTTAGTTTGCGCTCATTTATGTCCGTTTACGTTTATTTATGTTTGTTTGTCTATTTTCATTTATGTTCGATCGTTTATGTTCGTTTAACGTTCGTTTAGTGTCTTAATGAACGAACATAAACAAACATGAACAACTCATTTTCTTAATAAACGAACATGAACAAGAAAATTCGTCCGTTTAAACGTTCGTGTCCGTTTATTTTTCTGGCTAAAATTAAATGAACGAGCATGAACAAGGCTCCGTTCGTGTTCGTCTGGTTCGTTTACAGCCCTAATTCCACAAGGTGTGGAATACCTCATACTTGGCTCGTCATATTCTCTTAACTTTGCACGGGTAAAAGTAACTACCCGAGGCTTTTCATTCTCATATTCCATACGTTCAACTTCCTTTCCTTTTGCTTGCAACTTCACCTTTTCAAAATCAACCATTTTTTCCATCCTAGACATAGCATCACCATCATCCATCAATTCCATTTCCAATTTTTCCAAGTAAGCCGAAACTTCGCTAGGTGAATCCATAACTAAAAATAAGCTAAACATTCATAGACAACACATCCAAAACAAACGTTAGGGGTTAGTAGAAAAAAACTAAGTAACTTGAAAAAGAAATCATACAAAAATCTAGAACAAATAAACTAAATAACAATTAAAATAAATAAATAGAAAAGAGTACAAAGAAAAACAAAAGAAATATTTTTTTTTTCCGGTCCACACACAAACCGGCGGTTTGGGCTGTGAAAAGTTTTACCGAGGGCTCAAACCAGACGGTCGAAGGTCTGGACCGTCGGTTTGAAATTGAAAAAGTTTTACCGAGGAGTTGGACCGGACGGTCGAGGGTCAGGACCATCGGTCAGAAAATTTTTTTTAGTGTCGAATGGCTGAAACCGGCGGTCAAGAGTCTGGACCGAAGGTTTGCAGCAAAAATTTTCAAAATTTTTCTTTTTCTTCTTTTTTTTAGTTTTTATATTTTTTATATTTAACTTAATAATTTTAATAGAAATAAAAATGAGAGAAGCACATGGAAACTAGGACAAAGAAAACACTTAACAACCATTAACCAAACAAACCAAACAATCACATAAACAAAACATGAAACAAACTCGCAAATAACACTTGGAATTAAACAATATTAGAGATCTTTTCAACCTTTAAATCCAATAATATTTAACCAACAAATTTTAGAACACGAATTATATTTAAACAAACTCATGAAAATAATCACTTTTTCTAACTAACTAAACATCCAACATTCATAATAAAGTCACATCATTCCCAAACAAGTATCACTAATTATTCCATAACAAGCATCATCATAAAACATAACATTGCATTCAACATCAAATGGTTTAACATGATTAATTTAAGTAAAGAAAATTACCCAAAAGTAAGATTACAATGAGTAATAAAAGAGTTATAGCACTCCTTAGGGCCTCCAATTGAACAAGGGAATCTTCCACCTCTTCTAACAAGTATTTCCAACTCTTCCTTGCTTCTACTTAGGATCTTTCTTGAGAATGGCAGAGATTGTTAAGCTCTTTTGGGTTAGATAAGTAATGTGATCAAGACCTTATGGTGTAAGGCTTGATTGTAAGTGTTGTATCAAAATGGGTGGTTAGGGGTCTTATTTAAGCTTGTAAATCACCCAAAAACTGTCATATTACTTCAATTATCATAAAGGAGAAGGTAATGATCGGACTCAAGTCATTATGGTAGTTAAAGTTAAGAGTTAATGCAACTCTTCATCTCAGAATTTTCTCAACCTTCGGTCTGGACCATGGACCTTCGGTTTGGGCATCAGCTGAACCTGAGGTCGAGTTCCTGAACCTTGGGTCTGGAATCCCAGCTTCGACCTTGGGTCTGGAATGTGAACCTTGGGTCGAGATCGACTTTTGGACATAAATTTCAACTTTATGTTAGCATATAACTTCGAATTTTCACACACTTCTTAGCACTTAATCTTGACTTCATCTTTTCATCCTTCTCATGTACAATGGAAATAATCATATCATGAATCAATATCTTTGTTGACGATCTTTTCTTCAATATTTGCTTGATTTTGTTACTTTTCTTCGTCTTTCTTGATATTTCCTTGTACCTAGACTTGAACACATCTTTAACAACTTTTAAGCATAAAACAATCATAAACATAACTAAATAACATATAAAAACACACAAATAACGCGATAAAAACATGTACAAAATGAGCGTTATCAAGTACCTATACAGTACTTGATCACATCGTATTTTGCTGCTTCCAGCTAAGCCCTTAACGTGTGCATTTCCTGTTTTCAAATATAATTTTAAAAGCTTAGAGTTACGATCTGGATAAGTTGATAAATAAAACTGTGGTATACTCACTCGATCACACGTGTTTATGAGGTTGCTAGTTTCTTGATTCTGATTTGATAGCTCATCTCGAATGTTAGGAATATAAATATTCATCTGAAGACTCGGTCACCCCGAGTACTCATTAGCACCTAATAGCTCGTAGGATTATTAGTAATATTAATAGTAGATTAGTTAATATAGAACTTGTGGAGTGGGTCGGGTCTTTACCCTCTGTCAGCTCACTCCACAGCCCACTCGGGGCATAATATGTAATAGTATATATACCCCTCTCCACCTAGGGAGAGGGTTGGACCTTTCATTCAAGCTAATACATTCTACTTCACTTTCTCTCTCTAAGGTTCCAAACTCTCCACTTCTCTCTCTAAAACTCTCCTTCTATTCGATCCATCTCTACTCACATACTTGTGTTATTAGTTAGTGAACATCTTACAATTGGTATCAAGAGCCATGGTTAGGTTCATATGAGTTCATGTTCACGGATTTCATTGATTGTGTTTAGGGTTTTTGGTTCGAATTGTTTTCTTGGGAAAATCACTTGTACGATTCTTGTTTGTGGTTAAATCTGTGAAAACCGTGTACTTTCTTGTTCAAGATTGTTACATAAGCGTTGTTTTGTTGCTGGGTTGGTTGTTTCTATCGATTTGTGGAGTATTTGGTCAAATCGTTTGGTGTTTGCAAAAGTGTTCTTGGCTGCGATTTGAGTTGCGCCCAGAAGTTCTTCGCTGCGATTTGATCAGTTGGGAAATTGGTAGTTGCGATTTGGTATATCTTGGAGTTTGCGATTTGACTTATTACTCAAAAGGGAAAAAGAAGTCAAATCGCTAGAAAGCGACAGGTTTGGCAGATTGTGGGTTGCGACTTGACGAGATAGTGAGAGTTTGTCCGATTGTGAGTTGCGATTTGGCTCTAGCGATTTGAGTTGTTCTTGTTGCGATTTGACAGTTGCGACTTGGGTTGTCTGATTGCTATTTGCTTATTGCGATTTAAGCTTACTCTGTTGCGATTTAAGGCTGTGACTTGTGAGTTGAGTCATTACGATTTGATCTTTGCGATTTGACTTACGATTGACAAATTGTAATTTGATTATTTGTGATTTGTTAAGTTGCGATTTGATTTATTGTGATTTGATTGATTGCGATTTGACCAGTTGCGATTTGACGTTGCGAGTTGACGCTTGCGATTTGACTTATTGTGATTTGGTTGATTGCGATTTGACTTGTTGCGATTTGACAATATGTGACTTGACTTGTTGCGATTTGATCAAATTAAGATTTGATTTTTGTAACTCGAATTTTGAATATCAATTTTGCAATTCACTCATGGATTACGGTTTCTCTTGTTAATTTTAGAAAATCCCGTGAAAGAATCTATTTCTCGTTTAAATCACAAAAATTGTAAAATCCCGTCTTAATCATGACAAGCACTGCATCTGATGATATACAAGCTGCTGGGTCCGATAATCGTCCTCCTATACTAGATAGGAATGACTACGAGTCATGGGCACAAAGAATTCGTCTCCACTGCTTGGGAAAAGAAAATGGATTCAACATCCTTAAATCCATTGATGAAGGACCATTTCAGATGGGTACTACCAGAGACGTTGTTACCACTGGTGATGATGGAACTGTGACATTTGGAATAGACAGGCCTTGAACTTACAATGATCTGACTGAAGAGGAAAAGAAGAGGTATGATGCTGACGTTAGAGCTTCCAACATTTTCATTCAAGGTCTGCCTAAAGATGTCTACAAACTCATAAATTTTAACACTGAAGCAAAAGCAGTATGGGACAATGTCAAGATGCTTTTGGCTGGATCAGAACTCACAAAAGAAGATCGTGAGTCACAACTATACGATGAGTTTGAGCATTTTAAAATGAACCCAGGAGAGAATATCACAGACTACTATGTAAGGTTCCACAAGTTGGTGAACGATATGAGAATCATAAGAATGACTATGCCGAATATCCAACTGAACTCAAAGTTTGTGAACAACATGACACCAGAATGGGACAGATTTGTTACCGCAGTTAAACTCAACAAAGGTCTAAGGGACACAAACTATGAACAGTTGTATGCGTACCTGCAACAACATGAGAAACATGCTACTTATGATCGTCTGTTGAGAGAAAAACTCAATCCTACTGCACCAAGTGATCCACTAGCCTTTGTTGCAAATGTTCAGTAATACAATCAACCACAACTTGATCAATCATATCAAAATCCCATCCCATCAAAGAATCAGTCATTGTTTGCTCAATCATCCATGCACCCACAACCTACTATGAACTCTCAACTAGACTCTGGATTTTCTCGCACTGATCAAATGATTGATGAGCTTTCCAATCATGTGTCCCTACTTGTGCAACAATTCAAAGCTGCTCAAACAAACAATCAACTCAGAAACTCATTTAACCCACGCAATCGGGCTTCTGTGGAAGATGAAAGAATTATTGTTCAGACTGTGCAGGGAAGACAAAATGGGAATCCAAGGAATGTTGGGAATGTTGGTAAGGGGAATGCTCAGAACATAGTTGGAAATGTCAACCAGGGACAAGGAAGGCAAACAAAGTGCTACAATTGTGGTGGATTGGGACATATTGCTAGGAATTGCAATTAGCCTAAACGTCCTCAAAACTCTGACTATTTCAAGGACAAGATGTTATTGATGCAAGCACAAGAAAGTGGTGCTATGTTGGATGAAGAAGAACTGTTGTTTCTTGCTGGCGATAGGGGAAATAATTTTGATGCTGATGTGGATGAACAGCCAGTTCAGGACCTTGCACTTAATGATCTGAATATCTTCAAAGCCGATGATTGTGATGCGTTCGACTCTGATGTGGATGATGAACCAACTGCTCAAACGATCTTCATGGCTAACTTGTCCTCTGTTGTCTCATCACCTCAACAAGCTGGTTCCTCCAACACATCTGTGATCTCTGAGGTACTAAAACTTTATGAAACATATAACATGGTTGATGTACAGAAGATTCCCAATGAAGTACAACAGACAGATGTGGTTGATTCAGATACTGTTGATATGGGAAATAGTAATATTTTTCCATATGAACAATATGTGAATCACAACAACATGTC
Organism: Artemisia tridentata subsp. tridentata; assembly: GCA_021014915.2. Classification (NCBI taxonomy): domain Eukaryota; kingdom Viridiplantae; phylum Streptophyta; class Magnoliopsida; order Asterales; family Asteraceae; genus Artemisia; species Artemisia tridentata. The sequence continues at coordinate 286,681,465 of CP139505.1, read as the reverse complement.
TGATGTACAAGATGGTGCATCTTCTGTTAAAAACATTGCTTGTGTTGTAAATAATGTCTGTGCCTTAGATAATACTTGTGCTGTAGATAATACTTGTGAGTTGCATGAAAACACTGTGTTTGTCACTAATGATACCTTGACCACTAGATTAAACATATATAAAGAACAAGTGGCCTTGTATGAACAGCGTGCTAAGTTTGAACTAACAGAGCCTGAGCAGAAAATGGAAACTCAAATGCTTACACTTATAACAGAGCATAATGTTAGCGAAGAAACATTAAAACTAGAGTTGAATTCTTTGAAAAGTCAGCTGGATCAGACTGTTAAGCAAAAACAGGAAGCTCAAAAAAAGTTAAATACTCTAAAGCAAGAATTCAAAGATAAAGAAACATAACTCTTAAATGATTTCTCCAGACTTAAAACCCTAAAGAATAAGCTTGAAGATAAGTTGTACACACAGGACCAAACCAGACAGACTGCTCAAATGATTTACAAGCACAGAAAGCTGAGTGATAAGCATAGTGAGAATACCATAAGTTAACCAAAGTCTGCGTACCTTAGGAACGCAAAAATGGCCCAACCCGCATTGTATGATGCTAATGTGATGTTTACGCCTGATCATGCCCCACCTGACCACTCATCATCAGAAGAGAATGATGAAATAGATGTGTGGAAAAGAGAAAGAGTGAATGAGAAAATGAAGGATCCCATCCGCATAGCCAATCGAATAATAATCAAACCCCATGATTATAATATGGAAAATCGATTGACCGTGTTTGCACCTCAAAAGAAGTTAACGCCTGAACAAATATTTTGGAAGTATGATACTGAAAAGAAAAAAACTGATGAGCTTGAAGCCAAAACCCCATCCCTTAGGAAAATTGCTGCTGCGACGGTGTATCCTCCCAATACACCTAGACATTTGGTTCCTTTGACTCTTCCCACTGAATGTAAAACCTTAATTAGCATATATGTACTTTGTCAACTATTTGCTGATTTTGATAAAACATGTAAGAAGAGAATTACACCAACAGGAATAACTGAGGGAGAAAGGTGTTTTGAACATACAAAAAGGTGTTACTTAACTGAGGTCATGCCATTCTTTAAACTACTCAAAGAACATTTTGAAGGGATGCAAAATACTATTAAAACAGAAGTAAATGAAATGAAAGCAGTGTTTAAAGATATGGAAAATGAGGTAACTCAAAATGTGATAGAACTTAAGACTCGTGAGATTGAAAGAAAGAACATTCTCATCACAAATGAGAATTTGATTGCTAGATGTATTGCACAAGATGTATTTTATACTGCTACTGATTCTGCATTATCTGCTTGTCAATTTCATGAGTATTCTATTGCTTTGAATGTTACCCAGAATCGTGTTGTTGAGCTTGAGGGGGAGAATTTGAAATTGCTTGATCAAATTCAAAATGATGACCATGATAACATGGTTAAACGTTTTTCAAAACTAGAGGTTGAGTATCTTAATTTACAATTAAAATATCAACACTTAGAAGAAAAATGTAAACTATCAAATGTCAAGACATCTTTGGATGCTCCTGAGTTTGATACGTATTTTGAATTAAGCAAACGGGATGAGAAAATTCAAGCTCACACGAACACGATTTGGCTATTGAGGGCTCAAATTCCCCAATTAAAATCAAACAAGTGTGATGTGCATGGAACCAATAAACCTTCGTCTTTAGATTCTCAGAATTTTCACTATCAAGATACCATCAATAAGTTACACTATGAAAATGAGTGTTTTCGAGTTGAGAATTCTAAGATTAAACAGCATTACAAAGAGTTATATGACTCGATTAAAGTTACACAAAACAGTCATAATGAAAAGATAACTTCTTTGTTAAATGAAATTGAGAATCTTAAGACTCAGGTGAAAGGTAAAATGCCAAGTATCACCTGTGATTGTGTTGCATCAAAGGTTTCTGCAATTAAAATGTATGATGTTGATGTTGGGCCTATACCATTTCCCCTTAGAAACAATAGACCTGCCCATCAAATATATCTCCATCACCTTAGGGAAGGCCTTGACACACTTCGTGAGGTTGTAGAAGAGGACAGAATAGAAAAGCCACTTGATAAGGCAGTTGTGTATGCTTGTGTTCTCACAAAAAGGATTCAGGAAGTGTTAGAATATGCCATTGGCACTGGCCCTAAGACCGATAACAAAAGAGATAGAATTGTTGCATCATCATCCACAATTAAGAGCAAGCATGCAACTTTTGATGAAACATGGAAAGCATCTATTCCTAGCACATCTAAACCAGAAAACCAAATGGCACTACAACAAACTAATGTTCCCATTATTGCTTCTACAGGAGTAAAACAAGTCACTAGAGCTAGCAAGTCAACGCTTAAAAGCAATACCAAGAATGATTGGACTGCGCTGACTAAAAGTGATAGTGAGAAGAAAGTAGAAGCCCATCCTAGGAACAATAAGTTTGTTTTTATGAAAAAGAATCGTGTTGATTCTAGTATTTGTCTTAAAAGTACTGTAATTGATTCGAATTCTGTTGCTATTTGTAAGACATGTAATGAATGTTTAATTTCTGGCAATCACGATAGATGTGTTATGTCATTTTTGAGATCTCCCAAACAACCCCATGTTATGAATGTTAGGAGACCTGAAACATGTAAGAAAGTTTGGAAAGCAACATGAAAAACGTTTGCTAATGTTGGATACAAATGGAGACCCACTGGATGGAAGTTCACTTTAGGAAACCAGTGTCCCTTACCTAGAAAGAATAATCATAAGATTGTGAAGTCTAAGGAATGGAGACCAACTGGTCGAATTTTGCCTCTAGAAACACAATGCCTTCCATCTAGGTCATCTACTACATCTAGGGTAGCCTTTACTATAATGACAACAGCATCTATGAACCCTGTAACTCCTGAATTTGTGTGTGCTAACCAAACGGACCCCAACTGCACGTGGGGATCCACATATTTCAGTTATCCATCATTGTCTGTTTTCAAATGTAGGTCGTACAAATCGTCCTTTGGTATTTGGACTCAGGCTGCTCAAAACATATGACGGGGGATCGCTCACGGCTCAAGAACTTCGTGAAAAAGTTCATCGGGACAGTTAGATTTGGGAACGACCACTTTGGGGCAATTATGGGGTATGGAGATTATGTGTTCGGGGACAGTGTAATCTCTCGGGTATACTATGTGGAAGGACTAGGGCATAACTTGTTTTCGGTTGGTCAATTCTGTGATTTCGATCTTGAAGTGGCCTTCAGGAAACACACTTGTTTTGTCAGAGAGTTGGATGGTGTGGATCTCCTCAAAGGCAGTCGTGGCACCAATTTATATACCATCTCCATTGAAGAAATGATGAGGTCCTCTCCTATTTGCTTGCTTTCAAAGGCCTCAAAGACCAAGTCTTGGCTTTGGCACCGTCGTTTAAACCATTTGAACTTCGGTACCATAAATGACTTGTCTCGCGAGGACCTTTTACGAGGCATGCCCAGACTAAAGTTTGAGAAAGATCATCTATGTACTGCATGTCAACTGGGCAAAAGCAAGAAACAAACCCACAAACCCAAAACTGTCAACACCATCCTGGAAGTTCTTCACACCCTTCACATGGATCTGTGCGGTCCAATGAGAGTACAAAGTATAAACGGGAAGAAATACATTCTTGTGGTTGTCGATGACTACTCTCGGTTTACGTGGGTAAAGTTTTTGAGAACAAAGGATGAAATTCCAGAGGTTATCATCAAACTAATTAAACAGCTGCAAGTAAGGCTCAACAAAACTGTCTAAATCATCCGTACAGACAATGGAACTGAGTTTGTCAACCAACAACTCAGTCATTTCTATGAAAGTATTGGCATAACACACTAGAAAAGTGTTCCATGCACTCCTCAGCATAACGGTGTGGTTGAAAGAAGGAACCGTACTCTGGTGGAGGCTGCAAGAACCATGCTAATATTTTCCAAAGCTCCGATGTTTCTTTGGGCAGAAGCAATTGCAACAGCATGTTACACCCAAAACCGATCCCTGATTCATACTACTCACAACAAGACACCTTATGAGCTGATTCATAATAAGAAGCCAGATCTCTCCTTTCTTCGTGTGTTCGGTGCACTGTGTTATCCGAAAAATGACAGTCAAGATCTGGGAAAGTTGAAAGCTAAATCAGACGTAGGTTTCTTCGTTGGGTACGCACCAGATCATAAGGGATATAGAATCTATAACAAAAGAACCCGACAAATCATGGAAACAATTCACGTTACGTTCGATGAGTTGTCTGAGCAACCGGCTTCTGGACAATCTAGTTCTGGACCCGCTCTTAACCTTTTGACACCCGGACCAATTAGTTCGGGTCTTGTACAGAATCCCACGCCTGCAGTTCCTTATGTACCTCCCACAAGTGAAGAGTTGAAGAAGTTATTTGATCTGATGTTTGATGAATATTTTGAGCCAACAACAATTGATACTACCACTGATACTCCAGCTGTACTTCCGGTTGCTGATGCTCAAATTCCACATGATTCAGAAGGCCCATCAGTATCTGTCTCAATCAGTCTCGATGCTCCTTCTGCTAGTCCTTCACCCTTATCATCAAATATTCAATCTTCTTCGGTGCAGCAAGGATCTGCAGATAACCATTCTTTTGAAGTTAATCCATTTGCTCCTGTGGATGATGTTCCATTTGAAAACATATTTGCTCCTGAATCTTCAGCAGACACATCCACTTCAGGAGATCACAACACGGCAACATCAGTTCAAAACTCTTAACCCCACGATCATCTCAGAAAATGGACCAATGATCATCCGATTGACAACATCATTAGTAATCTCTCACGTCCGGTATCTACTCGAAAACAGCTAGCCACCGATGCCCTGTGGTGTTTCTTCAACTCTGTACTATCAAAAGTCGAACCAAAAGATGCAAAAGAAGCAATGACCAAAGACTGCTGGTTCAACGCTATGCAAGATGAAATTCATGAATTTGATCGGCTTGAAGTATGGGAATTAGTACCTCCTCCAGAGTGTGCAATGATCATTTCTCTAAAGTGGATCTTCAAAGTGAAACTTGATAAGCATGGTGATGTTCTTAAGAACAAGGCACGGCTAGTTGCAAAAGGATATCGACAAGAAGAGGGCATAGACTTTGAGGAATCATTTGCTACTGTTGCACGAATTGAAGCCATCAGAATCTTCCTCGCAAATGCTGCTAGTCGGAATATGATAGTCTACCAGATGGATGTTAAAATAGCTTTCTTAAATGGTGACTTAAAAGAGGAAGTCTATGTAAGTCAACCAGAAGGATTTGTGGACGCTGATCATCCTACTCATGTCTATCGCTTGAAGAAGGCCCTCTATGGCTTGAAGCAGGCACCTAGGGCATGGTATGACACCTTGTCCAAGTTCCTTCTTGCAAATGGATTCTCCAAGGGTGTTGTTGATCCTACATTGTTCACCAGGAAGGCAGGCAAACATCTACTCCTTGTTCAGATATATGTAGATGACATTATCTTTGCTTCGTCTGATCCCAGTGAATGTGATTGGTTTTCGAAAGAGATGAGTTCTAAGTTCCAGACGTCGATGATGGGACAAATTTTGTTCTTCTTAGGATTGCAAATTTCTCAAAGTCCTGGAGGCATCTTCATTAATCAATCCAAATATGCAAACGAAATTCTAAAGAAATTTGGATTCGATTCAAGTGACTCTGTTGACACTCCCTTGATTGAAAGATCAAAGCTGGATGAAGATCTATCTGGGGTGCCGGTTGATCAAACAAAGTATAGAAGTATGATTGGATCCTTGATGTATATCACCGCCAGTAGATCAGATCTTCTGTTTGCTGTATGTATGTGCACTAGGTACCAAATCAAGTCCACTAAAAAGCATCTGGAATCGGTGAAAAGAATCTTTAGATATCTTCATGGCACGATTCACATGGGACTCTGGTATCCAAAAGACACTGCAATGGAACTCACAGCTTATGCATATGCGGATCATGCAGGGTGTCACGATATTCGTCGAAGTACTTCGGGGGGAGCTCAATTTTTGGGGGAAAAGTTGGTTAGTTGGTCTTCTAAGAAGCAAATGAGCACGTCTATATCTTCTACAGAGGACGAGTACATTGCTATGTCTGCTTGCTGTGCTCAAATCCTATGGATGAGATCACAACTCTCAGATTATGGGCTTTCATACAACAAAATTCCCATGTATTGTGACAACAAAAGCGCTATCGCTCTCTGCTGTAACAATGTCCAACACTCCCGGTCGAAGCACATCGACATCAGGCATCACTTCATAAGGGAACAGGTTGAGAAAAGGATTGTCGAACTCTACTTCGTGAGGACGGAGTTTCAGTTGGCTGATATCTTCACTAAGGCACTTCCGAGAGAACGGTTTCAGTTTATTCTCCCGCGACTTGGCATGAAGAGCTTGACACCTGAAGCACTCAAGAGTCTTCAAGAAGAAGATGAGGAGTAAAGGATTGGCTTCACATATCCTTGTATATATGTTGTATATATCTTAAACAAAAAGAAAATAGAAAAATATAAAACCTATAAAAACCCAAAAAAAAAAAAAAAAAAAAAAAAAAAAAAAGAAATCAGAAAAAAAAATACCAAAAATAGTTTCTCTAGGCATGTCTTCTGTTTATCGATAACATTTACGGTCCTAGAAATGTCATTCAATAATGAAACGGGTCTTTAAATGAAGCTCGAGCAGAAGTTATACTAACAGGTTAAAACATGTCTAAAGGGCTTGCAGTTACTTCATACTGCAACCCATGCTTTACAATGGGGAAAGCATGTCGCCAAAAAGACGGCTGTTCCTCCAACTGGGTGATGTTCACCTAGGCATGGATTACTTTATATCCATGTTTCTTCGAACTGATGTACGATTCAGTGCATCATTTCTTGTAAAAGAAGTGAAGTCTTCTTTACACCATAAACTCTTTCCATTCTATGATTCTTCAGGAGAGTTTTGGTGTTTCACAAGGTGGTAACTGGACTTAAATTTCACAAATACTTGTCGCTCAATTGAATGACTACAGCTCTTTAAATAGAAAACAGGTCATTAATTAAGGGGGAGAGTATTTGTTCAAATTTCTGACACCTTTTTACACATTGTGCAACATCAGCAGTGACACTCTCTCGTGGCTTAAGGGGGAGCATAGTATGCTCCGTAATCAGAATACATTTAAACCTGACCACATTTTCTCCCAAATTTTCTAAACATATTTAAATCAATTGGGATCACAAATCTCAAATGGTTTGAAATTTTTGATCGGGGGAGAGAATGTGACTTAAATATGAAATTCTGATAAAAAATGTGATCTTTTGAAACTCAAGTGTAGGCTCTCCCATATGTGCTAAACCTTTTCGTATATCGATGCACATATTGAGGGGGAGCGAATGATTTGTGATGGCTATTGTGAAAGAATACCAAGGACCGACCATTTTATTTAACGTACTGGAGTTATAAGGATGGTAAGGTTAGGTATATGTTCCCATGATCCAGCCAGAACCGGAGGGATCTTCCCAGGGACAATCCTCTAGTTAGAATAGAAGTCCTTAGGAATGATTAAAAAAGGAGAAAAGTGAATAAGGGAAGAGTGCCGACTGAGATGGAGCTAGTACTGGAACAAACCCAACAAGGTACTAGTGGTGAAGTCTCGGTAAGGACTGAAGGGGTTGAAGAATGAAAAAGAAATGTAAAGATAAAGGGTGAAAAAAAAGAAGCCCTCCTTACACATTAGGCAGAAACCAGGTCAACACATATGCTGTCAGAATCACTTAGTTGATTGCTGACATTGAAGACAAAGTATCATGGACCCAGTGATACGCTGCACAACCCTCCCTAGCCACTCAAGGTCCCTCAAAGGACTCTTGTTTCACTTGTCACGGAGATCAATACATTGCTATCGTCTCTCTCACTCCGAGTTAGATGATATTGAAAAGGTGGCAGTCCTCTCCAGCCTCCGATCACTAAATCAAAATGCACTATTGAGTCTAGAGCCAAGAGATCATCAATTAATCTCATTAGGACACATTTCCAATATGCTTCCTATTTCATACACCGTGAAAAGCAAGAAAATATATATGAAGAGTCCTACGCATTATCCTTGTGGTATTGCCAGAACATCCGAGTGATACGTAAAGTATTCACAATGAAGATGGAAATCCTTCTTGAGCCAACATCAAACAAGCTCTTGGTGGGTGACATGTGAGATCCTTCATGGATCAAGCTTATGACAACTGGAAAGAAATGATGGGGCGATTCAAATTTGAATCAAACTTGTTCCAGGAAATGGATTGACGGATACTTTTGGAAAACCTTTCAATGTGCTCACCAACAAAGTTTCGAGCACATTGATTGTGAAAATTTTCAAACAAAAGTATTTTTGACAGAAATGTGATTCAATTTATAAAACCCTTGTCGTGTTGCACAAAATGTTTAACCAGTGACACGCAAGTGATTTTTCTAACCAATTTCTCGTCAATCAGTGAGTATTTAATTCACTGATTCACTCTACCGTGCTGTCTGCTTTGAGACGTTCCGGTATGAGAACATGCTTAGTATGATGATTCTGACATTAATTTGTTGGAAGACTCATTACTACAAGCTGGAAATTCCTGTCAAGGAGAATCTTCTTTAAAGGGGATTCTACCTGATCACAGGTCGGTCTTCACAGAACCGAAGGTTAAATCCAACCACCACATCGAACGAATGACAAAGCCATATTCGTTCTCTAACTTTATTGCTAACTGTTTTATTTCAGATTCATATAAAGATGGCGATGGTGGTTCCTGATTCCAGCAGAAATGTGTCAATCCACACTCCATGCTCACACTTCCAATTCATTATCAAAGACATCATGATAGTTGAAAGACCTACAACACCGCTTCTGCAACTCTGATGAAATCTATCATGATCCAGAAATGTGTGAGCATGCGAGCCCAACGGTCACAACAAATCACATGGAGGCTTTACTACAATGGATGAGCTCAGAGATTTCCGGTGGCTGATGATCTCAAAGAAGGCTCTAAGATCACAACCTCACATAAAGACGATGCTGCAAGATGACGTGAAGATATATGATGGATGATAACTTCAAGGATACTCAAAGATCATCCAAGATAAAAGATCAGTCATCAAAAAGTTCACTACTGAAAGGCACAAACATCTACAAAGTTGAAGAATCAAAGACTACGAGCTATGAAGACACATTCAGAGGATAGAGTGCTATAATTTCAAATTTTATTTCCGGGGTGACCTCCCTTAGGGGGAGATTGTTAGGAATATAAATATTCATCTGAAGACTCGGTCACCCCGAGTACTCATTAGCACTTAATAGCTCGTAGGATTATTAGTAATATTAATAGTAGATTAGTTAATATAGAACTTGTGGAGTGGGTCGGGTCTTTACCCTCTGTCAGCTCACTCCACAGCCCACTCGGGGCATAATATGTAATAGTATATATACCCCTCTCCACCTAGGGAGAGGGTTGGACCTTTCATTCAAACTAATACATTCTACTTCACTTTCTCTCTCTAAGGTTCCAAACTCTCCACTTCTCTCTCTAAAACTCTTCTATTCGATCCATCTCTACTCACACACTTGTGTTATTAGTTAGTGAACATCTTACATCGAATACGCCTGCATTCATTTAGTATTGCCAAATATCAAACAGTATTATAAACCTAATAATGTCAAAACATAAATGCATATAAATTGAATGATTGAACTACTATACACACTATAAACATAATTTCTTACAAAAATTAAGAACAAAAACCACATGGGGTGACCCAATGGTTTGGATTTGGTCTCCTAAGTGGTTAAAGTCCCTGGAGGTCCCAGGTTCAAATCTTGGGGAGAAAATTAATCCTCATGTGGCCACGGAGGTTCACCTGCGATGACTCCGGGCTATCCAAAAGGGTAGTCGCCCGGGATTAGTCTGCTCGCAATGTCAAGTCGGAACCCAGGTTTAAAAAAAATAAAAAAATAAGAACAAAGCCGTCGAATTACCCCCCCCCCTCAAGATTCAAATCTAGCCGCTGTCCTGCAGTGACTTTGTCAATTTCATACCTATGTTGTGAAAAAAATAATAATAAAAATAAAAAAAATATAATAAAATAGATTTCAAAACTTCATCAAATTTATCCGCATTGTAAATCAAATAAAAATTGCAGGTTGAAACTTTGAATGATAGCAAATCATATGCCACTAAACATCAACTACCCACACCTTAACTCACTGCGCATCTTTATTATATCACTTTTTATTGGTATATTTGATACCTGTTTCAGCAGGGGGTGTTTGGGAAATAACCCTTACGCGTATTATCGTTAGCACCACCTGTTGTTGCTGCAGCAGTGACATGCGTCGGCACTATAACATAAACACAAAAATGTCAATGGTGACCACAAACATTAAATAGTCCTAAAATAGCAAAAAATTTAGTTACCATTGTGTGCAACTATGCATCATGAGTTCATGCCTTAATTATGTGGTTGAATACCATTAACTGAATGAGCATCTTTTGATATTCATAGAAGACCCAACACTTCATTCATTCACGCCATGTAATGTTCAGGGGCATTTTTAATATCTTTCCTGAGCTTGACTCTGAACACCTCAACGGCTAGCTACAAATTAGTCACCTACTGAAGTAGGGTTGGTTGTTCCGTTATACATATCAATCCAATAAGGAATGAACATCAGTCACATAGAAATCAAATATTTAATCAAAATGATAACTCAAAAAACTTATACCAGTTTGGGTATTCGTTTCATATTTAGTCTCTGATTCCTTCCTACTCCTTCAACCCAACTGAAATTTTGCCACAAACATGCATATTCTATGGTTATGGGGGTGTTTGGGATTACGCAGTGCAACTACCTATTTGTTCAAGAGAAACTGATATTCTCAAATTCGTATAACCCAATTTTGAACCAAAGGTGCTAATTAAGAACAAAAGGTAGAATTTAGACCCCTCAGCTAATTAAATAGAGTATTGATAAGAAGGTGCCAAATGGGGCAGTAGAAACAATATATAATTCGTCGACCAAAAAAAAAACTCTGTTTTTATCCATTAACCTATAGAATTTGAATAAGCCATTTTACACAATAGCAGTCTATGCAGGCCCAGTCTTCTCAAGCTGTATACCAAACCATAAGAGCTAAATAAGTGTATATAAATTCTATCAACTGATATACATTCTTAAAAAGTTGCGTGTAACTCACAATGCCATAAAAAGATTCTCTCCAAGATATGCCAGAAGAGTGGCGAGTTCAAGTTTATCATCAGCAAGTGCATTGATCATTAAAAAAGATACCTACAAAAGATTAGTCATTTTAAGAGCATGGTTGCATGAACTGAAGAACAAATTATTCATTGTAAGAGCATGGTTGCATGAACTGAGGAACAAAATTCATATGAACGGGTTTGATTGTGTATGTACCTACAAACACAAAAAAAAAAATACCTACAAACACAAAAAATACCTACAAACACAAAAACAAATGTAAAATATCAAGATTTAACCTTTGTCCTCTTCCATGAAATTTGTTCAATGTTCACAAATACCTAAAAACACAAAAAAATAAAAATAAATAAATTACAATGATGATTGAAGATTCACATGAATACAAACATATTGATGTAACATACAGTGGCATCCATTGCCAAGCAAAGTGACTTACTGCTTTTGCCTACATAAAATATACAAATTATGAACTCCACGTATGTATAATATTGTATAATGTCAATATCAATTAAGGAAAACCCCATCAACTGAACTGCTCAAAATACACCATTTTTTAAACCAGCAAGCTAGAAACCTTGGTACCTAGTCGTGTGTGCAACACTTTTTAATCAGTGGACCAACACGAAACAAATATTTCAAAAGTCATGTTCAATCATTTGAACAACTAAAATATAATTATAACAAAAACAATAAAAAAAAAGGATTACCAGCCCATATGGCCTTCTAGGGACCTCCTTCTAATTCGTACTGTTCACCAAAATTCAAAACAAATGATAATTAATTAGTGAGAAAATATATCTAACCAAAAAACATGTAGAGAAACATAATAAATGTAATTAAAAATAGAAAAAAGAAAAAAAAAACCATATTATGACATTATTAGTTAATTGTGTGTACTTGAACATATTAGGGTTTTTTGAGGAAAAAGAGAGAGAGAGAGAGAGAGAGAGAAAATTTGTTAAACCGAATGATATTAGGGCTGTGAGTTTAAAAAAGAGAGGATATGGAGGTCTGATATTAATGTATTAAGGTTTTGCAGTAGCCGTATATTTTGTTTATTTAGCCATATATTAATGATTAGTTTGCTAAATATTTAGCCGTATATTTATATTGTTTTTGGTTCTTGATCACAATCAATGGCTTGGCTCCTTTGGTGGGGACGTTTGCATTGTAACCTACACATGCAAGTTCGAATCTCACTATTGTTATTTTTTAAATCCGGATTTAAATTATTAACCAAAATTGCCAACATGGACAAAACCGATGACATGGAATAAAATGTGCTTATGTGGTATTATGAGGTGGCATTAAATTCGATGATGTGGCTTTAAAATGGTCAAATGCCTCCTGTTATATATATATATATATATATATATATATATATATATATATATATATAAAACAGGATGCGTTTGACGTCATCAATGCCACATAATGCCCAGTAATTATGCATTAATGCCATGTCATAATTCCACGTAAGCACCATTTGTTCATAAAATCCGGATTTATTTTGGCCAAAAAATCATGAAGAAAGATTCGAACCTAAGTCTTGGCATCCACACACAAGCGTGTCAACCAGTGGAGCGTGTAACTTAATGTGATTTGATAATTGAAAACAATTATGTCATGCTTTAATAACTACTACATTCCCAAATAGATATTCATAAACCTGAAAATTATATAGCATATATCTCTACAACTTAAAACCCTAATCTCACTTTCGTTCATAATATACTTTTTCTCCAAACCGTAATTTTATATTTTGCTCAGCCTTATTTTTTCCCTCAATTCTCTCATGCTGATCTTCTTTTTGTGTGTGCAGGTTTGAGAATACCAGGTGGTCTTTGGAAGTGCCATGCTAAGTTTTCTCATGAGGTTTTTTATTTATTTATTTATTTTATTTTATTTTACTGTGATCATATAACTAACCATCCGTGTTTGTAGTTTGTCGCAACAATAATACTCCAAGAACAACAAGAAGATGTCATTAAGAGTACGGTTTATGTTTATGATATTGATCACCATGTATAAAGCTACATAAATCTTTGCTTTTATTGTTGTTTCTAACTATCTTCTACAAGTTTTGATCTGTATTTACTTTATTTGGTTTGTTGGATTTAGGTAACTAAAGAACAACTTGCAGCCCTCTTCATCAATTGTGGAATAGTCTTTTGATGGAGCCATGAGGCTTCAAGGTTGCCTACAGCTAATTATAAATCACCACCTGCCACCACAACTACAAACCCTACTATTTAAAAAACCCTGACATCCAAAATCATATTCCACCCGAATGTATTTGATCACTTTTCTCCCTCTATTAAAAAAACCCTAACATAGCCACTCATAATACACCACACACTAAAAGCATATCCAATCATGATTAGGTAACTCATATCAATATTTTTTTTTTATTTTTAGGATTCCATAGCAGTTGTCGTTAATTACATAATGACTTGATACGATTTATTTTTATGAAATCTCTATTGTTCATTCTGAAGGTATTACTATTTTTCTTTGTATTACTATTTTTCTTTGCAATATTGTTTTAATTGCAAACTTTATCAGTAGAAATCATGGCAATTTATGGCATTCGAATTTTAATGATGTTACTGTTTTCTTTCTATACGAGTAGATTTAGTTTTCATTTGAGGTTTTATTGCAGTAGGATCACTTGATTTGTTGATGATATAAGATGTTACAATTTAGTTTTATATATAGTCGATGATTCGGCTGCTTAGAAAAAGGTTTGAGGATTGTAATTTGTTTTAGTTTTTTTTTGAGGTTTTTGTAGGTGATTGCAATGATGTGACTGTTAATTAGCTTGCGTTATTAGATTTAGGTTTATTCTCAATACTTTGGTTGCAAAGAAGATCTATGATTGTGTACATGGCTTAGAGTTAGGTTTTATTCGAGGTTTTTTGCAGTAGTAGTGATTTGATTGTGAATCGAGTTTGAGTTGGTAATGAGTTAGATATATAGTTGATGGTTCGGCAACGAAGAAGAAGGTTTGCTAATTTTGTTAGTTTTAGGTTTTATTTGAGGTTTTTGTAGGCGATTCAGTGATGTGATTGTTAATTATTTTTAATGATAAGATTTATGTTTGATTGTTGATGCTTTGGTTGCGACGAATAATGATTGTGTACTCGGCTTAGAGTTGAGTTTTATTTGAGGTTTTTTTAGCGGTAGTGATGTAATTCTGAATGAGTTTGATTTACGTAACGAATTAGATAAAAAGCGTGGTTGTAGGTTAGGTTTAGGATTTGGAAGTGACAGCTTTGAAGTATGTGGACGGTGTCAATGTTGTAAAGTTTAGCTTAAGGCCTGTGAATTGTAAATGACTATGTGTTTATAAGGTTAAAGTTTGGAGATGTGTGATATATGTTCATAAAGTAGGTTTAGAGTTAGGGTATTGCTGTTGAAGCATACAGGCGGTGATTAGGTTACGACGCTTAGCATAGAAAAACTGCCTCATAGTCTGTTTAGTTTAGCTGCATTCTATTCGGACACTGTTTGTTTTTAAGTTTTTGGCTTATTTCGACTCCGATAGTAACAAAACAGTTAGGAAATCTCAGTTAAATGAACAAACTGTTGTTAGTAAGCCGTTGATTAATCTTATGAATAAGGGTTGCTGAGTAGTTGAACCCGATACATCATACCCTCTTTTTATAGGCTTACTTGAGGAAGGAATCTTCAAGCACGGGGCTTTCTCTGAGCGCAGATCAGGAAAAAGAGACAGACAACAAAAAAATCCAACCAAGGTAACTGATGGAAGACAGCAATGTGTGTCATATGGAAAGGAGATTACTGAATTTGGACATGATACATTTACTGACCGTCTCCAAGGTGATAGCAGTAAGTGTCTTCTAATAGACATATTAAAATTTTATGTTTTAAGTGAATATAGCGCTGCTGTTTTAATATGCATTCTTGAAATTCTGCTCATGTAAATATTAATATATGATACGCTCCTATGCTTATCTTAGAAAGACGGTGAATATTGTTAAATTTTAATCTGCAGTGGAACACTCTCTGTATCAACTGTTAGTTACGCTAACTTAACTTGCTTACTCATTTCTGACATGTTTCCCAATTTGCCCAGAACCATCGATATTTTTAAATCCATTTACTGATCAGGGTAATTTTATGATTTCCGAACTCTGGATAAAGTTTTTCGTGGTCTTGAATAATCCTGTGGAACGAAACCAAATACCATGTGTGATCAAGATGAAGATGAAAAAAGAGGGTGTGCATAAGATGAAACCAAAACAGTTAGGGCCTTAGCCTTCCCAAGGTTAAATATGCAGCAGGTCAAAAATTAGATGTATCATATGTTAAATATAAATTGCCACTTTTTGTTTGTTACACCGCTTGGCTGTGATGATCCTTTAACTATGTTGCCTTGCAGCAGAAGGTGGAAAGATGGAAGTGTGCGACAAATGGTCGCCACAGCAACCTCCACGTGCCCAGCCAAGGCATCCACTGATCTGAGCTAAGTTTTCGTTTACCCATATCTATTATAGGCGATGCTAAACGATGGTGCTTTGTTTGCTTGTTTCACCTACCCGAAAAAGGTTTTGCTGGTCTTGACAATCAGTATACCAAGCATACATGTACTTCTTATTGCTTTCTTTGTGTTGTATCCTTTAGCTAAGCTATCTCACTTTTTTTTGTCTTTGTAGGGTATTGGACACAACTGTGATCAATTTCAATTTATAAATCTTGGTTGGTTCGAGGGAGCTGGTGATCTTGGTGGTGGATTGTTATCAGATACATCTCACAGCCTCTCTCTCATTCTTATAAAAAAAACCACCTTACTGCCTCTCTCAAAAATCCAGGTTTATCTTCCAAAGTGCAAGATATAACGAAAACCGTAGCTTATAAACTGTGATACAACCTATTTATAGGTTGCGATCGTAGTTGGCATCATCTATAATAGATATCTTCCGGCTTTGATCCGATGCATTTTTGTAGATTTGACCAACAAGCATAAACCGGTTTTGTTGCGTACATCAATATATACAAGGTAATGTACATATGATTAAGGCGATGACGATAATTTTGTACACTTACATTTTATCAACGCACGTTCCTTGGCGTGGCAACCAGAATTGCGGTTGCCATTTTTTACTGTCATGCTAGTATCTAATACGGAGTAATAGTTTGTTGGGTGAAATTATCATGTGGAAAATATATGCGAGGTATACATATAGTTGTGCTTAAATATATCTTATGTGCAAGTTTAAATGGGTATAAAATGCCAAAAGTGAAGCTAGCAGTAGTGTAGCACAACCGCTTTAGATCTACACAAAAAAGATGTAAAGTTTAAAAGAGTTTAAGTATCCGAAAATGTAACTGACTCTTTTGCGAGTCTTACTTGAATCTAAAAGGGATTTTCTTTGGATGATAAATTTTAAGACTTGTTTTGTTTTGTGCAGGTACAAAAGGCCAACTGGTCAAATCATGCCACCTACTTTGAAAAGGCTGCTTGCTATAACTAAGTTTAAGCAGGTGTTTGGTGTTTCACCACCTTCAGTTACTGGTATTCTACCGCACAAGGTGTGACCTCATGATGCATAGTTGCTATAACTAAGCTTATTTCACCGGCTTATGGCCCATTTGTATTTGGAAAAGCTCATGAGCTGGTCTTTTTTGGTTTATGAGGTAATTAGGTTGACCTTTTGTACTTGAATAAGTTGCACTCATAACCGAAAAAGGGGAGCTTATGAGCTTAGTTGACTGAATAAACAAAAAATATCGGTCGAATTTGGGTCAAAGTAATCACAAGTCAAACTTCTCACGAAGAAAAGTCAACTTGAAATCATTAACGCAAAAACAACCAATTGTAATAACCGGATAAGCGTGTACCCGGGTCGTTCTCCCTGCGAGGCGTGAAATTGAGAATATCGTTTTCGGTTCGTAATTAAAGTGCTTGAAAAGACGAGATTTTGTTTTGGTTTTTAAATAAAACTAAAATTAATAAACGCGAACTTTAAACTACGAACGAGTAAAAACGTCAAAATATTTAAAAATTAACCCTACGAGTATCAAAATAATTTTTATAAACTCTAAATGGCAAAAGAAAATTTTGGAAAAAAGAAAAATATTTTTTTGATTTTTTAATAATTTTATATGAATTAAAAACTATTTAAACTAATTTAAATTGCTAAAAATACCAAAACTATTTTTAAAAATCTGAAAATTTTCCTTAAAATACTTTATGCTACCCGAAAGCTAAGAAAAATTTAAAAAGTGAAAAAGCTTTTGGAAATAAGCTAAAATTAAGCTGACTGCTTCAATTAAGCTTATAAAGGAAAGGAAAAACAAAAGGTGTTTTAAATTAAATATGTAAGATTAAACTAAAAGAAGCAAATGGTGCAGTGGTAATGTTGTGATGTTGGTGTGCTGACTGACCTGGGTTCGAACCCCAGGGAGGACACTTTTTGCTATTTAAATTTAAATTTTTTTTTTTTTCTTTGGTTTTCTTTTTTAAACAAACAATACCTTTAACTTTCTTTTTTAAAAATCCAATTACCACTTTGATACTTTAAACTGATAGCCTGTTTTAAACCATTAAGAAGAGATACAAAAATCTTGACTTGGGGAATAATGGGTCTGTCTGAGATCCATAATTTCAAGAATCCGTTATATTTAGTCGAAAGAGCATACATAAATACATCTGACTACAAACTACTCAAATTAGCAAAGGAATAAGTAAACTTTATCAGCTACACTTCGAGTCAACCCTAGTATCTTTTAAACCCAAAATCTAAAACTTAGCAAAATCACAACATTAACAAAAACACTAATAGCAAAACCTTAACAACAAATCCAAGAGTTTAACTGTCAAACATTTTTTTTTTTTTTTCAACAGACTTTTAATGCTAAGCAGAATAAAAAAAAATACCAAGAGCGATAATAAGCGAAATTTACCCGTTTGACTCAAAAAGTCAAACAACTAACTAATTAGACTAACACTAACAGCAACTAACACTATCAGCACATAAGCAATTCGAGCAGAAAGAAAACAAATAGCAGTAAACTAAACTCATGCCACATATACAACAAATAAACATCAACTATAAATAAAGCAACAAACAAAGCAACTTATAATTTTAAGCATTTTTTAAGCAAACAACAACAAACTACATCAAACTATATAAAGCAACTTAAAACAAAAACATCAACTACATCAAGCACTTGACATAAAATCAAATTTACGCAGAAACTTTAAATAAGAAGCAATAAATAAGCAGTACGGGGTAAAAAAATAAGCAGTAAATTAAACTTTAAATAAAAACTGAATTAAAATTAAAATTAGAAATAAATTACAATGCTTAAAAAAAAACAAATACCTTAAAAAAAAAAGCTAAATAAAACCTAAAGAAAAAAAGAACTCTACTCGGCTGCTACTTATCTATTTATATGAAAAAATAGAAAAACCCTAGCTTTCGAGTGTGTTTTTCGTGTGAGAGAATCCCTTCTTGTGCCTTTGTGCTTCTTTCCTAGCCCTTGGATGTTAACGTGGTCACCACAACATTAAATCTCGAACGTTGATCTCCTTTGGTGCCTCGGATTGATGAGGTGGAGGGGAGGGGACCATGGACAAACCCATGTGATTGTTTTGGCTGGTTGTGTGAGGTGGGATGGGTTGATTAGAGGCGGGTGTTTAGGGGTTGAAGAAGATGGTGTAGCGAATTAGGGTTGGCTTTGGTGTTTAATTGAGATATTGACTAACAAAGAGGGGTTTGACCCTTATTAGAACCGGCTTTAGCTATAAAAGAAGTGTGGGTCGGTCGGGTTTTGCTTGATGGGTTGGGTAATGTTGGGTGTTGGGCCTTGTGGTGATGTTATGGGCTGTGGGTATTAGTGGGTTGGGGTTTAGTTTGAGATGGGATGGGTTTGTTTTAGTTTAGGTGTGGGTCGGTGGTGGAGGTATAAGGTTTAGCATTTGTTTGGTCCGGTTGTGTATGGGATTAGAGTTTAATTTTTGTAGTTAGGATAATATGGATGGGATTTAACCATAAGGACCTAAGTTGTAAATGTAGAAACCTCAAGGACCATTTCTGCCGTATTTGTAAAGTTAATCCGAGGACCAATTTTGCCAACTAAAAATAATCCAAGGGCTCTTCGGGATTTTTGCACAATAACTCGACCAAACTCGTGAATTTCTTCCCGGGTCCCGTCTTTTGCGCTCTTGTCCAATCCATGCTCGGTTTTGCCTCATTTGCCTCGTTTTCAATCCTTTTTGTACCTGCAACAACTAAAACACAATCCAAGGATATTTGATATAATATATGGTCCATTTGGGTGTTTTTGGTCGTTTTTGTGGGGTTTTTCGGGTATAAAATGATGAGTAAAAGGCCACTCATCAATCCCCCACACTAAGCAATTGCTAGTCCCTAGCAATCCAATCATATAAAGTAATGAAAGGATCAAAAATATCAAGGTTACCAAAAATATCACACCGTTTTGACTTTATAAAATGCAAGTAACTAAAACGAGAACAAACGTAAATAATATGCTTGATTATCAAAAATGGCATCATGGAACGGGAATCACACAAAATGGGTGACTCCGGGGAATTGTAATCGTCATCCTCTTTTTATACTTCCCAACTAAGTCTAAAAACCCTTGTGCAAACGTTTTTGTAAAATGCTAACACTACTTATATTAGCAACCTATGTAAGCCGAAACTTAACTTTTCACTCCCACAATTATTCATAAGTTAGGTGTGTGTGCTTGTTTTCAAAGTTTTGATCGTAAAAATCGACATTTATTAGGGTTAAAAACCGACAATGATTTAGAAATTAGAGATTCAAAGGTGAGATCACTCCATGTAGCGACTTTCTTCTCAGCTTATCCTTAGTAAACTTAGGAGGCTAGGTTTTTACACCCTCGAGAATAGTATCGAAGCTCACGGGATCTTTGAAGTCAACAATTTCTAAATCACCGTCCAACTTTTAGACAATATTGACGAATACTAGTTCAACTTTCGATTTAAATTTAAGAAGAAGCAAGTTTCTCACACTTATTCATAAACATAAACATAAACATTTTTTTTTTTTTTTTTTTCATTTTTCATCACTTTTTTTTTTTTTTTTTTTTTTTTTTTTTTCACTAACTTTTTACTTGTGTACTCTAAACGACGGACCTTCACGGTTTAGTTCCAAGACCTTAACGCCTTTCGGAATAAAGGATCCAAGGGCCGTTACAACGGAGAGTTCCAAGACCTTAACGCCTTTCAGAATTAAGGGTCCAAGGGCCGGTGCAAGAGGGTAGCCAAGACCTAAACGCCTTTTGGAATTAAGGATCCAAGGCCCGATCTCGAATCCGTAGCTTAGAGCACTTATTTATTCATACTTAAACTTTAACTTTTGCAACTTTCAAGCAATTGCTTACTTTCATTTTGCATTCTTATTGGGTTTGTAAGAAAGGATGTTTGTTCTAAAATTTAAATAAAACTTTGAACTAGTATTCTAAATCAAGATTGTGTAAAAATTTATTTGCTTAACAAAAACGGTTTTTGCGTTCAAAAGTTTGAAAATAGCACTAATTTTAGTCATATTAGGATCTTCTGGGAGGAAAAGCCATAGATTACTTATATAAGCTCTAAAGAGAACCAACTACTCCACGCTTAGCATTTTCATTTGCACAATTCGCAAAAACTTAGCCTAAACGTTAAGGGTAGCAGCTAGATCAACACTCTAGCAGAGTCGGGATTCCCCTTGTTCTAGCCTAATCAAGTCTAAACTTCCATTAATACCGAAGCATTAATGCATAGCAAATTATTTTTATTGTGCCAAGCACTTCTTTTAGACAAAAAATACGATAAAAATTTTAAAATTTTTTGGGTCAAAACGGGGGTGCTAGGGGACTAGAAGGTACAAATTGTGAAAATTTTTCAAAATTTTGAAATTTTGGGTCAAATTCGCAAGAATCCCTCCCCCACACTTAGAAATGAATATTGCCCTCAATATTCAAAGTACCGGCCTGAGCCGACACTATAGAACGTAAAAAGGAAACACTACAATCTAAGTATGGAAAAGAAATCTTGGTTTTCACAAAAAGGATTTTTAAGATATCCCTGGATAAGCATAAACACAAAGATAGGATATTGGGCGGCTGGATTGAAAACAGGTGCGTCAATCATCACAATCTACGGGAATCCTGAAAACAAAGGCAAACATACAACCACAAAGCAACAAGCAGAGGAACTCCCCCACACTTAGTGTTAGAAATAAGAAAGAAGATAGAATGATAAGCATGGGTTGCCACCCACGAAGCGCTTGTTTTTGCTAACCGAGTCACATGAGCTTGACTCGACCCCGTATTTAATTGTCCTTGGGGGAGCAAGTGGAAGAGATAATCTCAATCGGACTTTCATTCAAGATGTTTGGATAAACATTGAAGCATATGAAAGTTCCACTCCGATGAGATACCCACGGCTTCAGAAGATAAAAGCGATGATGCCGGGGTCAAAAACTTTGTCTTCGTTTCCGGCTGGGAACGATAGTAAAGTTTCAATCAGAGACAACTCCATGCAGAACGGGAGTTTTTGACCAGAAAGAAGTAGAGGGGAAAGAAGTAGAGGTGAATCATTTTTCTCCAGAATTAAAAGTTCCTTAGATGAGGCGGGAAACTTTAAATTCTTATCAAGAGTCAATTTCATCAAAGGATGAATTTTACCATCATCGAGTATGCCTGGATTAAACACTTTGTCTTCACAAGAAAACTCAGCAGGGTACTCGATGGGAGACTCAATGGAGAAAAGGAAATCATCCTCGGGAGAATGAGGAGATAAGTCATTAGAAACAATTGTAGCATCCTCAATTATGGTTTCCATTTTAGGGCCTTTTTCATCAGTAGGTTTCCCATATAAAAGATTTCTCCATTCGGTTTGATCGGCCCCAAAATCGAAGAGGTCATCATCATCTTGTAAATCATTAAGCTCGGTGTAAGAATCAGATGATGGAGAATGGTATAAAAGTTTTTCGACTTCTTTAAAATCGGCATGAAAGTCGAAAAGATCATCATCATTCTCTAATGGAAGTGGATCGTCGTGAGCGAGTTCATCGGCGAACTCCTCGGGATAAGAATCACATCTAGACGGATCACGGTTCAGCAAAAATTCCAATTTTTTAAGATCAGATTCAAAATCAAAGTCATCGTCCTCGTCCCCCGGTGGGATTGGATCGATGTGAGCGAGTTCATCGGCGAACTCCTCAAGAAGAGAATCAATACTAGAAGTGGTACTGCCACTACTTTGCTCTTCTGATTTTGAAACAACAACTTGAACGGATTTAGGAAGCTTTTCTTTAACATTTTCCGGGGGAAATAATGGTTCATCAAATTTCATTTGTAATAACGAGACATCTTCCCCGGGATCACTATCGGTCTCAACAATTTCCGGCGAAATTGGAGCATCATCAAAGAACACATCGAGCTCTTCCCTCGAGAGATCACTTTCCTCAATCGGAGGAGAAGGATGGGAAGAGTCGGAAAGGTTTGGTTCAACAATCTCAATTCTATAAATCGATTCCGGAGGTGGGACAAGTGGTGTGCTCTTAGAGCTAGCAATTTTCACCACTTCCGTTGTGATCTCCGAATCTGATTCATCATCATCAAGAATACTCTTAACATCCGCGGAACAACTTGCAAACCATTTGCTTGAACCGGGTGTAATTTTCATAGCTTTTAGCTCAGCACGTTTTTCAGACATACTCTTAACCGCAAATCTTGAGAGAATTGAATCACTTCTTTTGGAAGCAATTACTGGATCAGATTTTTGATTAACCACAGCAACGTTGCTTTTGGTGGTTAGCGGTTTAGAGTTTTGATTGATTTGAAACGTGACTTTGTCATCATCAACTCTTAGAGTTATTTCTTCTCCGTACACATCAATCAAAGCCCGCCCGGTCCTCAAAAATGATCTTCCGAGAATTAGAGGAACCCGGGGGTCAGCATCAAAATCAACCACCACAAAATCGGCGGGAAAATGGAATTTCCCAACCTTGACAAAGACATCCTCGGCTATTCCAAGTGGACGGGTTATGGTCCGGTCCGCAAGCTCGAGGGTCATGCAAGTGGGGGTATATTCGGGCAGAGAAAGTTTTTTCCAAACAGAGAACGGCATTAGGTTGATGCTTGCACCAAGATCTGCCAAGGCGTAGCATTCAACCATCCCCGGAAATTCACATGGAATGAGGAATTTTCCGGGATCTCCAAGCTTTTCCGGAAGCTTTTTTAGGAGAACCGCTGAGCAGTGTTCATTTAACGGAGTTTTTGCTAATTCAATTAATTTTTCCTTGTTGCTTAATAAACTCTTGATGGTGGAAACAAACTTAGGCATCAGAAGTAAAGCATCCGCGAAGCTTATATCGAAATGCAATTCTTGAAAGATTTGGAAGAATTTTTCCATTTGAACACTAGCTTTTTCGCGGAGCTTTTGGTCAGTAAGTCTAGATGGGTATGGGATAGAAGGTTTAGGTTGAGACTTCGGAACATCGGGTTCCGGAATTGGGGTTGGGACTACCGAAGGTTGGACGTGTGCGGTACTTTGTGGGCTTGTGGAATGCACCTTGTCCTTTGTCACCTCGGTCTCACGGTCAACTACTTTTGTAGAAGAAGAAGAAGTAGTAGTTGGAACCGTGGGTCCCTCATAAGCTACACCACTTCGGGTGGTAATAGCTTTCAACTCACCCTTCGGGTTAGGAATTGTATTACCCGGGAGAGTTCCCGAGGATGAAGCTTGGTGAAATTGGTTGATAAGGGTATCAAACATACTTTCAATCTTTGTTTGAGATTGATCGATTTTGTTTTTGAGCTCATTACCCTGCTTAATCATTGAATTTTCAAATTCATTTTTCAAATTTGTGATTTGATTTTGCATAGCCCTCATTTTCACCTCATTTGTCATCATGTAATTTGAAAGATCATTAGAGGGAGCAATCGAGGCTGGGTAATTTTGAGCTTGATACCCTTGATTGTAATTGACCCCTTGGGTCGGGTATTGGTTAGTAGGGGCTTGATATGGAACATTTTGCTCCCTACTTTGGTTTTGATTGTTTTGAGGAAAACCGGGTGTTCCTGCTAGATAGCTAGCACGATAGCTCGAGTCACCTTGAGGACGGTATTGAGTACCTCCTTGGTTGTAAGACCCGGCCACGGCATTGATTTCAAAAGAACGGCCATCGGTGGCGGTACAATTGTAATAAGCATGAGGACCACCACAAGTAACACAACTTTCTTCCACCGCTTTGACTTGAGCGGGTGGAGAAGCTTGTGGGGTAGAAGAAATGGTAGAAGAAGTAGA
Organism: Artemisia tridentata subsp. tridentata; assembly: GCA_021014915.2. Taxonomy (NCBI): domain Eukaryota; kingdom Viridiplantae; phylum Streptophyta; class Magnoliopsida; order Asterales; family Asteraceae; genus Artemisia; species Artemisia tridentata. The sequence goes on along the minus strand of CP139505.1, from coordinate 286,656,890 downwards.
AGGATTTTTCTGATTAGAGAAAACCAAAGCTTGAATTGCATCCGTGAGCTTGTCAATTTTAGCATCCGTGCTAGAAGTACTCATCGAATGTGAAGTAGAAGGTGAAACACTCACTTGAGAAACAACCGGCTTGCTTCGTGAAGTGCGAACCTTTGACTTGTTCTCGATGATGGACAAAGCATCACGCGTAGTTCGATTCAATATATAACCACCGGAGGCGGCGTTTAGAGAATCTTGGTCAGTTTGGTTTAATCCATTGTAAAACGTATCAATTTGATGCAACTCAGAAAATCCGTGGTGAGGACATTTGCGAAGCAAGTCTTTAAAACGATCCCACGCTTCACTAAATGATTCATCAAATTTTTGAGTAAATTTGGTAATTTCATTTTTAAGACTTGTGGTTCTGGAAGGGGGAAAGAATTCGTTCACAAATTTCGACACCAAATCTTCCCAAGTTAAGATAGAACGAGGGGGTTGTTTTTCAAGCCAAGTCCGGGCTGCCCCCTCGAGAGAGAAAGGAAAAAGAAGCAATTTAATTGCTTCTTGAGGAACATTCCTACATTTGACGGTAGATGAAATTTTGTTAAACCATCGAATGTGGGAATGAGGGTCATCCCTCTCGAAACCGTAAAATTGATTCGACGTTACTAAGGATAGTAATGCCGGTTTAAGTTCGAAATTATCGGCAACGATCGGGGGAACAACAATAGCATCTCCATAACCCTCGGTGGGTGCTTGGAGAAGCTCAAGCATGGTGCGATTCTCCGCCATTATGACAATGGGAGGATCGGGATTAGTACGAATCTCGGGTTCGACTAATGAGGCAGCACGTCTATGATTACGTCTTCGCGGAATTGCGACGAGTTCAAGAAAGGGACTCGATGACGAAGAAGAACGTGTGCGCATGCACCAAGAACATTAAGGTTAAGAAGAATATTTTTTGGTTTTTTTTGGATTTTTCAATTTTTTTGGTTTTTGGATAAAAAATATTTACAAGATATTTACGAAACTTCACGAGGAAGGATCTTCAAGTCACTAATCGTCAAACCGTGACGATATTGTCGCAACACACCTCCCCGGCAGCGGCGCCAATTTGATATCGGTCGAATTTGGGTCAAAGTAATCACAAGTCAAACTTCTCACGAAGAAAAGTCAACTTGAAATCATTAACGCAAAAACAACCAATTGTAATAACCGGATAAGCGTGTACCCGGGTCGTTCTCCCTGCGAGGCGTGAAATTGAGAATATCGTTTTCGGTTCGTAATTAAAGTGCTTGAAAAGACGAGATTTTGTTTTGGTTTTTAAATAAAACTAAAATTAATAAACGCGAACTTTAAACTACGAACGAGTAAAAACGTCAAAATATTTAAAAATTAACCCTACGAGTATCAAAATAATTTTTATAAACTCTAAATGGCAAAAGAAAATTTTGGAAAAAAGAAAAATATTTTTTTGATTTTTTAATAATTTTATATGAATTAAAAACTATTTAAACTAATTTAAATTGCTAAAAATACCAAAACTATTTTTAAAAATCTGAAAATTTTCCTTAAAATACTTTATGCTACCAGAAAGCTAAGAAAAATTTAAAAAGTGAAAAAGCTTTTGGAAATAAGCTAAAATTAAGCTGACTGCTTCAATTAAGCTTATAAAGGAAAGGAAAAACAAAAGGTGTTTTAAATTAAATATGTAAGATTAAACTAAAAGAAGCAAATGGTGCAGTGGTAATGTTATGATGTTGGTGTGCTGACTGACCTGGGTTCGAACCCCAGGGAGGACACTTTTTGCTATTTAAATTTATTTTTTTTTTTTTTTTCTTTGGTTTTCTTTTTTAAACAAACAATACCTTTAACTTTCTTTTTTAAAAATCCAATTACCACTTTGATACTTTAAACTGATAGCCTGTTTTAAACCATTAAGAAGAGATACAAAAATCTTGACTTGGGGAATAATGGGTCTGTCTGAGATCCATAATTTCAAGAATCCGTTATATTTAGTCGAAAGAGCATACATAAATACATCTGACTACAAACTACTCAAATTAGCAAAGGAATAAGTAAACTTTATCAGCTACACTTCGAGTCAACCCTAGTATCTTTTAAACCCAAAATCTAAAACTTAGCAAAATCACAACATTAACAAAAACACTAATAGCAAAACCTTAACAACAAATCCAAGAGTTTAACTGTCAAACATTTTTTTTTTTCTTTTTCAACAGACTTTTAATGCTAAGCAGAATAAAAAAAAATACCAAGAGCGATAATAAGCGAAATTTACCCGTTTGACTCAAAAAGTCAAACAACTAACTAATTAGACTAACACTAACAGCAACTAACACTATCAGCACATAAGCAATTCGAGCAGAAAGAAAACAAATAGCAGTAAACTAAACTCATGCCACATATACAACAAATAAACATCAACTATAAATAAAGCAACAAACAAAGCAACTTATAATTTTAAGCATTTTTTAAGCAAACAACAACAAACTACATCAAACTATATAAAGCAACTTAAAACAAAAACATCAACTACATCAAGCACTTGACATAAAATCAAATTTACGCAGAAACTTTAAATAAGAAGCAATAAATAAGCAGTACGGGGTAAAAAAATAAGCAGTAAATTAAACTTTAAATAAAAACTGAATTAAAATTAAAATTAGAAATAAATTACAATGCTTAAAAAAAAACAAATACCTTAAAAAAAAGCTAAATAAAACCTAAAGAAAAAAAGAACTCTACTCGGCTCCTACTTATCTATTTATATGAAAAAATAGAAAAACCCTAGCTTTCGAGTGTGTTTTTCGTGTGAGAGAATCCCTTCTTGTGCCTTTGTGCTTCTTTCCTAGCCCTTGGATGTTAACGTGGTCACCACAACATTAAATCTCGAACGTTGATCTCCTTTGGTGCCTCGGATTGATGAGGTGGAGGGGAGGGGACCATGGACAAACCCATGTGATTGTTTTGGCTGGTTGTGTGAGGTGGGATGGGTTGATTAGAGGTGGGTGTTTAGGGGTTGAAGAAGATGGTGTAGCGAATTAGGGTTGGCTTTGGTGTTTAATTGAGATATTGACTAACAAAGAGGGGTTTGACCCTTATTAGAACAGGCTTTAGCTATAAAAGAAGTGTGGGTCGGTCGGGTTTTGCTTGATGGGTTGGGTAATGTTGGGTGTTGGGCCTTGTGGTGATGTTATGGGCTGTGGGTATTAGTGGGTTGGGGTTTAGTTTGAGATGGGATGGGTTTGTTTTAGTTTAGGTGTGGGTCGGTGGTGGAGGTATAAGGTTTAGCATTTGTTTGGTCCGGTTGTGTATGGGATTAGAGTTTAATTTTTGTAGTTAGGATAATATGGATGGGATTTAACCATAAGGACCTAAGTTGTAAATGTAGAAACCTCAAGGACCATTTCTGCCGTATTTGTAAAGTTAATCCGAGGACCAATTTTGCCAACTAAAAATAATCCAAGGGCTCTTCGGGATTTTTGCACAATAACTCGACCAAACTCGTGAATTTCTTCCCGGGTCCCGTCTTTTGCGCTCTTGTCCAATCCATGCTCGGTTTTGCCTCATTTGCCTCGTTTTCAATCCTTTTTGTACCTGCAACAACTAAAACACAATCCAAGGATATTTGATATAATATATGGTCCATTTGGGTGTTTTTGGTCGTTTTCGTGAGGTTTTTCGGATATAAAATGATGAGTAAAAGGCCACTCATCATTGACTAAATAAACAAAAAAAATACAACTGCAATGAGATGGTCAGGTCGAGTTGTGCCCATTGGTGTTATTGCTATAACAAGATGCTTAAAATCTGTGTGCATATATGTGCTCTCACACGTTTACTACTAAAATTTTTCCTACCATCCTTTTTTTGGTTTATTAACTTGAAAATACTAATATTGGTACAACTAATGCTAATAATAAGACAGTGGAATGAAAGATGGCATACAAGTATCTAAAATGGATATACACTATTTGTGGCGGTATCAGTTGCTGCTAACATCTCAGGATGTCCTGTGAACGTTTTTTGGGGTGTTAGTCGCTGGTCAAATGCGTCAATTTATAATATCGGTCAAACCGTGTTGGATTGAGTTGACACACAAACAATTTTACCCACTTTTTAAGTATTTTAAAAAAAAAATAACTATTCAGTTACATATTATTAGGGGAAAAAAAAACAATTGTATCGCAAGAATAATCTTCATTTATGAAAACAGTTTTAAAGGTCGCAAGGGTATGTGCATTAGTAATTCATAAGCAGCTTAAAATCTATTTTTCCCTTTTAGCTAATCTTTATATGATGTGTCCCGTTAGAGATAAAAACACAACCCCTATGAAAAAAATTCGCCTTAAACAACATAAATGGGACAAAAACACAACCACTATGAAAAAAGTTACTTTTTAAGTTCATTTATTTGGTATGTCAATAATGTATCGCGACGTATCTTAAAATATCTGTTATCCTAATATAATCTAGATTACCAGTATTTTTTATAATTATTGATTTGTATATGCAGGCAAGTAGGCTGTTAAGAGGGCTAAAACGGGTCAAATTCTAAAAAGCTGGTTAAGAGGGTGTTTGTTATTGGTTATTTAAGTGTTTTTCTGCTTGCTTATCGGATGTAGAGTGTTTGAATAGAACTGTTTCTTTAGCACTTAAAAATAAACACGTTAGTACCTCAAAAGTACATGAAACCTTCTAGATTAATTTAAACTTTATCTATGTGTACATCTTTAGGTAAGAAAGGACTGGTCAAGAGGGTTGTATTTTGAAAGGGTTGCAGCAGCAGTTGCAACAGAATCACTCCTTGCAGCAGCGTAAGCGTTTGCATACCCCTCCAGCAGTTGCAACCGGACTCGCCTGAATTTGATCGGTATGCGCAGAAGCGTAACAGGGTGTCACTTCCGTTTAGTTCAAAGCAAAACCACGCAGGGGGTCAAAGGATAAGAATTGGTGGGAGTCGGTTAAGGACTTGACTTGAGCACCTGTAAATTTTTGGAAACTTATGAGCAGTCACGATCCACCTTCTAGACCCTCCAATGATTGGTTTCCATGGTTTCAGGTATGCCATTTTACATGTATAATATTTCCATTAATTATTATCCCAAAGACAAAGTAGTAGATGAACCTGATAGGCGATAACCTTTGGTTGTATGATTTCAGGCTTGGATTTCATATCCAGAGCTAACAGAGATGCAGGTACGTGCAATCTTTTAAGTTGCAGCGTCTGTGAGTCACCAAGGCGTGACATTTTTCAGAAAAAAATAATGAAGATGTTGAAAACTATAATACGTATTAATTTCTAGATAACTTTTGAAATGATGATATTATGAAGCTCAAGTCAAGAAGAATTGATGATTTTACTGTAACATGTTTGGTTATTGCTGTGTAAGGGTGTTTGGCCACTGTCTAATTGTGTTTGGTCGTTGCCTAAACGGTGTTTGGCTACTATATTCCAAAGGGGTGTTTGGCGGCTCATATATTTGTGTTTACAGTGCGCACAAATTAAAGAAAGATGAATCTTTATAGCTACCGTTGCTTTTACACTCTCATTTGCTACCAAGAAAAAAATTGACGTTCATTACTTATTATTGCTATATATTTATAATTAGAGTTATACATTGTATTTTGTTTATTGTTTTGATTGAAGCAAATGTTCTTGAAGATCCAAGGATATAACGACTTATATTCGTTTTTACTCATTGCAGGCATGTACTAAATCTTCTTATGGATCTCATTTCAACTGATTGTTTACAAGCAAATAGCCTAGAATATCTCTACGCCTCTTTGCACGCGACATGGTATATTTGATCAAAATTTGGCTTTGGCAAACTGGCCACATTTTTTTTTAATCTGACTCTTACATCTTTATTAGGCTAGTGGTAGTTGACAAGAAAGTACGGAAGCCGAGGACTCAAGAATTCGTGAGGAAGCTGGTTAATTGATGATGTACGTGTGGTAATTAATACAAATGGTTAACTGATGATGTACCTAATGGTTGTGATCTATATAACCAGAAAAACATATGGTTCTTTAATGGTTTAAAGACCACTAGCATTTTTTGGGCGTTAAACGGGTCATACGGGTAAACATTGCATTAAATGAAATCCGTTAACTAATACCTTCCCAAAAAAAAAACATATACATCTCGTAAAAATAAATTTAATTTCATATCAACAGTTCAATAATTAATGATCCACAATAATTTCCTTATATATTATTTGCCAATAACTAATACCTTCGTATACATATATCTTAATACTCAAAAAGTTATACACTATAAGAATTATCACAAGTCATGCCCGCCTCGGGCGGGCTTATATGCTCGGGAGGGCTTATAAGTCATGTCCGCCCATCGGGCGGGCCATGACATCTAGTGTGTGTGTGTATATATATATATATATATATATATATATATATATATATATATATATATATATATATATATATATATATATATATATATATATATATATATATATATATATATATAGGGTAGTGATACAATGAGAAGGGCCTTATAATGAAAAGGATGGTAAGCGATCTCAACCGTTGGATTTACTTTGCAAGATTAAAAAAGCGGAGTGGTCTTTTTGCAAATAATAGAAAGTTGAGGGGCAAAGATGTAGTAATAGATTCTACCATTCTTTTCCCAGATCTAACAAAAACGGATTCATCTTCTCAGTTTTTTCTCTAATTTCACATAGTTTCTCTCTCAAATTTCACACACTAAATTCAAACAATAATTTCACACACCTGATTTCACACACTTTCTCTCTCAATTCTACACACAGTAATTTAATAAAACTATTGAATCATCGAAGCATTATCAGAAATCATAATCGTTCTACATCACATATCAGAAATCGTTGATTCAGATCCTCGTCACAAACCATAAATCGTTGATTACAAATCTACAAAATATTAAAAGGCCTCGTAAGTTGATTTATGAACTATAATTTTGTTAGTGCATCGATTTGTGTTTGTTTGCTTGGTTGAATGTGTGATGCACTTAAAGTGTAGATTGTATTTTGTGTGTAAATGTGCTTGGTTGAATGTATTTTGCGTGTAGATTTGTGCCGTAATATTGAACTGAGATGCAATAGGTGTTAAGTTGTTGCATGTAAAGATGAAATAGGTTAACCGTAGGTTGTTTTATATGTGTAAATGTGTTTGTATGCTTGGTTGTATATGCGATACACTGAAATTTGAACTGAGATGCAGTAGATATTTAGTTGTCACATGTAAGTATGAAATAGGCTAAGCGTAGATTGTTTTATGAAGTGATGCAATAGGTTCTTATATGTGGCAACAAAAGGTGTTTCTGAAAGTAATAACTGTATCGGAAAGTAAGTAAACTAATTAAAATGCAGTTTCAGTAGTTTATTATTTATACGAATGATGCAGTTGATGTTAAAAATTGATACAGTAGGTTATATTTTGAGTGAATGATGCAGTTGACGTTAAAAGTGATGCAGTAGGTACTTGTTAGTGCCATATAAGGTTAGATTAAGTTAGGATAAGTGTGATTTATGTGCCGAAAAGTCTCTATGAGTGTGTTTTAATACTTGATGCACTTGCTGTATTGAAGTGATGCAGTAGATACATTATAGTTGCATATAATATTAGATTAATTTAGGCGAAGTATGTTTTATGTGCCGAAAAGGTTCCGCGTCTGTGTTTGAATGCTTAATGTAGTTGATGTAATGAAGTGATGCAGTAGGTACATGTTTGTGGTATATGAGGTTAGATTAGGTTAAGCAAAGTGTGTTTTATGCGCCAAAAAGTGTCAGTGTGTGTGTTTGAGTGCTTTATGCAATTGATGTAATGAAGTGATGCAGTAGGTACATGTTAGTTGCATATAATGTTATATTAGGTTATGCGAAGTGCATTTTATGTGCCGAAAAGTGTATATGTGCGTTTGAATGTCTGATGTAGTTGGTGGGATTTGGTGATGCAGTAGGTTCTTATATGTGGCATATAAGTCTAGAATAGGTAAGGCACGTAATGCTCGAAGTGTCGAAAAGTATTTATGTATGTGTTTGAATGTTTGATGGAGTTGGTGTAATGAAATGATGCAGTATGGTCTTGAATGTGGCATATAAGTCTAGATTAGCTTAGGCACGCAACGTTTTAAGCATAAAAAAGAGTTTGTGTGTGTGTGTGTGTGTGTGTGTTTGAATGTATGATGCAGTTAATGTGATGCAGTGATGCAGTAGTGTCTTGTACATGGCATATAATCCTAGATCAGGTTAGGCGCGTAGTGTTTTAATTGTCTGGAATGACAGATAATGGATGGACATTCAAAGTAGGCTTCTTGGTCCTTTTCTTCACTATTTTTGCACATGGGAACAAGGATGGTATGGAAAACAAGATATTTATTCCATCGATTGAAGATATTGATAAAGTTCCAAAAATGGATTGGTGCACATATGCTTTAGAATGTTTGCAAGCAGAAATAAAGTTCCAAAAATTTATTGCATATTTAATTTGTTACTGCATAAATGTTTTTCTTAATTGTCATTGCATCAAAATTAATTTGTTGCTGCATCACTCTTTGGTGGTTATGCAAATGTTGTGGTAAGTATAACTGAAATAAATAAAATTGTTTTTTTTACTGCATCATAGTGTTATAATTAGTGCATCAATGAGTTTTTACTGCATCATAGTGTCAAATCTGGTGCATCACAGTATTAATGAAAGAATATTTTATAATTTTTACAGATCAACTCATTTGTTGACTACCTGGGAAGAGTAAACCACCCAAAAGACGTTGAGTTTTTAATGGACATACCTAAATATGCATTAGAGGACAACCTACAACGGTACCGACTGTGGCGTATTTGTGATGAGGCATATGGAAACATACGTGTGTCGTGGCATTTTTTTTTGAAAAAGTTGAAGAAAGAAGGCATTGGTCAACAAGTACAATTAATGTTGCTGAATGCCAAGTACTTAGCAAAGATTATTCTTATCGTTATTAATGAAAAAATGAAAAAAATCTTGAAAGTGGCAGAAGCATACATGAAGAATCAACCAAAGAGTTCTAAAATCGTAACAGATGATAATGTCAAAGTACCTCAAGATTTGTTGAAAAGGATTAAGTACTTTTGATTAATGGACAACTTTAGTTTAAATACTATTAGATATTTTAAATTTTTAGTCATAATACTTTGGATTACTGAATTTTTAATACCAAGTATTGTAATTCTTAATGATGATAGTGTTTGTTTTATATTTATTACTTTTGATTTACTACATCACAATGTATAAATCTACTTCTATCACTATGTTATAAGTTGAATACATCAAAGTGTTATAATCTACCGCAGCACAATGATATAAATTCACTGCATCACAATGTGTAGATGTACTGCATCACTGTGTTATAAGTTTACTGCATCAAAGTGTTAAAATCTACTGCATCATAATGATGTAAATTCACTGCATCACAATGTAAAATCAGGAATGCTGGTAAGTAAATTCGATCTTTATTTGTTATTGAATACTTATGGAGTACCAGTAATGATGAGGCATATGGAAACATATGTTAAGTAAATTCACTTTTTATTTACTACATCACAGTGTTAAAAGTTTACTGCATCAAAGTATTAAAAGCTACTGCATCACAATGATTTAAATTCACTGCATCACAATGTATAAATATATTGCATCAAAGTGTATAATTCTACTGCATCACTAACTGGTGCACCACAATTTATAAATCCACTTCACAATGATGAACTAAACAATAACAGAAATGTTGCAGTAACTATGATGCATTATATATGGAAAAAAAAAGAAAGATACCGAACATATTTAATGATTACTGAAATACTATTTAATTGATGTTTATTAATAAATGATATACGTTTTACAACCACAAACTTTTCTTGTAAGTAATGCTTTAAGATACACTTAAGATATTTGCCTCCTAAATTCATCATAACCACCTTTGACATTTTCTTTCAGATGGCTTATAATACCTGCATCCACTAGAGATATTTTCCTCCTAAATTCATCATTTGAAACAGCACTTCTTTCTTTTGGTAGTTCCACAAAGAACGCGTGTGTGTGTTATCTCTAAGGTAATCGCTTGCACTCAAGTAACGATCCACCTCCCACCTTTCATTAAATTCCTGCAAAACGAAAACAATGTATTTTATTGCACTCAGGTGTAATGATGTGATTATATAATGCAATATACTCACTTTTAGCTTTAGTCAATAACTCTTTCTTTGATCTTTGTATATCTTTAACTTGTCCATATCGTGAGCTAGATCAACAATTGATTCAAAAATCTCATACAAATAAAAAACTTCACTCTTAAATATTATTCATTCTTAACACATAAAAGATGTGCCTGCAAAGAAGCTCATACGACTCGTAGTGCTTACAACTAAAATCAACTTTATTTTCAGACTTATAAAAATCAACCTGCAAAAAATTTAAAAAACTTACAGTAACATCCGGTAATTTTCCAAACCCTTTTCACTAGCCAAATATTTATTTTTGCATCACCTTAGTATTTAAAATTTTTCCTGAACTTATTTGAACTTGAGAAACACAAGATATCGTGAGAAACGTGAACATTATCCCTTTATTGAGCTAGCACAACCTAGAAAGCACGAAACGAATCAAATTTGCCAAATAAAATAACTTCAGGAAAGTTATGCGTATTTATACTTGTTTTTATTAGAAAAATTATTTCGGAAGTAATGGCGCAAGTTTCATAATTTGTCGTGTCCGATTACGTTAAATGGGTCCTACATTGATTATTTTAAAAGTTTCATCAACTTGTCACATATACCCCTCCGCCCGAATGTTTACACCGCGCCCTTCCACTTTATTTTGTCCAACTACGCCCCCCATATAAAACCTATTTTCTTTATTTTTCTTCTCATAAAACACACACATGTCACCCATTCTCTCTCTCTTCCTCCCCTTCGCCGGATCTCCTCCGCCGTCCGCCGGCCGCCTCCGTAGCCGGAAAATATTCCGGCCAAACCCCAAATTTCACCAAAACATAGATTGGGACACCCTTGTCCTTTCTGGAGCATTTGAGCTCACGAGGAGCTCGTTTGATACCCAAACACCGCCACCACAATCAACACCGCCACCACAAGACCCTCACGCGCCCCTTTTCCTTTTATTTTTAATAAAACCGAAACCCTAACCCTAAAGTTTTTAATAAAATCATTTTTAATACAAATCTTTTATTAAAACCCTTTTGTTTTCATGAAAATCGTGTGGATCTAATTGGTTTGACCTCGACTCGGTCCGAGTCACTCGACTCAGCCGAGTCAACTCGTAAGTCGAGTTGACTCGGGGTGAGTTATGGTTGTTTTTGATATTTTTGGCTTTGTATGACCTTGGGTTATTGATTTGTAGCTCGGTTTGTATTTTGGATTAGATTTGGGAGTGGTTTGGTTAGGCCGAGAGCCCTATGGCTCGAGTGGGAGTGAGCCATGACTCAAGGGAGTCACGGCTAGAGTTTTAGTTGTTGGTTGTATTGGTTTTGGATTTGTTTTGGGTTTGAGCATTATCCGCGAGCTCATAGGCTCAATAGGAGCCAAGCCGTGACTCGCGGGAGTCACGGCTATGGTTGGTTTGATGTTTTAGTCTTAGCCGAGAGCCCCCTAGGCTCGACGGGGAGTGAGCCTTGACTCGAGGCGAGTCACGGAATAGATTTAGATTAATTTGATATTGTGATTGTTTGGATGTTTTTTGGTTTTGAATTTGGATGTGTTTTGCGTTAGCCGAGAGTCATAAGACTCAAATCGAGTCGAGCCTTGACTCAAGGCGAGTCACGGCATGAGGATTTGGTTTGTTGTTTGTGTTTGGTTGGACTTGGTTTAGTTTTGTCGCGGTTAGGATCTAGTTGAGTTGTGTCCTAGTCGAGAGCTACATAAGCTCGATGCGAGTTAAGCCGTGACTCACGGGATTCACGGCAACGGTCATTATGTTTACTAGTGCCGAGTAGTTTAGTCGAGACTCACGGGAGTCTCGGCCATGTCGTACTCAAGGTTAGAAAACCTCGAGTCAACTTTTATATTAGTTTGTCGTTTATTTTATTTAATTATTTGTTTATCGATATGGTGTTTCGGGATAATATTTGACAATATGGGATATGATTTGGACAATTGACTTGGATATTATAATAACCTATGCTTGGATGAGAATTGGACGTTATTGGATTTACGGTATTAGCCGATGGACCTTATGGACGATTTTGGTAATTGAGACGGAAGAGTATGTTAGACTCATAAGAGCTTAACATATTTGGACCCGAACATACACAAAATGGTCGATAAACTTGACAACTAATATATACGCGAATGATAGTGTCCAATTATATATATTTAACTTGTAAACGTGACGATAAAACTTATATTCAAGAGTCGTAACTACTTGGAAATGCTTTATAAACGGACGAATCATGTCCAAATTTCGATAAAATCTGTTATAACTTAATCGTTTATAATTACTCAATATCCTAAAAACCTTTTCGAAACTTATATGTTTTCTTCCTAAATCATGATGTTTTATCAACTATTTGGGAAATGGGTAACACCGAAAGAACCAATTGATGTTTTTTTTCTTTCTTGTTTTTCTTATTTTATTTCTTCTTCTTAATTTTAGTTTTTCTCTCTTTTCGTTATTCTTTTCTTCGTATCCGTTTGTGTTTGCCGACTTTTATTACTTTAACTTCTAGTATCCACACGAGTCTTAAACGTTATTTCTCTCAAACGCCATTGAAATAAAACCTTTTCATTTCAAATACGAGTATTACGTTATAAATTGCTTTGAGGTTTATTGTTGAGTCATATTATTCACTTATTAGGTTGTTTTGAGGTTCATTTGTTGTGCTGTATCATCTGATCATTTGTAAAATCTTGTTTCTCTACTACCACTAAGGTGTGATTCGTAGCCCCACTTTTACTTTTAAATTGTTTATAAACCCATGGGGGAGATACATGCTATTTACTTATTTTTATGAGCACAATTGTTATTGGTATGCTATTCCTGACTGAAACGATAATGCTAAGTACCATCCTTGCCAAAAGCAAGTCCCTCGATCATGAACCATTAATCACTTGCGAGTGAGCGCGATTATAGTTTATAGGCCTATAGGAATTGACACTCCCGCCATGTGGACTAAGGTCGGTCCGCATGTGATATACTATATTCGAGTTTCACTAGGTATCTGGTGAAGTACCTAGCTTTGGGGGCAACTATTATATTATGAAATTTCGCGGTTACTGTCGACTTACGCCAAGGTTATTGGAGCCGGTTAACGCTTTGTATGTCATGAGCTTAGTAAAACTATTTGACACTTACCCGATATCTGTATTTGTTACATATATCTTCCAGACTTAAAACCTTGTGCTCAACTACTTTATTTATTAAACCTATGGATTACACTCAACCTTTGTGTTGACTTTTTAGCATGTTTAATCTCAGGTAATTGATGCACACTTGTGGGCACTGGGAGTGGCTGAAGACTTTTGATTGCTATCTTTGGCTTTTACTATCTATCTTTACTATCTTTTATTATTTTATCATTCGAAAAACCTATTGAACTATGTCTATTATTTCCGCTGCAAACTATGTTTTATTTCCGCTGCAACTTATGTTTGAGAGTCTTTTAAAACTCTAAATGTTTAATTTTGTATTCGAATGATATGTTTTTTCTAAAACTTCTTGTTATGAGATCGTTTTCTATGGATGTGACTGTCTTACCCCTCACGTAGCACCCCAAGCTCCGTTCCGCTGCCATATTCCGAGTTGGGGGTATTATAGAATGGTATCAGAGCCATTGTTTATAGAGAACGAGGTCATACTCGACTATAAACATTTTTTTGTGTGTCAAAACATTTTTGAAATCGATAGCCATCAGCCCTCCGTGCCACTTCGCTCTCTAATTGCTTTACTTAAACTTTTATGTGTGCATGCTTTTGCACTATTATATGCTTGGATTTTCCGCTGCTATCTCACTTCATATAAAACTATTTTTATAAAAATTTGGCTATAATTTTTATACTTTTTCCAATACTCCTTGTAGAGTATTATGCCTTCACTAGTCCCTATCGATCAGTTATCAGTTACACCCATTGATCACCCACTTGCACCACCGAGTCTAGAGGAGGACCCAAACCCTATTGATGTACCTCACCCGGAGGATGATGAGGAGGAGATGGATGATGATGATGATGATGACAATGATAACGAGGAGCCATTGGAGGAGGAGCAGGAGGCTCTCCCTATGCCACCTTCAACAGCAGTGTCGGACATTACTTATGAGTCCGATACTTCAGATGCATTGGGTCATGCACTTACTACAAAGGTGACGTCTACGTTTGAGATTGGCGAGTCTTCGACTGCACAGCGAGTTGCCCCTACCGAGCTCAGAGCCAAGCTGAGTCGTTTGAGGCAGGACATCTCTTGGTGCCAGGGCCGTTATATGTCGATGTCTAGGCGACTGTGTGTGCAACAGTATGATGTTTTAGAGTTGAGGAAGGAGATTAAGGGAGATAGGAGAGCTATAGGTGATTTGTATGTGGAGTTCTATGAGCAGGCTGCGAGGTTGAGTTCTACAGAGAAGGCAGATACAGAGATTCGGGAGTGTTTGGCGTCATTAGAGAAGAGGATGACAGAGGCCGAGAAGATTGCGGAGAAGTTGGACCTTGGAGCGGGGTTCACTGATATTGATAGCCGTCACTACCAGCGTAGTATTCAGGAGTTGAGGGATGAGATCCATGCCATGCAGTGGCAGGCGTACTATGATAGGATGGCACGTTTCCGTTTTGATGATAGTATTGATGTTTTGGCTATGTATGGGGGAGATCGTCAGTGAGAGTGTAGTGATCATCTTATTTATGGTAGTTTAGTATCATGATAGTGGTTTACCTTTGTAAGTACTAAACTGAATAGTTTCAGTTAGTAGATTTTATCAGAAACTTGTAATCGTTTTGCATATCTTGTAAGACTTATAGCAAGTATTAAATCTATGATTTATTTTGGTGATGTACTATTATTGATGTTGAATGTGTGCTATATTATGATGATATCATGGTGTTGTTTATCTTGTGATGTGATTCTCTTACGTTAATCAAATACTTACAGTGTTGTACATTTGTAATGATTGATAGAATTATGCCACCTAGGAAGATGACTCCAGCTGCGATCCAGAAGTTGATTGATGATGGCATTGCCGCGGCGCTTGTCGGGCAAGCAGGTGTTGGCAACCCGAATGTTGGACAACCAGGAGTGCAAGCTGTCAATGATAACCGTTTCTGTACTTTAAAGGAACTGAAGGAGATGTTGATTTAACTTGGTCTTTTAAGAAAATGGAGTCGGTGTTTCTAAGGAGTAACTGTTCTGAGGATTGCAAGCTGAAGTATGCAACAGGTACCTTGGTGGAGCATGCATTGTCTTGGTGGAATATGCTCAGGATATGGGGTTAGGGAATGCTTATAATACTTCATGGGAAGAGTTTAAGAAGGAGATGGTCAAGAAGTATTGTTCTCGTAGTGATATTAGGAAGTTGGATACTGAGTTCTACAATTTGGCTGTAAAGGGTGTTGATCTTGCTACTTATGTGCGACGATTTCAAGAATTGAAGGTTTTTTGTATTCACATGGTGCCAGATAATGAGAAATTACTAGAGAAGTTCATTGGTGGTTTACCTTCCAGTATTGAAGGGCACGTGACATCTTATAACTCTCAGACTCTGGATGATGCTATTCGCATATCTGAACGACTTATGGATCAAGTGGTTAAGCATGGCACTGTTCAGAAAGGTAACAACTATGACAACAAACGAAAGTGGGAGGACAACAGGAGAAACAACAACTACAACAACTTCAACAACCGCAACAACAGTCACCCTCACCATAACCATCACCACAACAACAACAACAACAACCAGTACCGTAACAACAATCATCACCACCAGCAGAACAGAAGATAGGAGACTGTTAAGGCTTATGTGGCTGCACCAGCACAAGTTGGAGGGTATGCTGGGCCGCATCCATTTTGTGATAAGTGTAATCAGCATCACACTGGACCATGCACAGCTAAGTGTCAGAAATGTCATAAACTTGGACATATTGCTAAGCATTGTAAGGCAGAGCTGTGGCTACTGGGAGTAACACACAGCCAGTGGTAACTTGTTTTGGATGTGGAGAGCGTGGTCACTATAGGAGTCAATGCCCAAAGAACACTGGTCGGAGAACTGGAGGCGCTCGTGGTAGAGCATATGTGATGGGAAATGGGTATTAGCAGCACGATCCGAATGTAGTCACCGGTACGTTTCTACTCAACAATCTTCGTGTTAAAATTTTATTCGATTCTGGTGCCGATATGAGTTTTGTATCTTCTACGATTTCACCACTATTTAACCTCACCCCTACCTCCTTAGACACCAGGTATAGTATTGAACTAGCCAATTGAAACTTAGTTAACACTTGTACCGTAATCTGAGGCTGTACCCTAAACCTTCTAGATCACCCATTTAGTATCGATCTCATGCCCATTGAACTCGGAAGCTTCGACGTAGTGGTTGGTATGGATTGGCTATCCAAACATCATGCGAGTATTGTTTGTGGTGAACGAGTTGTTCATATCCCTCTCAATGGCTAAACCTTGGTTGTCCGCGGATACCGTAGCAGAACCCGTTTGAACATCATATCTTGTATTGAGACCCTGAAATACATAGAGAAAGGATGTCATGCATTCCTAGCACATGTGTCCAAGAAGGAGTTGGGGGAGAAGCGACTCAAGGAGCTTCCGATTGTGCGTGACTTTCCTGAAGTATTTCTTGAAGATCTGCCCACACTTCCACCGGTTCGACAAGTGGAATTTCTGATTGACTTAGTTCCGGGAGCTACACTCGTAGCACGTGCACCGTATCGACTAGCTCCGGCGGAGATGCAAGAGTTGTCTAAGCAATTGCAAGAGTTGTTGGATAAAGGTTTTATTCGACCTAGTTCCTCACCCTGGGGAGCACCAGTGTTATTCGTGAAGAAGAAGGATGGATCATTTAGAATGTGTATTGACTACCGCGAACTGAACAAGCTAACAGTGAAGAATCGCTACCCGTTACCTAGAATCGACAATTTGTTCGACCAGCTACAAGAATCAGGTTACTACTCCAAGATATATTTACGGTCAGGTTATCATCAACTTAGAGTCCGGGAAGAGGATATTCCCATGACAACATTCAGGAGTCGATATGGCCACCATGAGTTTCAAGTGATGCCCTTTGGTTTGACAAACGCACTTGCAGTATCCATAGACCTCATGAACCGAGTGTGTAAACCATATTTGGACAAGTTTATTATAGTTTTCATCGATGACATTTTGATCTACTCCAAGAGTGAAGAAGAACACAAGCAACACCTGACGATAATTCTTAAGTTGCTCAAGGAAGAGCAATTGTACGCAAAGTTCTCTAAGTGTGAATTTTCGATTCGCAAGGTACAATTTCATGGTCATGTGATTGACAGCAATGGGTTACATGTGAATCCCGCGAAGATTGAAGCGATTGAGAACTGGCCAACGCCTTCTAATGCCACAGAAATCCGTCAATTTCTGGGATTGGCTAGTTATTACAGGAGATTCATCGAGGGATTCTCCAAAATATCTAAACCGTTAACTACGTCGACTCAGAAGGATAAGAAGTATGTGTGGGGAAAGGACAAAGAAGAAGCATTTCAAACCCTGAAGCAAAAACTTTGTAGTGCACCGATTTTGGCATTACTAGATGGAGTGGAAGATCTCGTGGTTTATTGTGATGCATCATATCAAGGGTTAGGAGCAGTTTTGATGCAACGATGGAAAGTAATGGCATATGCTTCCCGAAAACTTAAGACTTATGAGGAGAAGTACACCACATATGATTTGGAGTGAGGAGCAGTGGTTTTTTCACTCAAATTATGGAGGCACTACTTATATGGGATGAAGTGTATTTTCTTTACCGATCACAAGAGTCTTCAACATATTTTGGATCATAAGGAGTTGAATATGAGGAAATGAAGATGGTTGGAAACCTTAAGCGAATATGATTGTGAAATTCTATACCACCCGGGAAAAGCGAACGTCGTGGCAGATGCCTTGAGCCGGAAGGAATGGTTGAAGCCGCTACGAGTTCAAGCTTTGGTTTTGACTATCAATTCAAACCTTCCCGCCCAGATTCTCCATGCTCAAGAAGAAGCCATGAAACAAGAAGACCTTAGGAGTGAGAATCTTTATGGTATGATACAGAAGAAGTTTGAGAAGCATTCCGATGGAACTTTATGTTTGAAGGGAAGAACTTGGGTACCATGTTTTGGAGGACTGCGAGACTTAATCATGCTCGAGTCTCATAAGTCAAAGTACTTTATACACCCAGGAACCGACAAGATGTATCACGATCTCAAGGAGTTATATTGGTGGCCAACATGAAAGCCGACATTGCTGATTATGTTCGCAGGTGTCTTACGTGCGTGAAAGTTAAAGTCGAACATCAGAAACCGTCTGGTCTTCTACAGCAACCTAAGATTCCCGAATGGAAATAGGAACGGATTACTATGGACTTCATCACAAAATTTCCAAGGACTTCAACTGGTTTCGACGCTATTTGGGTTATAGTCGATCGACTAACGAAATCAGCACATTTCCTACCCATCAAAGAGAACTACAGTATGGACAAGTTGACTAGATTTTATGTGAAGGAAATAGTAACGAGAAATGGAGCACCAAGATTTATTATCTCTGACCGAGACAGAAGATTCATTTCTAACTTTTGGCAATCCCTTCAGGATGCCTTTGGCACGAACCTCGACATGAGTACTGTATACCACCCGCAAACCGATGGCCAAAGTGAAAGGATAATTTAGACTTTAGAATATATTCTTCGAGCATGTGTAATTGATTTTGGAAATGGGTGGGATACCTATTTGCCATTGATTGAGTTTTCGTACAACAACAGTTATCCTGCAAGCATTAATGCTGCACCGTTTGAAGCATTGTATGTTCAAAAATGCCGATCACCCATTTGTTGGGCTGAAGTAGGAGAAGCTCAGCACCTTGGGTCGGATATTGTTCGTGTGATGATCGATAAGATAGTGAAAATTAAGAGTTGATTGAAAACCGCAAGAGACCGCCAGAAGAGTTACGCAGATGTGAGGCGTAAACCACTAGAATTTCAAGTTGGAGATAAAGTTATATTGAAAGTCTCGGCATGGAAAGGCTTGATATGGTTTGGTAAGCGAGTAAAGCTAAACCCGAGGTACATTGGACCGTTCAAGATTTTGAACAGGGTTGGTCCTGTAGCCTACAGACTAAAACTACCTCCCGAGCTTAGTAGAGTACACCTCACTTTCCACGTGTCAAATTTGAAGAAGTGTTTATCCGATGAGACAACCGTAATTCCACTCGATGAAATTCAGATTGATGAGCAATTGAACTTTATTGAGGAGCCCATCGAGATTATGGAACGTGAGGTCAAACGACTAAAGAGGAGCCGTATTCCCATTGTGAAAGTCCGTTGAAATTCCAAGAGAGGACCCAAATTCACCAGGGAATGTGAAGACGAGTTCAAGTGCAAGTACCCTCACCTTTTTGAAACCAGGACTGATAATTTTAACTGAAATCCTAGACGGATTTCCCGATATGATGTATGTGCTGTAACATCCGGTAATTTTCCAAAACCTTTTCACTAGCCAAATATTTATTTTTGCATCAGCTTAGTATTTAAACTTTTTTCTGAACTTATCTAAACATTAGAAACGTGAGATATCGTGAGAAACGTGAACGTTATCCCTTTATTGAGCTAACACAACCTAGAAAGCACGAAACGATACAAAATTGCCAAACAAATTAACTTCGAGAAAGTTATGCGTATTTATACTTGTTTTTATTAGAAAAATCATTTCGGAAGCAATGGCGCAAGTTTCATAATTTTTCTTGTCCGATTGGTACGTTAAATGGGTCCCACAGTGATTGTTTTAAAAGTTTCACAAACTTGTCACATATACCCCTCCGCCCGAATGTTTACATCGCGCCCCTCCACTTAATTTTGTCCAACTTCGGCCCCCACCCCATATAAAACCTATTTTCTTTATTTTTCTTCTCATAAAACACATACATACCACACATTCTCTCTCTCTCTCTTCCTCCCCTAAATTTCACCAAAACATAGATCGGGACACCCTTGTCCTTTCGGGGGCTATTAAACTCATGAGGAGCTCGTTTGATACCTAAACACCGCCACCACAGTCAAAACCACCACCACAAGACCACCACTACCACCATTTCATCTCTTTCTTTCTCGGTAAAACCCTCACGCACCCCCTTTCCCTTTATTTTTAATAAAACCGAAACCCTGGCCCTAAAGTTTTTAATAAAATCATTTTTAATACAAATCTTTTATTAAAACCCTTTGGTTTTCATGAAAATCGTGTGGTTCTAATTGGTTTAACCTCGACTTGGTCTGAGTCACTCGACTCAGCCGAGTCAACTCGCGAGTCGAGTTGACTCGGGGTGAGTTATGGTTGTTTTTGATATTTATAATAAACTATGCTTGGATGAGAATTGGACGTTATTGGATTTACGGTATTAGCCGATGGACCTTATGGACGATTTTGGTAATTGAGACGGAAGAGTATGCTAGACTCATAAGAGCTTAACATATTTTGACCCGAACATACTCAAAATGGTCGATAAACTTGACAACTAATATATACGCGAATGATAGTGTCCAATTATATATATTTAACTTGTAAACGTGACGATAAAACTTATATTCAAGAGGCGTAACTACTTATAAATGCTTTGTAAACGGACGAATCATGTCCAAATTTCGATAAAATCTTTTATAACTTAATCCTTTATAATTACTCAATATCCTAAAAACCTTTTCGAAATTTATAAGTTTTCTTCCTAAATCATGATGTTTTATCAACTATTTGGGAAATGGGTAAAACACCGAAACAACGAGTAAGATTTGCATACTTGGATTCAATGTTGGATGAATTCTAGAGAGAGAGAGAGATGAGAGAGTTGGGAGATTTAGAGAGAGAACGAGAGAAAACTAGTTGAATGATTAGAAACCTCCAACCCTTCCCAAGTGTGGGAAGGGGTTTTTATAGTACAAGACATAAGTGCCCCGAGTGGGCTGTGGGGTGAGCTGACAGTGGGTAAAGACCCAACCCACTCCACGAATACTATACTAACTAAACTAATAATACTAATAATACTAATAATTCTAATAAGCCTACGACCTACACAGATGCTAAATAGATACTCGGGGTGACCGAGTCTTCACATGAATATTTATATTCCTAACAATCTCCCCCTCAGGGAGGTCACCCCGGAAATAATAATTTGAATTCTAGCATTCTATTACATGACTGTAACTTCCTAGCTCGTAGTCTTTGATTCTTCAAATTCATTACTCTTTGTACATTCAGCAGTGTTCTTTTGATGACCGTTCTTCTGTCTTGGATGATCTTTGGTGATTCTTTGATGTCATCATCCAACGTATGTCTCCAGGTCATCTTTTAGCATTATGTATCCATGTGATGTTGTGATCTTTGGGTCGACATGCTCACACTTTTCTGAATCATGATTTTCAGCATCAGAGTTGCGGAAGCAGTGTTGAAGGTCTTTTAGATATCATGATTTCATTGATTATGATGATGATGGTGTGATGTGAGCAAGTGGTGATGGATTGGCATCTTGTTCAGCAATCAGCTTACAACTGCAATCAGCTACAACCGCCAGGTGGTCCTGCATACGACAATTAGCAATAAAATGTCCGGTACTTACAGGTTCGGACTTCGAGATTGTTAACAGCATAGTGTAAAAAACTCTCTCTAATCCTTACCAAGGCCGTTCCTAAATCGAAAACCCACAAAGGGCTTTAAAGATCTACCGTAGTAAATCAACGATTAGGTGAGTCGCTGGAGTTCACTCCACGACTGTAGACCGTTTGAAACTGTCGCGACCACTAAGCGTAATCCACAAGGAATTACCAAAGTGACCTGCTTTCAGGGCTGTTTGATGTTGACCCTGGCAGGAATTTCCATTCAATCACTGAGAATTACATTTGTAAATTCCCTCATAAATGTTCTGGCAGATTGCAAAGATCTGCGTAGGACTCATAAGTTTACAAATGGTGTCTTTGATGTTAAACAACCAGTGTAGAGGTAGCATGTGTTCCTATGAGATCTTATTATGCATCTCGTGGCTCTAGACTCGATAAGTGCAATTTTGGTAGTCGGAGACTGGAGCGATGTCTCCTGTTTCAATATCAACATAACTCGTAATGAGCGGTCGATAGATTATGCAGGGTTCCCCGTGAGAATGAAACAAGTCCTTTTAAGAGAACTTGAGTGGTTTAGAAGGTTTAGTGCAGTGTGTCACTGGGTCCATGACGTCTTGTCTTCAATACCGGTGTTACCTTAGTAACCACCAGTAGCATATGAATTAAACCCGGTTTCTGCCCTAAGGTTGAATAATTGGAGGGCTATTTCTTTTCACCCTTTCTCATTTCATTTCTTTTTAATTCTTCAACCCCTTCTTTCTCCTTTCTCATATTACTCCTTTTATCATGATCATACCTAAGGAATTTCTAATACTAACTATTCGGTATTGTCCCTGGGTAGATCCCTCCGGCTCTGGCGGATCATAGGACGGTTTTCCTAACCTTAGCCACCTTATAACTTCATGACTATCCTATGTTGCCATTTACCAAATCCTTTGAAAAATCTCTCAAAGTGTTCATGATTATGAAACACATTTTGCTAACACTTTGAGAGTTTTACATTTTTCAAATTCTCCCCCTTAACATGTGCTCAGATGATTTTATTATAAATTTGCACATGTTGGGTGGAGATCGCACTTTTTGAATTGATCCACTTTCAGTGAACATGACCGATTCGAGACACGCTTACATCACTAGTTAGACTAGCTTGAAATTATTACCCGGCCTGGTCAAGTACACAGAAAGTTTCTCGAAATGGTACACTCTACTCAGACACGTCCTCTTCGAGACACGCTTACATCACTGGTTAGACCAGCTTGAAATTATTACCCGGCCAAGACATGTCCTTTTGATTAATGACAGTATTTGTTTCGTCAATTCATTGGTGAAGTCTGAGCCGTGCTCACATGAGATGCCACATCCTTTTTGTAATCACAAACCATTTGCTCCCCCTCAATATGTGCATCCATATGCGAAAGAGTTTAGCACATATGGGAGAGCTTACATTTACGTCCAAAATATCACATTTTATCAGATTTCATATTTAAATCACATTCTCTCCCCCGATCAAAAATTTCAAACCATTTGAGATTTGTGATCCCAATTGATTTAAATAAGTTAGAAATTATGGGAGAAAATGTGGTCAGGTTTAACATGTACTCTGATAATGGAACATTCTACTGCTCCCCCTCAATCAATGAGGGAGAATGTTAGTGTCAGGTATGATAAGTTTGGAAAATTTATATTAACAAAAATCATACACTGACACATAACAACCATAAATTTTTCACTGCTTATGATGTACGAGATAACTTTTATGACACAAATGATGTTGACCTTTACGCACGAATGATGTGATCATTCGCTTCTCTGAGGGAGTCATTAGTCAACATCAACTATCCATCCACCAACAAAACTTCCAAGTATTGTAGATCCCCACTTGGCGAGATCAGAATAAGTATTGCTTTGTTTCACTGAAGGTGGTGGTGGTGATGACAGTGTTGTTGTTGTTGTTGCTGATGTTGTTGTTGTGGTGAATTCAGAGCCAGTCAATAGAGTTTGAACATCTGATCAAATGGTTAGAGCGGGAACTGGCACATTCATATTGGCCATGGAATCTGCATAAGAATATCAACACAGATATACATACATACAGATACACTTTTCATTAATAGCTACCACATAGCAGCTTGCCAACTCATAATACCAAATTCATCTCATAATCAAACCACAGTCAGGAAATACATCAAACCACTATCTAGCATGAAGAGCAATCAGCAATCATGAACATGGCAATTCACTCATATTTCAACATTTAGCTCAGTTACTTAGGGACAGGATTCAAACATGATAACTATATACCTAAGCATATCCTGAGAGCACAAGCACTAAATCAACAACAATTAAGCAGCTATCGACTAACAAAAGTCAAACAACATTTGAAACTCATTCATTCAGATCATACAAATGCCAGTGGAGTTTTAAAGAACATCAAACACAATGGGTTTTCTAACTTCTTTCAGATTTTGTGTTTTATAGCATTCAGGGGATTAAACGAGGATTCCAAAGTGACACAAATGAGCCTTCAAGTTACATAAAGCTAGGAAACTATATGCAAGTTGCACATAATGCCCTAATGTTTCTAACAACTAACACATTTGGCCATTAGATATAAAGCATAGTAACTTCCTCTTCAACTAATACCCTATTAACCACAAAACCTTTTCTAAGAATTATGAGTTAACAAAGAAACCCGTTTGATGAAATAAAATTTGAAATCACTCTCCCCCTCAATCAATGACCCGTATTCTAGTTAAAGAGATGTAGTCATTGATTGAGTGACAAATTTTATGCACAATCCAAGTCTAAAAGAATTTCAAACAACACGTAACCACCAAGTGTCTCACAAATAATTTTCAGAAGAATCATAGAAAGAAAACTATTTGTGTGCAAAGAAGATTTCTCTTCTTAATCCGGAAATAATGCACTGAAGCGTACACTAAATCAGGGATGCACGGATATGAAGTAATCCATGCCCGGGTGAACATCACCCAGTGGGAGGAACAGCCGTCTTTTTGGCGACGTGCTTTCCCCATTTTGAAACGCGGGTTGCTATCTGAAGTAATAGCAAGCCATCATGACATGTTTTAATAATTCATTTTAACTTCTGCTCGAGCTTCATTTAAAGTCCCGTGTCATTATTGAATGACATTTCTAAGACCGTAAATGTTATCGATAAATAGAAGACATGCCTAGAACAACTATTTTTGGACTTTTCTATTTTTCTGATTTTTATGGTTTTTCTTGATTTTAATATTTTTCTATATACAATTTTCTGGTTCTATAATTTTCTATTTACAGTATGGTTTAATATATGTACAAACTATATTATTCAGTTTAAGACGATGATGACATGAATACCAAAATAAGGATATCGTTCTTGTACGTTGTGGAAGTCTGTAGTCAACATCTCTTAAACTTTCACCACTAAAGCTTTCAAGGCTCCTGAATAATCGCCTGAACTTGAGCCTTCACAATGTGAAGCTTTGATAGCTTCCCCCCAAACCGACAATCTTCTTTTGAGCAGTTTCAAAGCTCTATTTCAAGCTTACATAAGGTAAGTGTACAGAGGAATCCGTAGCAAACCACATCAAATATTGCTGCTCCTTTTAAGAATAATCATCGTGATTCTCCGTTCGGGGGATCATCAAATCGATCAACAACGTATCATCTCACGCTTGAATGATTCTTCTCACATTTCTTCCCGCTGAAGTCTGAAATAATGCATACCGAAAGTATCCAGAGACAACTTCCCCCATGTAGTTGGAATGATACACCATAAGGAACGAGTTAAAACACTGATTTTCTCTGCGGTTATGACATTTGTCTTCCCAGAATAACCTCAACTCGGAAGAGGTATAAAGTTCATCACGTGTACTCGTTGTGCGTTCAGATGTATCCAGAGACAACTTCCCCCACGTAGTTGGAATGATACACCATAAGGAACGAGTTAAAACACTGATTTTCTCTGCGGTTATGACATTTGTCTTCCCGGAATAACTTCAATTTAGAAGAAGTATAAAGCTCATCACGTGTACTTGTTGTGCGTTCAGATGTATGTCTCCTTCCCCCTTGCTGGTTTTGATACCTCAGAATCAGCAACATATTTTACGCACAAATTCTTGAGATCTTGTGAGAAGAACAAAATTGGCTCAAGTGGATCAAGTGAGAATCAACCGCTACCGAAACTGTCTCTGACTATCTTTACCAACCCTTAAGTTGGCTATTTAATGAGATGACTGATGGAACAAGCCCGATATACCAAACTTGACACTGAAGTAGAATTCCCCGTTCTCGTGACTTAATCTTGCACTAATGTTGGAAGAACGGTGTAGAGAATTAATGCTCCAAGCAAGTCTCTAAGTACTCAATACCCAACCAAAGTATGAGACATTAACACCTCTTGCGATTATCCACAACGTCATCGGCGTGTGACACTGAGTACAACAACGTAACTCCTTAAAGTGATAGTTAACCAGGTCGTCAAACATTTACCCCGACTGCTGGTAACTAGATAACCTAAGTCTTCAACTTAAATCTTAAGCACGAGCAAGTTATCATTGAAAGTCATGCATCCAACCAACCCCGACTTCAAGATAGAATAAGATCACGCCTTTGAGAAAGTCAACTTCAACCTCAAATAAGTGATACTTGATCAACTCCGTAGTCACCATTAGATGCCCAACAAGTGAGTGAACAACCAATCAAATGTATGTCGATCCACTTGTTCACACTTCACCCCCTCAAAAATTGCATATGAGAATGCCATTTTTGATTGAACAAGTGTATACGAGGTTGATCCACTGTTCACACTTCTTCCCGTCAAAAATTGCATTTGAAGTTGCCATTTTTGATCGAGTGAATAAATGTCCAATCTAATGAAAGTAGATCCACTTGATGACTGAACGAGCATGGAGCAAGTATGAATCTTGTTGATGAGAATAGTCAGAAACAAGAAGATTTCTCTTCTTCCGAAGATAAAGCGCACTCAAGCATACGCCTTTCTTTTCTTTAAGGAACGGGGCCAAAAGAGTTCTCAGCAGACGCCATTATGTTGACAATGAGGCCCGAGGCTTGAACTGCAGTGTTCAAACGTCATCGTCGTTGAAGAACGAGGCCTGAACTGATGTGAACATACGTCATGGTCGTTGAAGAACGAGGCTTGAACTGATGTGTTCAAACGTCATAGTCTTTGATGTTCATCAAGCTTGAATTGCTTGAACCCCTACTTCATGAGATATCAATCTTTTCGGTATCCAAACCCTAAGTCTTTCCTTAATAGGAGGGAACGATGTACCTGCACTTAAGTAAAGACTTCCTGCATTGACATTAAGAGTTTGTTTGCATTTATATGGGTTAGTGATATCAGCATTTAATCCATTTGGGGTAACCTTGGTTCTGCACTCAGTGAACATCTTTCTACAAGGTATCCATCTAAGACCCACAATCTTAAAAATTCTACCCATTGGTATCCACCTAAGGCATGATCTAGGAGTGTTTGGTTTCTCATGTACAGTGGAAGACTTGTTTCGAGAAGACCTTTGTCCTATAGCAATCTGCCTACCAGGTTTCTGAGTATGACTCTTTGGTTCTACGGGCTTGTTGTTGTTTCTAGTTTTAGAGGATTGAACCTTAGCACGAGCATTCACTTCCTTCAGGAATTTTGTTATACAATCATCATGATTTGCCTTAAAAACACATTTTTGACAAGTTGAGCAAACAAAGTGTTTGGAATCAGAAAAAGATCTAGGATTCTTAGAGTGATCTGCTACGGGAATTGCCTTAATTGGCACGCAACTACTCTTAGAAACGGGAAAATTCCTTGTCTTTCATGGGTGTTTTTCTTAGCATCCTCTAGGTTGTGATTCTGAACATGTTCCTTTGGTGTCACAAATGACACACGCTTTGAACCAGTCCTAGAAGTACTAGAGGCACTCATGTGATGAGGTTTGGCAACAACATATTCTTTTTCACTAGGTCTAGATTGTGAAGTGATTGGTTTTGACAAAACTTGTTTTGAATCAACTTGGAAGGCAAACCGTGGTTTTGAGGATTTTGGTCGCTCAGATCTAAACGCAGTCAGTTGTCTAACAACTGATTGGTTTCTAAGTGGTGGTTTCCCTAAGATTGATGGTTTTACAAACTTAGTGTTCACATCATTTTCTGTCAATTTTCTTAACTTGTTTTTCAACGATGCAATTGCAAAACCCTTTTCCTGAAGTTGAGCTTTGAATTCATCATTTTTGGCAATCAAAGAGGTTGTTTGCTCTACAGTCTTAGTTTCCGTTTCTTTGATTGTATCACACAGTTCTTTGCAATGAATTTTCAAAGTCTCATTTTCTTTCAACAGTTCAGTCACTTTATGTTCTAATTCTGCATTTTTTGTGCAATAACATCATTGTCATGTTTAGCCTTAACTTCATTAAACATGTCACGCATCTCAGCCAATCTGTTTTTCAGGTTTTTGATCGTTAAGTTTTTGGCTTCTAGTTGAGCTTTCAAATCGTTTATCATAAAAAATTCACCGAATTCAGGAAATTCTGGATTTTTACATGGTAGTTTAGTTTGAAGACTTTCTTCCTTTTGTTGCATTGAGATTTCATGATCAATACAATGTTTTTCGAGTTTTAAAAATTTGTTTGAAAGTTCATCATAAACTTCTTTTTCAACCATATCATTTGATTTGAAAACCTCAGCAGTAAGCAAAGAACTTGATGAATCATCATGTTCAGCATCCTGATCAATTTCTCCTTCCATATGACACGTATTTGTTGAATCAGATATGATATTGCTATCAGTCTTTTCCATCAGATAGGTGTCATATATAAGTTTCATTGGATCAGTATGTTATAGTTCATTAGAAAGATCATTATGTTGATCAGACAGATGTACCTCAGCAGACTGTGCTTGGTAATTTTCAGGTTCGTAAGATGCATTCTCACACATTGTGAAATCACCTCCTGTACTGTCACCATCATCAAACTTGTCTGATCTTGTTCCATTCCCCATTCGTTTAGCCCTTTCATCAATGAACCCATTAACATTACTCATCAATTTTAGTAACGTTGTTTTGAACATAACAACCTCAGTTCCAGTGTAGTTAGCAAAACACCCTTTTGTCATTTAACTGTCATAGTCATAGTCCTCAGTGTATTGCGAATTAATGAACACCTGGAGTTGGTTGTTGATCACACTGAAAGCAGCTCTGGATCTTGCTTCAGAAAATTCTTCTTTGTCAAGTTGTTGTTCAAGTTGATCTAAGTATAGGATCATCCTGACGGTGAAGTCCTAAACATCTTGACCAAAAGGTGTTGCAAAAGCTCGCTCGTATCCTCCCAAGTATCCGGGCTTTTCAAAGAGAAACTTGAGATGCGAATGAAGTAATCGAAAACATTCAATGCAACTTTCCTTTGCATTAGGCAACATTAGTGACTGAATCAACTCTCTCTCTCTTGCGAATTCGAGCACGAAGATTTCATATTAGCATTATCAGAATCACCCACGTTTATTTGTTGTACAGAATTAGAAGTCATTTGTTTATCATACGTGTCGTACAACTTGAGTGCCTCAGATATGAAGGAATCTGAAGTAGTGGACATGATGTAAACATGCACGGGATTTTACAATTCTATAATTTAAACCGAGAAATAGATTCTTTCGCGGGATTTTACAAAAATCAAGAATGAACCGTGAAATGAAAATGACAATGTGATAGTGTGTTGAGGGTGATGATTGATTGTTAGACTTTGTGAACTGTTGTTTGATTTTGGTTTAGGGGTTTTAAGTGAATCCAAATAACCACCGTAGTTTTATCCAATAAACTCGAAAATATCTAACAACTAGCACAGTAGTTATATCCAACGAACCCGAAAAATTTCACCCACGATTAAAATTAATCTCGGATAATTGAAGCTCAATCCTAATTGTTGACCAAAATTATACCCCAAATATTTATCCAAAACCAACCAACTTAAAAAATTCGTCCTTGTGATACTTACTCCAAAGTCCTCGTGAAATAATATTCAGCCCAATCAAAATACACAAAATCGTCCTTGTGATCACAGTCCACAAACCATTGATCCAATTTGTCTTGGCCCACTTCACTCCAAATCCGGCATAACCCTAATCCTTTGGAAATAAAAGACTTCTAATCCCACTTATCCCTAAATGCTAATAACCCTAATTTCCCACACACACAAAAACGCAGTCACACCTAAAAAAATTCACTCACCTATCCTTTCTTCTCTTGTTAATCCAAGCAACACGGTATCCCTAAAGTTGTTTCATACACAACCCCCTTATCTATTCCACCTTAATCTCAAACCAAACGCATAAAGACAATTAAACCCACAAGACTAGCTTCAAGATCCTTTTGAAGATTAAAGGTGTAAAGAAGGTTTGGTTTTCTTGTTCCACGGTTTTTGTTAATCGAGTGAACCGACCGGAGATAACACACTAGGTAGGTGAGTGATTTGTTAGGAAAGGCCGTGAGTAATTGTGTTGTAATTAGATATTGTTGTTTCGAATAGATTTGGATTTGGATTTCGTTTCAAATAAAAGAAAGTGATTTTGTTGTTCTTGTAATTTGAAGCTTTTGATTTGTTGTAATAGTCGACTGTATTTTACCAGTGGTTAGATGATTTTGTTTTGGATTGGATTTGATTTTTCTGATTATCTATGCTTCTTCTATCATGAATCTGCTACACCACTTGTCAAACCAATGGTCAAACCGCTACACCTTTTATCTCTTTTTAAGTTCAAACCGCCACCAAGAATAGACCCAAACCGCTGCACACCAGTTAGATCAAACCGCTACAATCAAAAACCACTACAGTTACAAACCGCTACAGTCACAAACTGCTACAGTCACAAACCGCCACAGTCACAAACAGCTACAGTCTCAAACCGGTACAGTCACAAACCGCTACAGTCAAACGACAGTCAAACCGCAACTTGTATAGTCACTTTCACACAATTTGTCTTTTTTCCGGTTTTAGTTAAAAACAAACTGCCAATCATAGACCACAATGTCTTTGTTTTCCTTTTGAGTACAAACCGCTGATAAGAATTAGCACCTTTTGACGAACCGCTACCAAGAACAACAATTAGCTTCTTTTGACTAACCACTACCAAGAACAACTAGAACACCTTTTACAGATTCACTTTTAACCACTCACATAAGCCACAACACAGCAAGAAAACCGAATTTAATCAACACAAACCAACACGAGCTCAACTCCTGTGTATCTTGTCTTGTGTATACGAACCAAAAGAAAACAATAGCAAGCAAAGCTGTTTACAACAAATAGGCCAAGAAATACACCAAGTGACAGAACACAGTGAATAAGATGTACTCCAATCTTGGTTTTATGTATTTTTCAATTCGAACAAAAGTAAGAAAAAATGTTCATAAAGATAAGGTCAAGTCATTAAGCAAGCAAGCCCAAAACTGATATGTGAGCAAAACTAACACCTAACAACTGTTAAGGCCCAAGATAATTGTAAACCAAGATAATAAGATAACGTTTGAACAAAAAGAAATAAATTAGCAAGTGGAGACCACCAAGAATAGAAAGAAATTAAACTAGAAAGTAGAAACCATTCGAACCAAAGTAAACAAAATCGAGAAAGTAGAAACCACGAATCCGAGCACACACAATCAATCGAACCTAACCATGGCTCTTGATACCAATTGTAAGATTTGCATACTTGGATTCAATGTTGGATGAATTTGAGAGAGAGAGAGAGATGAGAGAGTTGGGAGATTTAGAGAGAGAATGAGAGAAAACTAGTTGAATGATTAGAAACCTCCAACCCTTCCCAAGTGTGGGAAGGGGTATTTATAGTACAAGACATAAGTGCCCCGAGTGGGCTGTGGAGTGAGCTGACAGTGGGTAAAGACCCCACCCACTCCACGAATACTATACTAACTAAACAGATAATACTAATAATACTAATAATTCTAATAAGCCTACGAGCTACACAGAAGCTAAATAGATATTCGGGGTGACCGAGTCTTCACATGAATATTTATATTCCTAACACAACCTATTGATGTTTTTTTTCTTTCTTGTTTTTCTTATTTTATTTCTTCTTCTTAATCTTAGTTCATCTCTCTTTTCGTTATTCTTTTCTTCATATCCGTTTGTGTTTGCCGACTTTTATTACTTTAACTTCTAGTATCCACACGAGTCTTAAACGTTATTTCTCTCAAACGCCATTGAAATAAAACCTTTTCGTTTCAAATACGAGTATTACCTTATAAATCGCTTTGAGGTTTATTGCTGAGTCATATTATTCACTTATTAGGTTTTGCTGAGGTTCATTTGCTGTGCTGTATCATCTGATCATTTGTGAAATCTTGTTTCTCTACTACTACTAAGGTGTGATTCGTAGCCCCACTTATACTTTTAAATTGTTTATAAACCCATGGGCGAGATACATGCTATTTACTTATTTTTATGAGCACAATTGTTATTGGTATGCTATTCCTGACTGAAACGATAATGCTAAGTACCGTCCTTGCCAAAAGCAAGTCCCTCTATAATGAACCATTAATCACTTGCGAGTGAGAACGATTATAGTTTATAGGCCTATAGGAATTGACCCTCCTACCATGTGGACTAAGGTCGGTCCGTATGTGATGTACTATATTCGAGTTTCACTAGGTATATCGCAAAGTACCTATCTTTGGGGGCAACTATTATATTATGAAATTCCGCGGTTACTGTCGACTTACGCCAAGGTTATTGGTGCCGGTTAACACTTTGTGTGTCATGAGCTTAGCAAAACTATTTTACGCTTACCAGATATCTGTATTTGTTACATATATCTTCCAGACTTAAAATCTTGTGCTCAACTGCTTTATTTATTAAACCTATGGATTACACTCAACCTTTGTGTTGACTTTTTGGCATGTTTTATCTCAGGTAATTGATGCATACTTGTGGGCACTGGGAGTGGCTGAAGACTTTTGATGGCTATCTTTGTGTTTTACTATCTATCTTTACTACCTTTTATTATTTTATCATTCAAAAAACCTATTGAACTATGTCTTTTATTTCCGCTGCAAACTATGTTTTATTTCCGCTGCAACTTATGTTTGAGAGTCTTTTAAAACTCTAAATGTTTAATTTTTATTCGAATGATATGTTTTTGCTATAACGTCTCTTTATGAGATCGTTTTCTATGGATGTGACTGTCTTACCCCTCACGTAGCACCCCAAGCTCCGTTCCGCTGCCATATTCCGAGTCGGGGGTGTTACACATACTGCATCAGCTTGTGAACATTAGTGCATCACATGTATAAATCAACTACATCAGCTTGTAAAAAATAGTGCAACATGGGTATAAACTTACTGCATCAACTTTTATAATCTACTACATCATAGCCAATTAAGAATTATAGAATAAGGTATAACTAAACTTCTATTTTTATGACATACCTGATAAACAACAAAGTTGTTATCACCCGCGATTCGGTTCTCAGCTTGCATATCACGTATAGAATATTTCCCCATATTATCAATTACCACAAATATTTTCTCAACATGCAATGGGTATATGAAGCATACATCTCATCTTGGATATCGAAAAATATAGTGAAACACCTACTATGTGGAACCTATTGAAGCGTTATATAACAATTGCATCAGTGTTTTAAATCTACTGCATCACCATGATATTTCAAGCACATCATAACAAAACTTAAGGAAACACTATGCGTAACCTAATGGAACCTTATACAACTACTGCAACAATGTTATAAATCTACTGCATCACTATGTTATATCAAATCACATCAGAACAAAATGTAAGGAAACACTATGCGTAACCTAATGAAACCTTATATAACAATT
This sequence comes from Artemisia tridentata subsp. tridentata, assembly GCA_021014915.2. Lineage (NCBI taxonomy): Eukaryota > Viridiplantae > Streptophyta > Magnoliopsida > Asterales > Asteraceae > Artemisia > Artemisia tridentata. The sequence goes on along the minus strand of CP139505.1, from coordinate 286,623,221 downwards.
GCATCATTTTTTATACAGCTACTATGCGTAACCGTATACCAAGCACATCAGAACTAAACTATTTGTAACCTAATGAAACCTTATACACCTACTGAAACAGTATTTTATATCAAACCGCATTAATAAAATAACAAAAAAAATAACACAATAATAAATATCACAAATCTAAACATAATATCAAAAGCCAGCTACTACAGTAACAATAAACAAAAACCTAGTGCATCAATGAGTTAAAATAGTTGCATCAAGCAACAAAAAAAAAACATATTTGATGCACTGAACACCTATAGCATCATAGTTCAAGTTCAGTGCATCGGACAAAAAATCAAACATACAAACACATTTACGCACATAACGTAACCTACGCTTGACCTAACTCATGTTTATCCACGATAAATGAACACCTACTGCATCTCAGTTCAAACCAAGTGCATCACTTAAACTGTAACATCCTGCCTACTCATACCACAATATTGTCTGCTTTGCCCGCAGGCTCACGGCTTTGCTTTGTGGCCCTCATGTGAGACTTCCTGGCAGGTCACCCATACCAGTGCAACTCTCACATGACCACGCTTAACTACCAGTTCATAAGAACTCCACTCGCAGTAGACCACAAAATGAGTTGTGTCTAGTAAGGTCAAGATATTACTTATATACCCAGCATCACTCCAAGCCACAGCCGATGTGGGATTTGCCTAGGGTGTTACATAAACAATCACGCATACAAACTCATTTATTCACATAACCTACTGCATCACATATAGAAATAAAAACCTACTGCATTATAATATTTAATACAACTGCATCAGCATTCAAAACAACCGCATCACAGTTATAAAGTCTAGTTGGGATATTTTATCAAACACCTTATATACAACTTTCTTAAACATGTTTTGTATCTATATTTTTCTACATTTTGTTCCAGATTTAGAAGAAAACATGATGTAATTTTGAATCAAACCTTCAATATAACATACTAAAATCGATATAAACACATAAACCAAACGGTAGGTGTTTGAATCAGGAGCTTACATTCATTAACTTTTGAAGAGCTACCCTTAGTAGAGTTTGATGAATTAATCGGCATCTCGAAAATAGATGTTGAATTTGTTGACTTTGAATTAGGTTGATGAATAAATCATCGAATTAAGAAATCAAGTCTTATGAGATAATGATGAATAGTGGTTATCAGTGGTGAAGGTATGGTGGAGAACGGTGGGGAAGGTGGAGTAGAGTGGCGGTCGCAGTGGGGAAGGTGGAGTAGAGTAGCGGTGGCAATGGGGAGGATCGAAGGAGCAGAGGAACTGTGTGAATCGAATTGAGAAAATGAGGATGAATGAAATATAAAATGTTTATATAAAGTTGAATGAGAATGATAAAATACCCCTGCAAGTATTAATTTTAATGGAGGGCTAATTAGGGACACATGGCGGGCTGTGGTGGCTTACATCTGAGACTACTGGCAATTGAGATGACAAATTTAACTGCACCCCTTGTTGACTCAACTGTGCCATCAGTTGAGTAAGTATTCCTTTTGTTTCTGTCATCTCATTGGACAATTTCTTGATCTGGTCATCATTTTCTTTCCGCACAAAAAATATAGGAAATGTTGGGATTAAAAGTCTTCTTGATGCTGTTAGAGTAACTGCTGCTCATATTTGTGTCAATGCTGCTCAGCTGGAGTTAGTGCTGCTCATGAACTTCAATGAAAAATATGCCTAGTGTTTACTACTGCTAGTACACAGTTAATGCTGTTAGTACGCAGTTAATACTGCTGGTATACAAGTTACTACTGCTAGTACACAGTTAATGTTGCTGGTATATAAGCATAATAATAGAATTTGCAGTCAAACTTACAAGTTTATCTCCCACTGATCTAATCTCATCATCTGAAAATTCACCGTCTTTGTTTACCCTTCCTTTCAACCACATTATACCACGCGGGGGTTCTTCATCTACTTCAATCTCTTTATTTTCGATCTAATAAACATCAAATGCATACACATGTAAAGTTAAAACAAGATAAATGAAAATATGATGATGCATACACATGTAATCTTACCATTTTCTCTTTCACATAAACATATCCACCTCGTCTCATTTTATGCTGATAAATATTTTTGGAACGCGACATTTTAGCTTTATCAGATATCTCCTAAAAACACAAAATCATAAGGCGTTTACATGCGATAATGCTGCAAACTGAAAATTATGAAATGACATATAGACTTAAATAAAGATGACTAATTAAAACCTTGTATGCATCGGTGGTCGTGTGGTTTACAAACTCGACCCAGTCTTCTGATTTCACAAATGCACTATACTAGGCCGGGACTTCATTCAGTTTGGAAGGTGTATTTAGGTTGGGCAAAATGTATTTTTCTCTGAGCTTCGTTCTGAAATTCCTTAGCAGTTGACTAAGACAAGTCATTACCAATTTTCTGAATGTCACGTCAATATCAAAATATCGCTGCAAAGATTAACACAATGTTGTTAATTAGTTGCACATAATGTAACTGCATAGATAAACTTATGTAGTACTGGGTTAAAAAATAGTATATATGTACCGTGATTTCAGCCCATAGTTTATCTCTTGATTCTTTATTCACCTTCCTCCAGGAAAGAATCTTCAAACCTATGTGCTCACGAACCAGATCTCCTAAAAAACTAAAAAACAGTGCTCTGTGTAACCATGATACCCTATTCAATGCATTGAAGGTTACCTTGAGCTTTATTCCACCAGGGTTGCCATATTTCATACGAAACTTAAATAGCTTGGTTATGCCTCTCTTAGCTAGTATTCGATCTGATTGGTTGGTTCCAGGTGCATCTAGATCTTCATCATCAGAATACTTTTCGGATTTATATTCTAAGTTGTTATCATCATGTTCATTATCAGCAGGAAGCAAAAGATGATTATCAACAATGGGTTGAATTTCCATGACTCTTGAGCAACAATGGGTAAAAGAAAATGATTCTGGCTTGGAGAGTATTGGTGATAGAAGATTTGATTTTGTGTTTTCTTTGCAGACTTTTTTTTAGGAGAGAAAAGAAGGTATAGGAAGAATATGAATCGTACGTTATTCTTGGTAACTGCTTGTAATTAGGTGATTTCAAAATTTTGGATCAAAATTTTGGCTCCAAATTCTAATTTCAAAATAACAATTAAATTATTTAAAAATTTTGCCTTAATTTGAACCTGTTAAGTAAAGCATAAACTTGAATAAATCAAAATTTTGGCTCCAAATGTTATATATCATTATCTTAATCGCAAATCATGAACCAAGATCTAGAACCAAGATCATGAACACAAACTGCATATCAAATCAAGAACTCAAATTTACACAATTACACCAAGATCATGAACACAAACTGATACTATTTAACACAAAATGCTACCATTAAATCATAAACCAACATGAAATCAAGAACACAAACTGCTACCATTAAATAAATATATGAAATCATCAAATCAACAATAGAAACTGCTACCATTAAATCATAAACCAACATGAAATCAAGAACACAAACTGCAACCATTAAATAAATATGTGCAATCATCAAATCAACAACAGAAACTACTACCATTAAATCTAACTGTGCAATCATCACATCAAGAACACAAATTGCTACCATTTAACAAACCAAAATACTATCATTACAGTTATAAAATAGATATAGTTAAACTACTAATTACCAGTTATTGTACCGTTAATAATTACATTTATCCAAATTAAATTTCAGAACTACTACTACCATATTAAAGTACCAAATACCATTTACAAAACACAAAAGCTGTTAATGGATATCCTAAACCCCTAAACCATCTTCTTACACGGCAGTCCCAAGACAATATCCTGAGTAAATTTCTTTTTGTGTGCCTTTTCAACTGGTATTTGAGAGGATTGAGTTTTGGGAGTAGCTTGAGAGGATTCAGCTTTGTCATTTACCTACAAGTTGAACGAGTATAATGGATTAAGTTTGGAGAATGTCATAAAAGTAGTGAAACAACACTTATTAAATGGACCATTATTACCCCTTTGGTGTCAGCATCACCAGATTCTTCATCGCTAGAGAAATAGAAAGGGCTCTTTCTCTTCCAATCTGCGTTTTCCCATACCTCCTAATAGTTCAACATACCATGTGTTTCAAAAAATTTAATTAATGGCATAAAGGTATATAACTTTAGCCACAAATACATAACAACATTAGTATCCCTTGTTGGAAATGATTTTGAATTTGGACCTAGGGATTTTTGCCTTTGAACCTGTTAAAGCATAAACTTGAATAAATTAAAAATTCACACAGCTTTACATTCAACAATAAATTCACACAGCTTTAAATTAGAATCGGTAACAACCCCAAACATCACCATTTATAGATCAAAAGCCTGTTACTAATTATTGTACAATGAATCATCAACTGATATGTGAAAACATTGAAAAACATACCTTTGTTGTTATTTGGATTCATTGTTTACGTGTTTGTGTTTGCCAGAAGAATGTGTGTTTTGATTAGGGTTTATTGATTATTGTGTGTGTTTACAATTGATTGGGTAAAGGGATTAATTGCCGGTTGACTATTGAAGTGGTGGTTTGGTTTAACTATTACGTGGCAAAAGGTGTAAAAAAAAGAAAAAAAAAGAAAAAAGAAAGGCTAATGGTGCTGACGTGGCGATGAAAACCGGATATAGCCGGTAACTAGGGATGGCAACGGTTCGGGTTCTGGGCGGGTTTTAGTGTACCCGTACCCGAACCCGTTTATAATATACTCGTACCCGCCCCATATCCCAACGGATACCTGATTAATATTATCCATCGATTTTTCGGGTTTCCCCGCGGGTATCGATTATCCGTAATTAAAAGTTAAAGAAAATGAATATCGTATCAAATGATTTAACGCAACATACTCGGCATGATATTCACCAAAAAAATCAATTGCGCAAGAGGTTTCAAAAATTAATCATTCTCATTTCCAAAAATAATCTCGTTTTAGCCTTTTAAAAGGGTTTGGTATCATCATTCGTGTAACGGTAGAGAACACGGCCTCATGAGTACTTACTCCAACAAAACGAATAACCGAATAGTCGAGAAGAGTATTGACGATAACTCGAGTCGAGACGAGATGACGAAAACAAGTCAAAGAGATAACTAACAACAAACATATCAAATAAGATGAGTCGATTGGTAATCGTCGGTATTTTCCCATAATCCCATTTATTAGTACAAGGTATACTCGTTTTATGATTTAAAACAAGTTTAGACTTACGAAAAAATTAATCTTTGGAAATAACAAAATTTCGCCATGACCCTTTCATTTATCGAACGTTTCCAAGTCAAAAGACTTTATTGAAAATCAATTTCCCGAGTAATTTATAATATAACGAGTATTTATATAAACCCTAAACCCTAAACCCTAAACTCTAAACCCTAAACGCTAAACCAATCCGTAACTCAAACAATAACCAAACGAATAGTCCAATAAATCCAAATATGTTAGTGTATGGGTAGCATGTCTCGAATAGTCCAATAGCCCTCGTGTGTTCCATTTTTATCCCAAATGTCACACGCAAGGTTTTCAAAATCGGGATCCTACTTAAGATCCTATGGTAAAGATCGGGATCCTATAACATCTTAAGCTTTTAAAGATCCTTTGTAAGATCCGGATTGTTTTTACTTTGCAGTATCGTAAAATCGTAAGATCCTAAGATCAGGATTGGGATCCTGACAACCATGGTCTCACGTACACTTCTAATTTCCTTACTTCGTTATTAACCAAATTTAATAACAAATATCTCTACAACTTTTAATTTAACAATTGTTTTTATTTCTTTCTTTTATTTTTTCCAAGTTGAGTAAATATCAAGTCGCAACAAATGAGTTACTATTTCCTTTCGAGTCACGGTCAAACATTTATTCCCTCGGGTTAATAATAATGAACCCGATCCCAAATCATCCCAAACATCACAAACAACTAGTTGGAAATATTGAGTTTGGAAGTTTATTATTCACAAAGCATGAGATACAACTAGTTGTTGCATCAACTCATTGTACATGGAAAGTCAATACTTGGTAAAAGGAAATTGGAGACTTTTTCGTACAACTTCAATTCACAGTTTACTTTTGGCACGCGCCTTTGGTCCCTTTTCCCGCCTAAAGTCTTGGGAACCATTCATCTACCTCTCCAGCCTATTTATACCTATCGATTGTATACCAAAGAACACACACAAATACATATATCCCTTTCAATTCGTTGAAAACTTCAACAATGGCAGCAAATAATGGTAACTTTCAAAATGATGCAGAAGAGTACGAGTTCGTGTTAAACAAGTATTTGCAGTTTGACGCAGTGTTTGATGCTTTCGGGTATGAACCCTTTGAAGAATATGGGTCGTATAGGCAGGTAGATACGTGGATGAGGAGTACAATTTTGATCTGGCTGCATGCACAAGACTTTTACGGGGATGCGATTTTGGGAGTGAATGAGGTGGAGGAGGAGGAACAAGATGAAGAGGAGGAGGAGGAGCAACAGGATGCGGAGGTGGCTCAAAGTGAGGTGGTGCAGCAAAATGAAGAGGATCAGCAGCAAAATGTGGTGGAGCAGCAAAATGTGGTGGTGCATCAAAACCAGGAGGAGCAGCAAGATGGGTTTGAAGACCCTTATGAACTAGAAAAGAGGATTCGCGATCTTGAAATTATGTTTAAATGACTCGAGGAAAGAAAGAAATGGATGGGAAGCAGGGAAGAGAGCTCTGGTTCTAACAAGTTGGTGTGAAATGGAGTGAAGCAGTTTATGATGATGGTGTTTTTATGTTTATAGTATGTTTAGTATTTAGGTTGGATAATTAGATGTATGGTTGTAGCTTTTAAAAAATATCAACGAAATATTTGATTGTTTAATTAATTGTTTATGGTTGCTTGTGAATGTTTGATTTAAGGAAGTCAACAAACCAAAATTTGCATAAGGGTAAGTGGTGAAAAGAATGCTGAGGGTTTATGGGCAAAAGAGGAATCGTTATCTGTGTTTCCCCTGATGTTAAAGGGGTGTTTGGTTTCTTGGATAATAGCAGTCTTTTTTAAACATCTACTCTTTAATACTTAGAAGACTATTAACACTGAAACAGTAAACTGTGTTGTAATGCAAGAACAACAATATCAACAAAACTGATTAAGTGTCTTCCTTTACACTTAATCCCCTCCAAATGTATGAGTGCAGTATGGTTTTAAAATAAAATTGAGTTCATACTGCTGAGAAAAAGTTTTTGCACAAAGTTTGTACTGCTAGGCAAACATTTGTACTGCTAGCGTAAAACTTTTCTAATGTTGGGTAGCCGTTAGTACTGTCTGGGTTTTAACCGTGGTTTATTTATAGTCGTTGGGGTAATTTTTGTCAATTACTTCGCTTAAGGGTTTCATAAATTGGATAATTCTCTTTCTTTATATAATTTATACGATTTCTTCAAACTAAAGAAACAATTTATTGAAGTCGGTCCAATCATAACCCAGCACTCTAATCAAGCATTTAATCAATTTTCATGGAAAATTTAGAGTTTTGTGATACACATAACCAGGTTGCATTCTTGGAGAAACCAGAAGGGAGTCAAGACTTCCACCAGATAGTAGATTTTCTAAACACTACCCACATCAGGTATGCTCTTACAGTCAATCCTACTATCTATGTCTCTCAAATCAAACAGTTTTGGCAGATTGTTACTACCAATACATTTGAGAATGGAGACAAAGAGTTAATTGCAACAGTTGATGGCAAAACAATAACTATTACTGAGGCATCTGTTAGGAGGCATCTCCATTTAGCAGATGAAAATGGTATTAGTTCTTTGCCTAATACTGAAATTTTTCATCACCTTTCCAGAATGGGGTATGACACATCTTCTCAAATTCTGACTTTTCAAAAAAGATGTTTTGCCCCACAATGGAGATTCTTCATACATACCATCCTTCATTGTTTAAGTCCAAAGAAAACCTCATGGGAGCAATTCAGTAGCAATATTGCAACTGCTCTCATTTGTTTAGCAACAAACAGGACTTTTAACTTTTCAAAATTAATTTTTGATGGTATGGTGAAAAATGTGGATAACAAATACAAGTTTTTAATGTATCCAAGGTTTATACAAACGGTTTTGAATATAAGGAAAAGTTTGCTTCTATCTCATAAAATTGTTTATCCTACTCCTTGCCTTACTCAAAAACTTTTCAGTAACATGAGCATGGCTTCTAACGGGTTTAATGGGATAGTAGTTCCACTTTTTGAAACAATGTTGGTTCAAAATCAAAACATTCAGGGTGAAGGATCAACAAGCCCAGTTGAGTCCCATCACACACCCACAGGTTCATCTGGTTCTCAATCAGCCTCACAACTAACTTCAACACACCTGAAAATGCCCAATGATTCACCTCTCCCATGAGGTAACACACCTGGAAGTGATGAGGGCAGAGTGTTACTAGAGGAATTAATGGATATTTGTACCAAATTGACTCAAAGGGTGACTAGCTTGGAGAAAGAACTCAAGGAGACAAAGCAGTTGTATGGTACTGCTTACAAGAAGCTCATTGAAAAAGTAAAGAAATTGCAGTCTAAAGTCAAGTCACTTAAAGCAAAGAGAAAGGCAAATATTGTGGAGTCTACAAGCTCAGATGATGATGATTCAGATGATAACATGGATGATTCTTCCAAACAGGGGAGGAAGATAGCTGATATTGATCAAGACCCCAATATTTCTTTGGTTGAAGAGAATGTTGAGTTTCAGGGGAGGCAAGATATGGGTGAAGAAAATTTGGATGCTGAAAATATTGGTACTGCTCATCAACAAGTTATGGCTGTGTATGATAGAGGGCAAAGGGCAGATAAAGGAAAGGGCATTATGATTGAAGAAGAGCCACCAAAGAAGGTCAAGAAGACTGTTCTTGCTCAAATTAGTTTTGATGAAGAGGTAGCTATTAAAGAATAGGAAGATGAAAGAGCACAATTTGAGATTGCAAAATTCCTTGAAGGAAAAAGACATGCAAATCAAACAGCAGAAGCACAAGAACAATCTGATGCACTTCTGGCTAAGAAGTTACATGATGATGAAAAAGAAAGTTTTAATGACGCTGAACAAGTTCAGTCTATGATTGATGCTGATGATGTTTTAAAGGAATGGCTTGGTGAACTCAGAGAAGATGAAGTGTTGTCCATTGAAGAGAAGTCAAGACAACTTGTTGAACTAATAAATTTAAGAAGAAAGTTTGCTGCATAACAAAAAGCCAAAGAAAAGAGGAGTAAACCACCTAGTCAAGCTGAGCAAAGAACCACCATGTGTCTTTACATGAGGAACATGGCTGGATACAAAAGGAAGGATTTCCAAGGTAAAAGTTTTGAGGAGATCAAGAGTGAGTTTGAAAGGGTTTACAGAAGTGTGAACACATTTATTCCCATGGGAACATAAAAACCAAGTAGAACTACAAGAAGAGCAGGTATAATATTGGATTCTGAATCTTCAAAAAAACAGAAGATTGGTGAAGAAGAAGTACCTACAACAGACGATTCAAAGAAGCAAAAGACTAAAGAAGATAAAGAAGATTAAGCAGTTAAGGAAGAAGAAACAGCAAAGGAATTAACTGATGAAAGGCTTCATCAGCATATGATGGTTATAATCCCAGAAGCATTGAATGTTGATCATCCTATTCAAGCTAAACATCCAATTATTGATTTGGAGATACACACAGATACATTTGGGAAAGCTTGGAAGATAATCAGGGTAGGAGGACACTCAGAAGTTTATAAGTATTTTGAAGATATGCTGAAGATTTTTGATAGAGAAGACTTGGACAAGCTATGGAGTCTGGTTCAAGAAAGGTTCAGATCTACAGATCCTATAGAAGACAAAGAAAAGGAGCTATGGGTGGAATTGAAGAGGTTGTATGAACCTGATCCAGAAGATATCTTATGGCAGTTTCGAGCTCATGAGTTGAGTACAACATGGAGACTGTATGATACATGTGGTGTTCACCATGTATCTACAAAGAATGGAGTGGATGTCTACATGCTGATAGAAAAAGATTATCCATTAAGGGCAGCTAGCTTATTTGTTATGTTAGATGCTAAGCTCAAAGTTGATGAAGACTCAGAAATGGCAAGAGAGTTACTGAGAAAGATCTTCACACAAGCAAAAAGGAAATAATGTTAATACTGCTAGTGTAAATATTAGTACTGCCAGGTTTAACTTTGTACTAACAGGTTTAACTTTGTATAGAAGATATTTGGATTTTGTAACAATTTTCTTTAATAAAACGGATGGTCTATAAGACGAATACAAAAGAAGGTATAATCGAAAAAGACCCAAGGGCGGAGATGGTTGAGTTGTTGGTGTTGTGAAGGGGAGGTCACAGGTTCGATACATGTGGCTTCCTTTTTGGTATTTCCCTCCCCAAAATTTTTAAAAAGCCCCCCATTTTTTTCAGCAAATTTCAAAATTAAAGCCCCCCACATTTTTTTAAAAAGCCCCCCATATATATTTTTTTCAGGAAATTTCAAAATTAAAGCCCCCCATATTTTTTTTAGCAAATTTCAAATTTCTCACATTTCTCACCAATCACAGCCACCAGTCACCAATCACAGCCACCAGTCACCATTCACCAGTCACGTCACAGCCACCAGTCACCATCCACCATTCACCAGTAATCAATCACAGCCACCAGTCACGTCACAGCCACCAGTCACCATCCACCATTCACCAGTAACCAATCACAGCCACCACTCACCATCCACCACTCGCCGGTCCGGCCATCAACAACGGACGGAGGTTCATTTAGATCTAAATTATGTACTTTTTTAATTAGGAAATCATTATTATTATTATTATTTTTGATGCAATGGTGAAATTATATTATTCTCGAAATTGTTTTTTTTTTACAATTATAAAGATAGCAAATTCTGCCCAGACAGATTCCAATTAGTATGTGCTTGATGTTTGTGATCAAAAGGAATTTTGACTACCACTACACTACCCACTGTTCATTGTAATTATACACAAATGATTTTATGCTTATATATGTTTAATTTGTGACTTGTAGGATATATACGTTACCATTTGACCTCAACAATAGCATATTTCATTGCATAGAAAGAGCATACATATATAGATGCATATTTTCATTAAATAGAAGTTGTTAAAGTACCAACAAAAGATAAAGACATACATATTAAACTTAAGACATTAGAAATGGTTGAAGCAACATAAAAAGCTAGCCCATGCTCCTTTTCTCTTTCCCTTTGGTGCCTGCATTTGGTCCTGTGCCAGTTGGTGTTTTTTTGATCCCAAACATCTTGTCTTTGATTGCTGCCCAAGTGTGCTCATTTGCAAGCCCTAGCACTTGAATCCTTTTACCAGGGATTGACTGAGTTTGAACCTGCATAGCTTGTACAGGAGCAGTGTTTGAGGTTATACCCTTTTTTGACAGAGCTTGATAACTTGTACCCTTTTTAGACAGAGATTGATCATCTTCAGAGCTTGAATGATAGCTAGACACTTAGCTAGAAATAGAGCTGGAATCAGAGCTGGAATTTGAGCTTGAATCAGATGATATGTCAATGATATCTGGTTTGGAACTCATTGTTGCGAAGTTTGGATATAGTTTAGGGTTTGACAGATTTTTTTGGTGTATGTTGTGTGTATGTATGTGAATTTAAAGTACCTAGCAACACATAACTCAAGGTAAAATTAAATGCAATTAAATTCTTGGTTGGTATATGGAGTAATGTATCTGTATTTGGTACATGGAGTTATGAAGAATTTTACTTTTAAATAAGTCTTAATCTCTTAGCAGTCTTAACTTTATACTAGCAGTACTAACTTTCACTAGCATTAGTAACTTTTGTACTAGTAGGATGTACACAAATGATTTGATGCTTATATTGGTTTAATTTGTGACTTGTAGGATATATACGTTACCATTTGACCTCAACAATAGCATGGACAAGTCTTGGATGAGAACTAGTAGGACCAAGAAACAATATATTGATGGAGTAGAAGCGTTTATTAAGTATGCAGAACACAACTTGCAGAAGATGAGGAACATCGACCCACGAGGTAATAAACAACAGCTTAAGATGCCATGTCCGTGTACCTCATGTTTAAACCGCATAGAGCAGAAAGTGGAGGATGTGCAGTTCCATTTATTTTACCACGGGATTGATCAAAGCTACAAAAAATGGGATAAACATGGAGAAAAGGATGAGCAAGCAACAACTGCCCAAATACCTGTTAATGCTACAACAGATGAGTTTGTTGACGACACGGATTTCGACATGGATTTTGGTTCAGAAATTCCAACAGAAGGCCCAGCAACAGTAGAAATGGTTAATGCTACAAAAGAAGTTTTTGATGAGGCTGACCTTGCCAAGTTTCAAGAACTATTATTAGACGCGGAGAAGCCACTTTACGAAGGATGTCCTGACTTCACAAAGTTGTCTGCAATAGTTAAACTACTCAACTTGAAGGGTAAGTATGGAGCTTCTGATAAGTTCTTTACTGAATTACTAGGATTGTTAAAAAAGATGCTACCTGCTGGTAACGAAATGGTTGAAAAAAACTTATCAGGCCAAAAAACTAGTGAGAATGATGGGATCAGGATACAAAAAAGATACATGTATGTAGCAACAACTGCATTCTTTACTGAAAGGATAACAAGGAGTTGACTGTTTATCCAACTTGTGGGATATCAAGATGGAAGGTGGATAATAAGACACATAAAGTGTACGAAAATATTCCGGCAAAGGTAATGTGATACTTTCCAATTATACCAAGACTGCAACAACTCTTTAAGTTAGAAAGTATTTCAGAAGATCTAACATGGCACGCAACAAGGAGGATAACATATGGTGTTTTACGTCACCCCGCAGATTCACAGGCATGGCGTACCATAGATGAAAAATTCCCTGAAATTGCTAAAGATCCGAGAAATCTACGGCTAGGAATATCGGCTGATGGGGTTGACGTCAACTCAGGAAATAGGCATCACAGTGTATGGCCAGTTTTATCTGTCATATACAACCTTCCTCCATGGTTGTGTATGAAAAGAAAGTTTGTCATGCTTTCGGTATTAATATCGGGATACCAGAGAAATGACATCGATGTATTTTTAGAACCGTTGGTTGATGATCTGCATACCTTATTCGAGAAAGGGGTTGATACATATGATGCTTCCACAAAAGAAAAGTTTAATCTGCGTGCCGTTGTGTTATGGACGATAAATGATTACCCTACACTTGGTACATTATGTGGCTGCCCATACAGTGGATTCAAAGGTTGTGTAGTATGTGGGAAAGATACACATTGTGTTAGACTATCCGCCTCATCCAAGCAAAGTTATACTGGACATAGACGATATCTACCATACAACCATGCGTTCAGAAAGCAAACAAAGGCGTTTAATGGACAAGAAGAATTTCAGCATGCTCCAAATCCATTTACCGGGGAACAAATATACAACGAGGTACAACATATTGAAAATAAGTGGGGAAAAGGAAAAATCTAGAAAAACCAAGAAGATACCAAAGGCAGAGGTGGGAAGATTAAAAAGCAGGAAAGGAAAACAACAGAAGAAGAGGGTAGTTCAAGCCAAGTAAATGAAGCATATTGGAAGAAATTCAACATTTGGTATCGAAAGCTAAGGTATTGGAGGCATAATTCTGTTCCGCATTGTATTGACTTCATGCATGTAGAAAAGAATGTTGGTGAGAGTCTAGTCGAAACTTTGCTGAATGTTCCTGGAAAGACAAAAGATGGAATGAATGCTCGATTGGATCTGGAAGAGTTGGGGATAAAAAATGAGTTGTTTGCTAGGCAAGAAGCAGACAAAACAACACTACCTCCAGCAGGTTACACATTAACGAATGCTGAAAAATATATCTTTTGGGAAACGTTATGCAACATCAGGATACCACAAGGCTATTGTTCAAATTTCTCTAGTTTGGTTTGCCTAAATGATAGGAAGCTCATTGGCCTTAAATCGCATGACTATCACATGCTAATGAAAGAGTTTTTGCCCATTGCTATACGTTCAATCATGCACCCACCCACACAATATGCTATTATCAGGTTTTTCTTTTTATTTAAATCTATATGTAGGAAAGAAATCAGTTTGCAAGAACTAGATAAGATGCAAGAAGAACTTGTTGTGACACTGTGCCTACTCGAGAAGTTCTTTCCTCCGTCATTTTTTGATATTATGATACACTTGACTGTGCACCTAACTAGGGACGTAAAATTATGTGGTCCCATATGCTTTCGGTGGATGTATCCCTTCGAAAGATGTATGAAGGTTATTAAAGGACATGTGCGAAACAAAAATAGACCAGAGGGATGCATTGCTGAGGAGACTATCGCGGAAGAAACAATAGAGTTTTTTAGCGAATATCATAAAACCATGAAAACTATTGGTATCCCACCTGATAAACATGTAACCAATGAAAATGAGGATGGAAAGCCATTGTCGGCCGGCAAATCAAGTGAAGTTTCCAGAGAATTCTTTCAGAAAGCACATTTGTATTTAATATAAAATACAGATGAAATTCCAACTGTATATCGAGTAAGTATTACTAACACATGTCGATTTCGTTGCTTAAAATGTTCTATCAAATATAATAATCAAAGACATTTATTTGTTTCAGGCGACACAAGGAAGTTTTGAAAACAAAAACCTGGGAAAAAAATGGCATTGCTGGAGAATGAGCATAGTAAATCTTTTGCTAAGTGGTTACGCGAAGAGGTAATTACTCGTATGTTGTCTATAATTGTTTGTTTATTGCTAAAAAGAAGTGAGTTGAGATCAAATATGAAGTGTGTTTTATTTATAAGTCCTTAACTGGTGTTTGTGATCAGCTGTATAAACCATTAATTAGGTGTACCATTCACCCAGAAAAACTCATAGCTACAAGCTCCAAAACCAATAGTAGTAGTCTATAATAAATAAGCACTTACCAATGATCTGCCCATCAACTTTGTCAGTCATAGAACCTATCATCATAATTGTCCCTCCTGTTTATGACATTAGATAGAGGTCCACCAGCACACCATTTCATTACCCAAACACTCCTATTCTTTAATTGTTTGTTTGTTGTTCCTGCAATTTAAAGGTAATATATACTTTTAATGAAATTCAGGTTGAGAGAGAGTTAGAGATATCCGATGATAGTGTATCAGAAACTGTGAGGTGGATATCATTTGGACCACGCGCCAGCATAGTGAAATACGAGGCGTATAACATCAATGGGTATACATTTTGTACGAAAAGTAATGATGGCATAGTTTACCAGAACAGTGGGGTTAGTGTTGAGGCAGTAGATCTTCACATATCCAAAGAAGTTGCAACCACAAGAAAAGCATTTTATTATGGGGTTTTACAAGAGATATGGGTACTAGATTACTGTTTCAGGCAAATTCCTCTTTTCAAATGTGATTGGGTTAATCACAAAACTGGTGGGGTCAAACGCGATACTCTTGGTTATACGTTGGTAGACCTGAATATTTTAGGCCACAAGGGTGATCCGTTCATATTAGCCTCACAAGCAACACAAGTGTTTTATGTGAAAGATCAGGTAGATAAAAAATTGTCTATTGTCTTTAAAACACCTACCAAGAATTACAAAGATACATATGACGAAGTCGATGAGGAGTTTAGTACAGTAATTCACGAGCACAATGAAAACATATTGCCACGTGTAAGTGAACAAGACTTGGGTAAGGAATCACGAAGTGACTACTATCGAACCGACTGTGAAGGTATTGTTATACGAAAATCCAAGTGAAGCATGTCATGTTGCAAGTTAAGACTGCTAGTGTAACAGTTAAGACTGCTGGTTGAAGTTAAGACTGCTGCTCAAGGCTAAGTGCAAGGTTACTGCTGGTATTGTTAAATTAGTATTGTTAGATGATTAGCAGTTCTAGTATTAAATAGTTGTTTGTGTAATTTAGCCTGTTGTAATGGATTTTGACTCCAAAAAGTCAAGCTTTTCTATGGCAATTCAAAATTTTGCAGTTTTCACTATTATATATCCACTTGCAGTCAAGCTTTATTGTATTTGCAGTTTCTATTTATCATGTATATGCACTTGCAGGTACTTTAGTAACATGTTACTTCATTAAAGTTGAAAATTGACTTTAGAAAGTCAAGTAACCTAGTTCCTAGGGGCAAGTAACATACTACTGCATTAAACTAGATAGACTATAAAATCCCAGCATTGTAATGAGGCAAATGAAGAGTCATGACTAATAGTCTGAACTCAATTCAGTGAATATCAAATTAGACTCAAACTAGATAGACTATAAAATCCCATATCTAACCCCTCAAAATCACATAAGTTATCAGAAATTTGTGACCATATGTATCGAATTGTGACTACACTTAAATAATGTGTGACAAAATATGACTCTATGATTTAGACACCTAAATAAATACTTCATGTGACCATATGTAACATCTTGAATTTAGTCACACAAACACTCAATGTGACTAATATCAAGGTTAATGGTAACTAAGTTCACATTTTGCTATAAATAATAGTCACATGAATATTTCACAGTGTGACTATTTTGAATGTATTGGTCACATATAATACCCTTATAATGTGGCCATAAATATAATTTAGATACACATTTGTGATATGGTGTGACTATTGTATAGCCTATAGTCACATGATTGTGCTACAATTAAATGTGACCATACACATTAGGATTTGGCAGGCAAACACACACTAAACTTTAGACACACATATTAACTTAAGTGACCATATGTATCGAATTTTGGTTACACTTAATCATGTATGTCTATGGTTTAGTGTGACCGCATATGACATTTGGTCACACTGTTCAAGTATGTGACATATATTTGTCACTTTTAAATGCATATTGTGACTAATGCTTCAAACTTACTTTTTAGTTGTCACACATTTCAAATTCATATGTGGCTAAATTTTCAACAAAAACTAGCAGTCACATTTAAATAATGTGTGACAAACTTGAGTATATGATTTAGCCACATACACAATTACTTCATGTGACCATATATGGATTTTGGTCACACTGTTCAATTATGTGACATATATTTGTCACATATGTACATATATAGTGTGACTAATGTTTCAAACTTATTTGTATCCGTCACACGTCCCAAATAATAAGTGACTAAATAATCAAAACAAGTTTTACCAGATACCTCTAGTCACAAAAATATTCAAATGTGTGGCTGTAGCCTCAGATGTAATTCCGAAATGGTCACACAAGTCAGATCAAGTGTGGCTGTTTATTTTATTTCGGTACATTTAGTCACATAAAAAAGTTACTGTTTGGTCGTTCGAAAAACAGCATGTGTGACGAAATCCCAGTTTTGTACTAGTGTTAACGAACGGAATTGTTTTGTCTCTCATGACCCGATCCTGACGCTCCAAAATAGCCTAAGGCTCTTTAACAGAAGACAAATCATAACAAATCTGATCCAACAGATACGAAACAAATACGTAATAGATGATAGTAGTAATCTCACAAAGAGATACCTGAATCACATATACGCACGAGGCAAAATATGGAGGTAGTGTTAAACGGTAGGAAAAATTCATCCATTCTGTCTAAAACTCTGAACGAACTGAGAGAATGTACTAACGATCAACGAAGCACATATCGAAATATCAAACCGTATCAGAAAGCATAATGGAATTAGGATAATCGTACGGATAAGAACGAATCTAAAGACTAACGTATCACGAACAAAATCTTGCTTATATGCCAAAATGTCTAACGCTTCTGTACGGGGACACTATACGGAACACACAAATTCCTGATCTAAAATTTCAAAGTTTCTTTTCCACGATGATAACTAATCAAAATTAGTCACTGAAATCAACTCTGAACCTTCAATAAGCAGCTTCCCGACTTAATTCAACCATAAGTTGTTCTACATCTCCGTTCATACAAACTCTGAAAGGAAAACCCTTCTCACTTGCATGCCATCTATCTTAATGAGGAAACACAACCAGACCCAGCACTTGTCAAATTTCCCGCTTAACACATCTTCTAAGTTTGAGTAGTTGTTCTGTCTGTCCATCCGTCTAAAAGTGAGAAGTCATACTAAAAACCTGAGTCCAATTCCCATAGTCTTCTGTGTCTTTTTCTGGAAGTGTGAAGCAAAACGCGATTCTATGACACGATCACTACAGGTGCGCCATGTAGCTTGAATAATCTTCTGCCGAAAGAAATCTCTGCCAATCTTCTAAAGTGAGCCGACCTAGTTATACGATCCACCACAACCCAATTCGTATTGTCCTTCCTAAATGTGCGCGAAAATCCCGTTATAAAGTCCATGAAGGTTTAATCCCACTTCTACATAAGAACATTCAAAGCTAAGAAAAACCACTCGTACGCTGATGATAAATCTTGACCTGTTGACACGTTAAACACTTCGCCACCAATGTAGTCACAATCATATTCATACCATTCCATCAGAATCTACTTTAAGTCTCTATGCATAATAGTACAACTAAGATGAATAGAGCAAATAGAACTGTGTGCTTTAATAAAAACCGCTTCCCTCAAATCTTCTAACATAGATCATATTCCACCGTCTTGCTCCTAAGCTTCTTCATGTCTGTCACAAATCACTCTAAAGTTATGCGTCGGATAATTCACCTCATATGGTTCTAGCTGTATTGGTGCATAACCAATAATCTTCCCGTGTTGCATAAGGACATAACTAAGTCTCCTTTTTTAGTAGAACAAATCTCTTTTCGGCTTTTCAAAATTCTCCTCTCATTCTTCATCCCAGCCAAAATTTACACTTTGAGAACACTACATAGAGCTTCTTCTGACGTAGAAATCTCAACACAGAATACGAAGATGATTTCCGTGTTTCTCTTTCGTCTCTGAATATACCAATATGTCATACTATGACAAATTGTCCAAATATTCATGAAAGACGTGATTTAATCAAGTCCATAGGAACAATCGGAGCAGTAGCCAATACAATTGGCATCACTAATACTCATGAAGACCATAATAAATACGAAAGATAATTCTAGGAACATCTTGCTCCTTTATACGTAACTAAAAATAATCAGATCTTAAATCAATCATAGAGAAACTTCACACCCAGAAATTGATTTGACAAATCATTGATTCAAGGTAACGGATAACGGTTCTAACTGTAATGTGGAAAACTAGAAGGGAGGGTTGAATAGTTTTACGTCTTTTTAATTTATTATAAAAACTTTGTTTCCTTTTAAAAAACTTAGATTCGAGTTTATGTGAAAAATAATACTTTGACAATATTATTAATTATATGTGTATCCTTTTAGATTTGTTATAAAAATTTTGTTTTTATGAATGGAGTTTTAAATTGATCTTTATGTGAAATCAACTTCTATATGTATGAATGACGATATAAGTAAGAGATGGAAAGATCAAACCGAGACACGAGGGATTTATAGTGGTTCGGCTACAAGGACACCTTCCTTGCCCTACTCCACTCCCCGAGCACCTAGCTCGAGAGTTTTCTTCACTACTTCAACAAGCTCCCTTATGGCGGAGAAAACCTTACACACTTTCGCTTACACCGGTTTAACGACACAAAGCTAAATGTCGAGTTCTAATCGTAGCTAGAACCAATCTCACGACTTCAATCACAACACGACTACTTCACGACTTCCAACAACTTCTTCTCAACACTTCACGACTTCTATTTCTTCACTTTTTCACGACTTCTTCTTCTTCACTATTTCACGCCTTGTATTTCTTCACTCCTTCGCGACTTCTACTTCTTCACTATTTCACGACTTCTTTACGACGGCTTCACAACTTCTTCACACCACAACTACTTCACAACTTTACAACACTTCTACACTACTTCTTTACAACACAACTACTTATTCACCTTCTTCACTACTTACACACTACACTAATCTAATCACTTATGTTCACACCTTATACACAAATGAATGAATGATTTACAAGGTTTACTAAACTAACAACTTAGGTAACAAGATGATACTAAGTTGTAATACTTCTAGTCTTGATTGATAGAAGTATTCTTCTCTTTGCACTTGGATGATTGAAGCTTGAATCACTTGGAAACAAAAGCTTAAGATTATATGATCAAAGGTTTATGAAAGAAGATTTAGATCAGAAAGTTTTTGTGCAAAAAGGTGAGGAAAAAGTCCAGGAATGAACCAGTATTTATAGGCAAAGCTGGGGGGCTGAGGAGCGTGGCCGGTCCCCTTAATTAGGGGGCTGGTCCCCTTAATAATTAAGGGGGCCGCCTAGTTAATTAAGGGGGCCGCCCAATGTATCCGTTGCCCAGCTTTGTCTTTTTGTGGGGAAGGTTTTTCTGGAACATTTTTGCCATTTTTGGTTGAAAATTTGAATTTATATATTTATAATAGATTAAACATATTTATTTAATACCAAAAATGATTTTCTAAAAGATATAAAATGTTTGTGACATTTTATAAAAAATCTAGTGATTAAGAAAATGTTCCTTTGATCATATAATGCATTAGGCATTTGTTTATTCATACCTTAAGTGATTGAGTTGTTAAAATAGATATTTACAACTAAATACTTGTTTACGTCATAATCTTTCGTTTAATGATTTTACATTTTGTGATTATCAAAACGTAGAGATATCGAAAAATATTAATAACGTGTTTAGGCATTATTTATATCAACACGTAATACTAATCAGCTTCCAGAACTCAATACACAACCTCATACTATAATCATCCTTCTTTACGAATAGAATTGGAGTACACCACAGATACATACTTAGATGGATAAAACCACTTTCTAAAAGCTGGTCCTTCAATTCTTTCCATTCAACTGATGTCATAAGATATTGAGTTTCAGAATTAGGCAAAACGTTGCTCTTATATAGATAGAGTTTCTGAATCAACCAACTTACTGTTCTCAGGCACTGCTCGAGATAGCCTATGATCCTAATAAGATCAAGTCAAATGATGTAACTATTATCACGTTGGCCAGGCGTCATAATACTTGCGTCATATACACATGCTTTTATTGCAATCACATTCTATCTCGAGTCATGACTAAACAAATTCTCATAACCAGATCAAAACAGCTTCATATTCAGATGGTAACCTTGGTAGTTCATTAAGGAAACATCGCGGACATTTCAAACAACCGAATAACTCTCGAGGCGAGTTTAATCAAACGAAGTATCTTCACAACCGAGAGGGATTAACGTACGAGTTTTTAAAACAGAGGTGATCATAATTGTTTAGCAGGTTGGAAACCATGGTACAGAATTTTGAGTCTCAAATCGCCAAAGATGACAAATCTAATATGACCGTTGTTAGCATCCCGATGCCCAGTCAACAAATCCATATCTAGAATAATATCTAATCAAACTTTCCCAAAGGAAACAGATTAGCAGAACGAAAGTTATCTTCAAATATCATCAAAACGTATTGAACAATTCTGATACTCGTGATGTATAATCACAAGATTCCTCGTAGGAATAGAACTAAGTATAGAAATTTTTAATAATGGAGGGGAACCTTAATATGCTTAGAAAAAGCAAGAGAAACCACAGAATGTGTCGAACACATCAGATTAATACCTATACGAATTCTCTGAACGGACGAAAAGATATCTAAACGAATTATAAACAAATCAGAGATTGAAATTCGAAAGAATGCGGTCACATCAGAAAGTGAAACCTGTAAGGCATTACTACAAAATTTTCAAAGCATTCTAAACTTATTTGATCACTAAGCTTATGTTGCGTATCCTGATAAATTTCTAATTCTCCAAAACGAATGATCTTATAAAGGCATAAATCAGAGTGGTGCGGAAGAAAGATAGCTAACCAATGCCTTATCACATAATCTACCTAATCCTCACTGGTCATAACTGAAGTTCCTACCAGGAGAAACCTAAAGCAAATCCTTCAAAGGTTATTCCATAAGCTCCTACAGTGCAAACCTAAGGGTCCAAATCTTCACAGGCCATAACTTATGTACTACAAGTCGAAGCCTGAGCTCTGATACCATAATTGTAACACCTCAACCCGACAAGGGTCAAAATGCCACATTATGGTGTCAATCAGAACATACAAACGCAAGCGGAAGACTTATAAACATAATAATTACAAAGGTATTCTAAGATGATAATAAAATACTAACTCTAAACATGATGAGTTCCAAAATTGAAGTACAAAACCAAACTAAATTTTAAATCAAGCTATGTCCAAGTCTAATCCAGAAGCAAATGGGTATCTATCGTCAGGGTGGTCCACTCTTCCCTCAAATCCCAGCTTCCAACCTAAAAACCTGCCGCAGGAAAAGAAATGCGGCTGAGCTTAAAAAGCCCAGTGAACAGATATAAACAAAATGAACAATCGAACATATATAAGTATAGGGAAAAGGAACATAAGCTCCTGCTGAATGATTATCATCTGCCAAGGAATAAGAGATCAAGGATCAACTGGACAAAATGTCATATACCATAAGAAGTAAATCATAGTGAAACATAAGGAGATCATAATGAAGTCAAAGGAATCAAACAGAGAATAATAATCATATAACAGAACAGAACAAAAATGCCCACGAGCTCAGAAAGCATGCCACATGCTTAGTCACATAATCACATCATATCATATCCATATATCTGTCAAATCATAAGTTGTACAAGGAGGGGAGACTTCTCAAGTACCAAATGGAGTAGCTAGCTCCCAGAAGTGAAATAGGGTACATGGCACGCACCAACCAATCACTAATCATATCCAGAACAGAACAGAACAGAATCTATGATCCATCCATACGCCTCCTGCAAAATAAATCATATATATACACCTGCTCATGACAGGTATATACACATATCATAATGGCCAATGTGCACAAATATCATAACAGAACAGAAGGGGACGCCGTGGATCAATCACACCTCCACAGAAAGTGTCATGCCATTGGTGCCTCAATGACATGGCCATGGTACCTCCATGGCTAGGAATACAAATAGCTCAGGCAACAGAACAGAACAGAACATATCATATCAAGTCATTATATCATATCTAATCAGAGCATATCAAAACTGAATGGAATCATATTATAGCAAATGGATAGCAACCGAATATCATATCAATGAATAGTAAAACGAATATCAAGCCAAGGATCATATCAAGGGAATCATAGCAAAGGCTCATATCAACGAAATCATAACAAATCAAATGAATCAAAGTCAAGGATCGAGAAGTCATGAGAGAAAACACCCTTACTGAGAAAGGGTAGAATATATGTACCTCAAACCGTAATTGAAACCATATCTGAAACACAAGAATCGGAAGTTACTCCTTCTTCAGCGAATCTACACGAATTAATGATCGCGTATTACTTATGAGTTCATTTTAAAAGTCAAATGCTTATAATTATCCGGATTACATAATTAGGGTTTCTTTCTATTTTTAGAAACTTTCCATATTTAGTAACTTTCCATATTTAGTAAGTTCTCAGATTTAGTAACCTCGATTTACGATTCACTATTAATTCACTTAGGGTTTTGATGATGTACCCTCCTAACGGGTCGAAGGACTCCCCTTCGAGCCTTTAGAAAGCCCTCTCTTCAGAGGCCCAGGTTAGTCTCCTAAACACGTTTTATTGGCGTAAAACCATTCGTCTACGAAATGGTTACCATGTGGGAACCCGCCAATCGAAGCCCTAAGCCCTTCGGGGTATTCCTATCGAAGGGACTAGCACAAAGGACCATTCTGACCTGGTCAAACCCACGTCTCCTCTTCCCCTTGGCTTTCCCGCCAAAACAGAGAACGTGGGCTACAAAGCCCTAGCGGTTACCACAAAATCATGGGACGCCCCCATGATCTCCGAACAATGTGCAACCGCCCACTATGTCCTATTTCTCCCCTATAAATAGCGTAGTCGGGCATGAACAATGTAAGTTAACTTCACTCTTGTCATTTACAACCTACTCAAATGATTACACATACTTACTCGCACGCCGGAGGTGGTTCGTAGGGTCCAACCCCTGCGCAATCACTTAACGTAGTGTTTCGGTATTTCTTATTTTCAGGTTAAGAACAAGCTTGGCGCATTCTCAACACCCCATTATTCCTTTGATCACCATCGAAGGCTTGGTTGTGCAATTATTTGTTCAATCAGTGGCGCCATCCGTGGGACCGCTACAATTGGTCTCGTTAATTCCGAGCTTATAACCAACCAACCATTTTCACTATTATTCCGGCATGAATCAAGGGAGAGAAGATACTCCCCCACTGGGTTTCTCGACTTTGACACCAATACCGATCGACGACACTAACAACCTTCCCCCAATAACCGCTTCCACTTTCACAACACGTTCTCACCCAGAAATCACTACCAACAATCATGCTTCGACATCAGCCAATCCCGAACCTGTCATTAGCCCAGCCTTTGTCGATGCCAACCATGAAGTGTTGGAATCCCTCTTAAGGGATCGCAACAGGAAAGTCAGGAATGCTGAGGTGCGAAGGGAGTTGGAATACTCAAGTGATGAGTATGATGAAGAAATGGAGATGGAACCTAGGCCTCCGACCCAAGGACCAACCCTATCGGCTTTAAGAATTGGGTCTCCAGTTGGACGAAGGCTAAGCAAGAGATCCGTTGGTTTTGAAGGAGTCCCCGAAAGGGCTCCGACAAGGAGGGAAGGGGCGGTTACCGAAGGCTCTAACGGTAGGAGCCAGCGAAGGGAAGAAGTGGGGGTGACTTTGCCTCAATTGCTAGCAGCTCATCTTGGAAGGACTGAAGCTGGGGTTCCGTTGCAGCCTTCTCACGCATCAGGCGTAGAAGGCAATCCGCCTACAATTAATATGGGAGGAAATCTTCCTCCCAATGGTATGTACCCCTCGTTCCAAACTCAGTCTTATCCTCAAAATTTATATCCTCCAGTAAATGGACAGCCTAATAACCCAAGCTTTCCCCAAACTTGTGGGAGCATGCCCTTCGGGCATCCTATGGCGTACCCTCCGTACGCCATGGGAAACAGTTACCCGTTTGCCATGAATACACCTTATCAGTCCTACCCAAGCCAAACTCCTATGGGAATACCCCCGAACAACAATCCCTATAATGTTGTTCCCATGTATGCACCACCTTATAATTGTCTATAGTCAGACCCTATGGGTTCAGCTACACCCTTCGTTAGGTGGATCAAAGATTACCCATTGCCTGATTGGTTGAAAATGCCTTCGCACGTTGGGACTTATGATGGGAAGGGGGATCCGGACAATTTCTTACATTTGTTCGAAGGGGCTATCAAAATGCAAAAATGGGTTATGCCAGTGGCCTATCATATGTTTACGTACACCCTACGGGATTCTGCTCGTATCTGGTGGAATGGGCAAAAGCCCGGCAGCATCGTCAATCTTGATGATCTTAAGGCTAAGTTCCGGTCACACTTCAGTCAGCAAAAGAAGTTCACGAGGACTCATTTAACGGTGCACAACATCAAACAAAAAGATAACGAAAGCACAAGGGCCTTCGTTACTAGGTACACCGATGAGACTTTGCAAATTTTGGGTCTTCATGAAGATCAGCGTATTTCTGGTTTCGTACATGGCCTTCGGAATCGGAGTTTGGTGGAATTCTTGTCCACTGACCTTTCGACAACTTACAAAGGGTTTACGGAAAAGACATATACTTGGATCGAGGCAAAAGAGGTGTCCACTAATGGGGCTCCGGTAGACAAAGATAGCAACAACAAGTTTTCGAAGCATTCTTCATGGGAAGGGACCAAGAACAAGAACAAGAACAGAGATAGGTTTTCTCCGTACAACAAAGGCCCCAACCATGGTTTGTTAAGCAGTCTAACGAAGTCTCCTAAGGAAATACTTGCTACGGAGAGGGCTGCCAAGGCCTTCGAAGCACCCCCTCGCATGACAAGCAAGGGCAAAAACAGGGATACCAGCAAGTACTGTCACTTTCACGAAGACAATGGCCATGACACGAACAGTTGTAGAGAGCTGAAGAAACAGATAGAGGAAGCTGTGAAGTCTGGGCAATTGGCACATTTGGTGAAGGGTATAAAGAAAGGCAAAGAAAAGATGACTGACACTCAAATGGCCAAAGATAGTAACCCTAACGAAGCCCCCATACTAATGATACATAGGGGCGAAACCACTTCGAAAAGGAAAGTACCGAAGCCAGAAGCGAACGAGATAAGGGAAATAGCGTTTTCTCCTATCACAGACAGGATCCCTTCGAATGATCCAGTAGTTATCAAAGTCCTCATCTTTAGCCAAGAAGTAAAGTAAGCGGAGCTTACATGGACTGTGGAAGCCCTTGTGAAGTCATATATGAACATTGTTTTCGAAAACTCAAGCCTTCGGTCAGGTCTCAAAAGGTTGACTCAAAGATGCCTTTAGTAGGGTTTTCTGGTGAACGTTCGTGGCCTATAGGAGAAGTTCCATTGGAAATAACAATAGGAGAAGGCAAGCTCGCAAGGACAGAAACCCTCATATTCACTATCGTAAGGTCCAACTCTCCTTACAACTTGTTGATAGGAAGGACCGCCATGCAAAAGATGGGTATCGTAGTTTCCACTATACATGGAGCGGTGAAATTTCACACGCCCCACGGAATAGGGACTATACTTTCTGAGCACAACCCGAAGGTTAGCAAGAAAAGCAGGGAGGGTCCTAAAGGATTTCTAGAGGATACTCTCAGTGGTGCGGATGTTGAAAAAGATATCGTAACAAATAGGCATCACACAGGACGAAGGGTGGTAGGCGAAAAGCAACCTCCAGCAAGTTCCACGGCAAACTTGAAGAAGCCACACAAAGCTGAGGGGAAGGTCTTCGAAGGGACTTATTCCAGCAATACCAGAGCCCCTCAGGCACCAGTGATTGATGACAAGCTCCACGGCAAGGAATATCAACTTAAGGGGTTCAAACCCATAGAACCAAGTAAGCAAGGAATCAAGGCCAACCTTTCGAAGTTCAGAGCAAGTGTTGATCTACCAACTCCGAGGTCATTAACAAGGCGTGATAGTCCAAGCTTCTTCAGAGGCCAGGCACCTGCAGAAGCTCTCAACGAAACACCTTTCGGGCACAACCAAAAGGGAGAAACACCCCCGACAGCAACGGAGGGGTGGAAACTATACACCAACGAAGCCTCAAGCTCCGATGATTTCGGAACAGGATTAATCCTGACCAATCCGGAGGGAAAGGAGTACAGTTATGCACTACGCTTTGAATTCAAGACCACAAAGAATGAAGCAGAGTATGAAGCCTTGCTGGCTGGCCTTCGACTTGCAAAAGGAATGGAGGTTCAATACCTCTCCGTCTTTGTAGGCTCGCCTTCAGTCACTAGCCAAATCAAGGGTTCTTACAAAGCAAGGCAGCCAGTAATTAAGGAATATTTGGATGAAGTTAAAATGCTCCTTCAGGGTTTCGAATGATATAAAGTAACAAATGTCCGCAGAAGCCATAAACAAAAAAGCGGAAGCCCTAATCAGATTAGCGTCAACTGCTTTAGCTCATCTACCCAGCGAGGTTTTAGTGGAGGTATTGGCCACTAGGTCAATTGCACGAAGTGAAACATCTGATGAAGGCTCCAACTGGACAACACCAATAAAAACGTACTTGATAAGCGGCATTCTGCCTGATAATCCAAAGTCAGCACGAAGAATCAAAGTCAAAATTCCCCAGTACAGGCTCATAAGCAATAATCTCTACAAAAGGCGTCTTTCATCTCCTTGGCTTCGTTGCATAGAATTAAAGCAGGCTTCGAGCATTCTCTACAATGCTCACGAAGAATTTTGTGGAAGACACACAAGCCCTAGAGTCATAGCCTCAAAAGTAACAAGGTGGGGTTATTACTAGCTATCCGTGATAGAAGACGCAAGGGAAGTAATCAAAACATGCAAGGTATGCCAGACACACCCCAAAGCTCGGAAACCATTAGAGTATGAGGCGTCTTCTACCATGAGAGTAAGACCTTTCGTTCAATGGGGCGTCAGCATAATCGGACCCCTACCAGCAGCTCCCGGAGGGGTACAATTCTTGGTCATAGCCATCGACCATTTCACCAAATGGGTCGAGGCCAAGCCGTTGGCATCAACAAAAGGAAAGGATGTGGAAGAGTTTATGTGGGAACACATAATTTTCAAATTCGGAATCCCACAAGTCATCACTTCTTATGAAGGGAAACACTTTGCCAAAGGAGTGCTCCCCTCTTTTTGCAAAAGCCTGAATGTGAAGCAAAGGTTCATTTGTGTTGACAAGGATATTGTCAACGAAATCGAGATAAAGCTAGGGCAATATCAGCATAAGTGGGCAGACAAACTACCCAAAGTCTTGAGGGCATATAAGAATTTGTCCTTCGAATGAAAGCAAGCGAAGCCAAGTCAAAGAGCCCAGCGTCAAAATGCTGTGGCAACAAGGCTTGCGAGCTCGAAGGACAGAAAAACAAAATGTCGTGAACAAGTTTGGACATGACAGCAACTCTCATAAGTTTTACATGTAAAAACTTACCTTCTTTAAAGCATTTAGTTGTTTTTTCAATTTCATGTAACGCAATCTTCTCATATGGGAAAAAAGCATTAATGGTAGGTGTCTAGTGTTCATTTCTTCAAATGATGTAATTCTCCCTACCCACTTAATGATATAACATGTTTCCCTCAAAATCTCTTGTTTCGTTCTTAACAACATAGATTTGTTCAGCCAAGTACTTTACAAGTTTCAATGTCGAAGGATGAAGCAAGGCACATGTCTTGTATATATACAACATCCATTACAATTCACATTAACTTTCCTATGAAGTCTTAGGGTATTAAAAGCCCTCTGCAACTTAAGGATAAAGGCGGAGTGGGTCGCGACCCTCTATCGCAGTCAAATTATACGATTGCTTAAAATCTTGGTCCAAAATACACACAATAAGGTTATAACCTTAGGTTGTATGTTTACGTTCTTGAAATGAGCGTAAAAGAAGATAAACATGACAATAAAAGTGGGACATATCCCACTAAATTAGCATTAATAAAGACTACGAACAGTCTTAGCTATTATAATCGCAAAAAGGATAATTGTCTAAAGTTATGGGTTGAAGCCCACTAACATGAAAGATAAATTGTTCTAACAGGCACACAGATCATAAATTGTCAAATACAAAGGCACCAGCCTTTAAACATGATAAATTGTTTTAAAAAGGGTACATGTCACCCTTATGGACCAAATTACTGCCAACACGGTAGCCTTCAATTGTTCTTGGAAGAGTGGGGACGCTCCTGGTGGGTTGCAGACTTAGGTTTCTCGGACAAGGTCTTTCTGGTTGGAGACGGAGGCTGTATGCTCTTTGGCTTTTTAGAGAGGAGATCTTCGATGGAGGCTGAAGGATCTTTGGTTGCTTCGGCAAGGAAGGGGTACACTGCTGAGGTGAATGCATTACCAGCTTCATCATATTCCCGCATGAAATTCGGACGATAGTATGGTACCTCCGAAAGCACAACTGGTTTCTTGGTTTCAGCAATCTCCTCCAAAGTTGTGCATTTTCCATGGAATATGGCCGCATTCACTAGTTTGCCCACAACCTCCCCCACCTCATCGCTATGATACAACTCCATAGCAATGTAGGGAACAACTTTCGATACAACCTCAGCCCTATCTTTTCTCAGACTTTGGCATTCGAGCTTCAATTTATCAACCTCTTGACAGCGCTTGGCATCCTTCTCCACTAACCTAACCCTCTCAGCCTCCAAACCAGAACATTTAGACTCTAGGGCACTCACCTGGTTCTCATAACCAACAACCTTAGCTTCCTCCAACTTTAGCCTACCACACTCAGCTTGCGATTCCTTAAGCTGCTCCTCAAGACCATCAATTTTGGCTCGCAGAGCCTTGTACCTTGGGTGTTTTTCAAAATCCGCCATGGCTTCGTCATACCTTTTCTCCAACTCAGTATAACTCTTCTCCCTTTCCTTCTCTCTGGCCACAACAACAGCAACCTCCTCTTTCGCCTCCTTGACCTTGTTAAGCAATCCCCTTGTATGAAAGCTAAGATGGCTGTCCGGCATTGCTTTCCTGATATAACTTTTGTCATTAAGATCGCAAAGCTTCTCAAGGGACATTTCATTCATTTTACTCCTCCAAGAGGCAGGAGTGATATTCTCAACGAGCAAACAGCAGGAGAGGGCGTTGGGCAGTTCCTTCGCATCTGGCAAACCTAAAAAATAAATAAATAAATAAATAAAAAAAAGGAAGAGATGGAAAAACAATATAAGCCTAATACGCAATACAATAGAAAAGGAGGAGGACTCGAAGAACTTTTACTTACCTGGGATATCATCTTCTTCATCAATCATCCTCTCTGGCGCATACATAATGGCTTTCCCACGAGCTTTTTCTGTTTTTTGTTTGACATTCCTCGAGGGGGGAGTAGGAACATTGGGTTTCCTTTTTGGAGAAGTTTTTGCAGCTTTTGCACTGGTACCTTTCCTTGTTCTCACTCTATCAGCAATACCGGAGGACCCTACGATCCTGAGCTGATCACTTCCGGAAGGGGTATCATCAGAATCACCAACATCCTCCACTAGCTGGGGGGCTTCCTCAGTACCAAGGGGTTTGATTGGGGGAAGCACAGCAAGAGGTTTGGGTGGAGAGACATCAACATCGTTATTATTGACAGATATAGAAGGAGATCCCACTCCGTAACTTGTATCCTGAGGATCCTTCGGCATAAAGCTAACCTCTTTGGCACCTCCAGCCACAACAAAGTTTCTGAATGCCATTTCTGCACAAATAAACGAAAAGGAGATGAATATCAGCAGATAAGTTATTTAAATTATTTAAATAAGATATATACATACTTTTTCCTTCACAAATTATTTTAGGTGATGACGGAGACCCGTCCCAGCTGTCACTTAAACCAGCCATGTACAATATAGGCTCCGGAAACGTTTGGACGTCAGCAGGGTGGCGTGCGAGACGCTGGTACAAGGGGTCACTCCTTATCTCATAGGGAAGAGGGTCATTGTACTTCTTCTCATCATACATATTTGCTTTATCCAACAATGCTGGATACTCAGGAGGTATGATAGTACTCTCAACATAGAAAAACTGTCCTTTCCAGTTTCTAATATTTGAAAAGGGTTTCGTCACAAGAGCAGGTACGTCATGTTCACCCCTTTTGGCAATGGTTACCCAATCTCCACCAGGGTAAGAGATTACCCCTAAGCACCTTCAATGTGGGTTCATAGCCGTATGCTTTACACATTACGATGTAAGTGGTCAACTTAGCAAGACCAAAAGGGTTTAACCTAGACACATGAACTTGATAGTATTGTAGAAACTCTAAAATCAAGGGATGAATAGGTATCCTAAGATTCGATTGAGTGAATGCATGCACATACAAACCCACAAACCCTTCGGGAGCATCAAAAATATTTTGTTTCTTATTAGGGAGCATAATTTGGTACTCCGAGGGTATAGGGTAATCAAGCAGGAACTCAGATAAGGCTTGTTTCGACAAGGTACAGGTCTGTTGCCTAATAATTCGCTTAGCGGCCATGCTCATATTAAAAGAATAAAAGATCAAGGAAGGTTTGTGGGAATTTTACCTTTTCGTTCCAACGGAAGCACAAGATTGCAGAGCAATGTGTATATTTTGGGCGGAGGTAAAAGTATTCTAGGGTTTTACCGTATCAACGAATAAATACCCATCAAATCTTTGATCATAACCGCACACGTGTCTAGTTTGCTATCTATGCGGATTTGAAATTGATTTTAAATTATGAAAGGACGCTTACTTATACCGAGATAGTAGCAGTGGCAGTCCAAGTGGAGTTATCATAATTAACCCGCATTAAATGCGTGGTTAGTTGAACATTTATTTTCTTTTTTGCATGGTTAGTGTTATACAAGAAATACAAGGCATGTAGTTAGTTTTTTGAGTCGAATGCAATTTATACTCGTACGTATATATCATTTTCGACTGGGGGGCTTGATGATGTACCCTCCTAACGGGTCGAAGGACTCCCCTTCGAGCCTTTAGAAAGCCCTCTTTTCGGAGGCCCAGGTTAGTCTTCTTAACACGTTTCATTGGCATAAAACCATTCGTCTACGAAATGGTTACCATGTGGGAACCCGCCAATTGAAGCCGTAAGCCCTTCGGGGTATTCCTATCGAAGGGACTAGCACGAAGGACCATTCTGACCTGGTCAAACCCACGTCTCCTCTTCCCCTTGGCTTTCCCGCCAAAACAGAGAACGTGGGCTGCAAAGCCCTAGCGGTTACCACAAAATCATGGGACGCCCCCATGATCTCCGAACAATGTGCAACCGCCCACTATGTCCTATTTCTCCCCTATAAATAGCGTAGTCGGGCATGAACAACGTAAGTTAACTTCACTCTTGTCATTCACAACCTACTTAAACGATTACACATACTTACTCGCATGCCGGAGGTGGTTCGCAGGGTCCAACCCCTGCGCAATCACTTAACGTTGTGTTTCGGTATTTCTTATTTTCAGGTTAAGAACAAGCTTGGCGCATTCTCAACACCCCATTATTCCTTTGATCACCATCGAAGGCTTGGTTGTGCAATTATTTGTCCAATCAGGTTTCATTATCAAAATTAGGTTAACATAAGACCCAATATATCATAATTATCACTTAAGTACCTTATAGAGTCTAGACACGTCAAATGATATGAATATCACAAAAATCTTAGTTTCTTAACAATTTCTGATTTTAATATGTTTTAGCCTTCACTCTACCAATTTTAAAACCATATCTTGACTCCAATTCAGAAGCTATAATAATTTAAAAATGTACCTATATGTCTTATGAGCTTACATGAATTTTCCCAGAATTTATTATTAAGTACAACCACCATTTCAAAAATCGTTTATCCAAACATGTCCAGAAAGTGAACTGCAGGTACACCCCGAAAGATTACATTTATTAGACCCACTTGAACACTTCAGAAAAATCTACAAAAATTCTAGAAGTTACTAAACATGTGAAAAATACTATTTGTAAAAGGAGAGCTCCCAAATATTTATAGATTTGAAATGAAAAATCATAGAATTTGACTGATTTTACGTTCCCAAAACTCAGGTTTGACACATGATCCCATAAAATTCACAAACATGCCCAATACAACTCCAATTCACTCCAAACCACTTGGAAAACTTAATTAAGATATTAAACTAGGTTTAAAAGCAAAGATCCAGTGTTATACATTTATGAAACTCAAACTATGGCGCATACAAATTCAGCCTACAAAACTGTCTCATCTACAAATCCGTATTAGGCCACCATATTACACCTTTTAATTATATAAACGCACACGATCCTTTATGATTCACAAGTCATGTTTTAATTATCATGTTAACATCATTTTAGACCCTTAATTCGACTCACAAAGCATACACAAAACACCACAAAGATTGACGAGTACAAGCCATCAAAATAGCACATGAAATCATAACTAATGCACCCCTCGTTACCCTTATATCCTACGTCTAGGGTTTCTATTATTGTGCGTGATGATGTACCCTCCTAACGGGTCGAAGGACTCCCCTTCGAGCCTGTAGAAAGCCCTCCCTTCGGAGGCCCAGGTTAACCTTCTAATACGTTTCATTGGCGTAAAACCATTCGCCTGCGAATGGTTACCATGTGGGAATCCGCCAATCGAAGCCCTAAGCCCTTCGGGGTATTCCTGACGAAGGGACTAACACGAAGGATCATCCAGACCTGGTCAAACCCACGTCTCCTCTATCCTTTGGCTTCCCGCCAAAACAGAGATCGTGGGCTACAAAGCCCTAGCGGTTACCACTTTCCATGGGACGCCCCCATGATCTCCGAACTATGTGCAACCGCCCACTATGTCCTATTTCTCACCTATAAATAGCATAGTCGGGCCAAGAACGATGTAAGTAATTTTCAAGTTAACCTCACTCTCTAAATTTACGACCTACATTACCATTACACATACTTACTTGCACGCCGGAGGTGGTTCGCAGGGTCCAACCCCTGCGCAATCACTTAACGTAGTGTCTTTGTATTTCTTATTCTCAGGTTAAGAACAAGCTTGGCGCAATCTCAACACCCCATTATTCCTTTGATCACCATCGAAGGCTTGGTTGACGAATATTTGTTCAATCAGTGGCGCCATCCGTGGGACCGCTACAATTGGTCTCGTTAATTCCGAGCTTTTAACCTACCAACCAATTTCACTATTATTCCAGCATGGATCAAGGGAGAGAAGATACTCCCCCGCCGGGCTTCTCTACCTTAACACCAATACCAGTCGACGACCCTAACAACCTTCCCCCAATAACCGCCTCCACTTTCACAACACGTTCTCACCCAGAAATCACGACCAACAATCATGCTTCGACATCAGCCAACCCAGAACCTGTCATTAGCCCAGCCTTTGTCGAAGCCAACCATGAAGTGTTAGAAACCCTTTTAAGGGCTCGCAACAGGCAAGTCAGGAATGCTGAGGTACGAAAGGAGTTGGAATACTCGAGTGAAGAGTATGATGAGGAAATGGAGATGGAACCTAGGCCTCCGACCCAAGGACCAACCCTATCTGCCTTAAGGATTGGTTCTCCAGTTGGCCGAAGGCTAAGCAAAAGGTCTGTTGGTTTCGAAGGAGTCCCCGAGAGGGCTCCGACAAGACGAGAAGGGGCGGTTGCTGAAGGCTCTAACGGTAGGAGTCAGCTTAGGGAAGAAAGGGGGATGACTTTACCTCCATTACTAGCCGCTCATCTTGGGAGAACTGAAGCCATGGTTCCGGTGCAGCCTTCTCACGCGTCAGGCGTAGAAGGCAATCCGTCTACAATCAATATGGGAGGAAATCTTCCTCCCAATGGTATGTACCCCCCGTTCCAAACTCAGTCTTATCCTCAAAATTTATATCCTCCCGTGAATGGACAACCTAATAACCCAAGCTTCCCTCAAAATTATGGGAGCATGCCCTTCGGCCACCCTATGGCGTACCCTCCATACGCCATGGGAAACAGTTACCCGTTTGCCATGAACACACCTTATCAGTCCTACCCTGGCCAAACTCCT
This sequence comes from Artemisia tridentata subsp. tridentata, assembly GCA_021014915.2. Classification (NCBI taxonomy): domain Eukaryota; kingdom Viridiplantae; phylum Streptophyta; class Magnoliopsida; order Asterales; family Asteraceae; genus Artemisia; species Artemisia tridentata. Next base: position 286,588,150 of record CP139505.1, on the reverse strand, counting down.
ATGGGAATGCCCCCAAACAGCAATCCATACAATACAGTCCCCATGTATGCACCACCTTATAATTGTCTATATTCAGACCCTATGGGTTCAGCTACACCCTTCGTTAGATGGATAGAAGATTACCCATTGCCTGATGGTCTGAAAATGCCTTCACATGTCGGGACTTATGATGGGAAAGGGGATCCGGACAATTTCTTACACTTGTTCGAAGGGGCTATCAAAATGCAAAAGTGGGTTACGCCGGTGGCCTGTCACATGTTCACATACACCCTTCGGGATTCTGCTCGTATTTGGTGGAATGGGCAAAAGCCCGGTAGCATCGTCAATCTTGATGATCTCAAAGCTAAGTTCCGGTCACACTTCAGTCAGCAAAAGAAATTCACAAGGACTCATTTAACGGTACACAACATCAAGCAAAAAGAAAATGAAAGTACCAGGGCCTTCGTTACTAGGTACACCGATGAGACTTTGCAAATTTTGGGTCTTCATGAAGATCAACGTATTTCTGGTTTCGTACATGGCCTTCGGAATAGGAGTTTGGTGGAATTCTTGTCCACCGACCTTCCGACAACTTACAAGGGCCTGACCGAGAAGACATACACTTGGATCGAAGCCAAAGAGGTATCCACTAATGGGGCTCCGATAGATAAAGATAGCAACAACAAGTTTTCGAAGCATTCCACGTGGGAAGGGTCCAAGAACAAGAACAAGAACAGAGATAGGTTCTCTCCGTACAACAAAGGCCCCAACCATGGTTTGTTGAGCAATCTATCGAAGTCTCCAAAAGAAATACTTGCTACAGAGAGGGCGGCCAAAGCTTTCGAAGCGCCTCCACGTATGACGAGTAAGGGTAAAAACAGGGATACCAGCAAGTACTGCCACTTCCACGAAGACAATGGCCACGATACGAACAGTTGCAGGGAATTAAAGAAACAAATTGAAGAGGCCGTAAGATCTGGGCAGTTGGCACACCTGGTAAAAGGAATCAAGAAAGGCAAAGAAAAGATGACTGACACTCAAATGGCCAAGGATACTAACCCTACCGAAGCCCCCATACTAATGATACACAGAGACGAAACCACTTTGAAAAGGAAGGTACCGGAGTCGGAAGCAAACAAGATAAGGGATGTAACGTTTTCCCCTATCTCAGGCAGGATCCCTTCGAACGATCCAGTGGTTATCAAAGTCCTAATTTTTGGCCAAGAAATAAGGGGAGCCTACATGGACTGCGGAAGCCCTTGCGAAGTCATATATGAACATTGCTTTCGAAAGCTCTCGTCGGCGGTCAGGTCTCAAAGGGTCAATTCGAAGAGGCCTTTAGTAGGGTTTTCTGGTGAACGTTCGTGGCCCCTAGGGGAAGTTCCGCTGGAAATAACAATCGGAGAAGGCAGGATCGCAAGGACAGAAACCCTCATGTTCACTATCGTAAGGTCCGACTCTCCTTACAACTTGTTGATAGGGAGGACCGCTATGCAAAAGATGGGTATAGTAGTCTCCACTATACATGCAGCGGTAAAGTTTCACACACCCAACGGAATAGGGACGGTATTCTCTGAGCACAGTCCGAAGGATAGCAAGAAAAAGATGGAAGGCTCTAAAAAGCCTCCGAATGATGTTATTGGAAGTGCGGATGAGGAAGAAGATATCGTCACAAAAAAGCGTCGTGCAGAACGAAGAATGAAGCAATATCCAAATAGTTTCACAGCAGAATTGGAGAAGCCACACAAAGCCGAAGGGAAGATCTTCGAGGGGATACGTCCTAGGAGCACCAGAACTCCTCCGACACCGAGAACTGATGACAAGCTCTATGGCAAGGGTTATCGACTCAAGGGATTCAAATCCACTAAGTCGACAGAGCAAGAAGTCAAAATCAATCCTTCGAAATTCAAAGCAGCTATTGACCTGCCTGCTCCAGGATCATCGAAAAAACGTGATAACCCAAGCTCCACCAAGAGGCAAACTTTCGCAGAAGTCCTCAACGAAACACCTTCCGGACACAGCCCAAATGGAGAAACTCTCCCAGCAGCGGCGGAAGAATGGAAATTATTTACCGACGGAGCCTCAAGCTTCAATGGTTTCGGAACAGGGTTAATCCTAATAAATCCGGAGGGAAAGGAGTACAGTTATGCGCTACGTTTTGAATTCAAGGCCACGAAAGACGAAGCAGAGTACGAAGCCTTGCTGGCTGGCCTTCGACTCGCAAAGGGTCTCGAGGTTCATAACCTCTCCATTTTCGTAGGCTCGCTTTTAGTCGCTGGTCAAATCAAGGGTTCTCGCAGAGCAAGGCAGCCAATAATCAAGGAGTACTTGAACGAGGTTAAAAAAGTCCTTCAGGGTTTCGAAAGATACAAAGTGAAAAATGTCCACACAAGCCAAAATAAGAGGGCGGAGGCCCTAATCAAATTAGCATCGACTGCTTTTGCTCATCTACCCCGTGAGGTTTTAGTAGAAGAATTGGCCACCAGATCAATTGCAAGAAGTGAAACGTTTGATGAAGGCTCCAGCTGGATAGAACCAATCAAAATGTATTTGATAAGCGGCATTTTGCCCGATAAGTCAAAATCGGCACGAAGAATCAAAGTCAAAAGTCCACAGTACAGGCTCATAGGCAATAATCTCTACAAAAGGCGTCTTTCATCTCCTTGGCTCCGCTGTATCGAGTTAAAACAGGCTTCGATCATTCTCTGCAATGCTCATGAAGAGTTCTGTGGAAGACACACAAGCCCTAGAGCCATCGCCGCAAAGGTAACAAAATGGGGTTATTACTGGCCAACCGTACTAGAAGATGCAAGGGAAGCAATCAGAACATGCACGGTATGTCAGACACACTCCAAAGCCCATAACCTGTTAGAGTATGATGCGACACCTAGCATGACTGTAAGACCCTTCGATCAATGGGGAGTCAGCATAATTGGACCCTTACCATTAACTCCCGGAGGGGTACAATTCTTGGTCATAGCCATCGATCATTTCACCAAGTGGGTCGAGGCCAAGCCGTTGGCATCAACAAAAGGAAGAGATGTGGAAGAGTTCATGTGGGAACACATAATATTCAGATTTGGAATTCCACAAGTTATCACCTCTTACGAAGGGCCACACTTTGCTGAAGGAGTGTTCCCTTCTTTCTGCAAAAGCCTGAACATGAAGCAAAGATTCATTTGTGTTGACAAGGAGATTGTCACCGAAATTGAGACGAAGTTAGGGCTATATCAGCATAAATGGGCAGATAAACTTCCCAAAGCCTTGAGGGCATATAGGAAGTTGTCCTTCGAATAAAAGCAAACGAAGCCAAACGAAAGAGCCCAGCGTCAAAGAAGAATTACGGTGACAAAAAAGACGTGGAAGCTCGAAGGATGGAAAACAAAAGATGTCGTGAACAAGTTTGGACATGATACAAGCTCTCGTAAGTCTTACATATAAGAACTTACCTTCCTTTAAAAACATTTAGTTGTTTTCAATTTCATGTAACGTAGTCTTCTCACATGGGAAAAAAGCATTAATGGTAGGTGTCTAGTGTTCATTTTTTCAAATGATGTAATCCTCCCTACCCACTTAATGATATAGTATGTTTCCCTCAAAATCTCTTGTTTCATTTTATACAACATAGATTTATCCAGCCAAGTACTTTACAAGTTTCAATATCGAAGGATGAAGCAAGACACATGTCTTGTATAACATTAACATCCATTACAATTCACATTAGCTTTCCTATAAAGTCTTAGGGTATTTGAAGCCCTCTGTAACTTAAGGATAAAGACGGAGTGGGTCGCAACCCTCTGTCGCAGTCAAATTATACGATTGCATAAAATCTTGGTCCAAAATACACACAATAAGGTTATAACCTTAGGTTGTATGTTTACGTTCTAGTAATGAGCGTAAGAGAAGATAAGCATGGCATTAAAAAAGGAGGATACTCCTTCAAATTAAGAGTCATAAAGACTACGCACAGGCGAAGCCATTTTCAAAAAAGGACAGTTGTTCAAAGTTATGGGACGAAGCCCAGACAAACCATTCAAACAGGCACTAGCCTGATAAAAGCACGCTAAATTGTCTTAAAGAAAGGCATCAGCCTTTAAGCACAAACAAATTGTTTCAAAGGGTACACGCCACCCTTACAGACTAAATTACTGCCAACATGGCAGCCTTCATTTGTTGATGGAAGAGTTTGGATCTTCTTGATGAGTCGCAGACTTAGGTTTCTCGGACAAGGTTCTTTTAGTTGGAGACGGAGGCTGTATACTCTTGGGTTTTTTGGAGAGGAGATCTTCGATGGAGGCTGAAGGATCTTTGGTTGCTTCGGCAAGAAAGGGGTAAACTGCAGTGGTAAAGGCATTACCAGCTTCATCATACTCCTGAACGAAATTTGGACGATAGTAGGGCACATCTGAAAGCACAACGGGTTTCTTAGTTTCGGAAATCTCTTCCAAAGTTGTGCATTTGCCATGGAATATGGCTGCATTCACCAGTTTACCCACAACCACTCCCACCTCATCGCTATGATATAATTCCATAGCAATATAGGGAACAACCTTCGATACGACCTCAGCCCTATCTTTTTTCAACCTTTGACATTCAAGCTTCAACCTATCAACCTCCTGACAACGTTTAGCATCCTGCTCCACTAGTCTAGTTCTCTCAACCTCCAACCCAGTACACTTGGATTCCAGGGCACTCACCTGGTTCTCATAGCCTATGACCTTAGCCTCCTCAAGAATTAACCTACCACATTCTGCCTGTGACTCCTTAAGCTGTTTTTCAAGACTATCAATCCTGTCTTGAAGAGCCTCATACCTTGGATGTTTCTCAAAGTTCTCCATGGCTTCATCGCATCTCTTCTCCAATTCAGCATAATTTTTCTCCCTCTCCTAATCTCTGGCAACAACAGCAGCAACCTCCTCCTTCGCTTCCTGGACCCTATTAAGCAATCCCCTGGTGCGAAAGCTCAGATGACTATCCAGCATTGCTTGTCGGATATAACTTTTGTCGTTGAGATCACATAGTTCTTCAATGGACATTTCATTCATTTTCTTCCTCCATGAGGCAGGAGTAACATTCTCAACAAGCAAGCGGCAGGATAGAGAGTTGGGCAATTCCTTCGTATCTGGCAAACCTTTAAGACGAAAGCAATATAAGCCAAACACGCAATATTACGGAAAGGAAAAAAGGCTGGAAGAATTTCTGCTTACCGGATATATCATCTTCATCGACCAGTCCTTCCGGAGCATACATGATGGTCTTCCCACGAGACTTCTCTGTTTTTTGCTTGGTGGTTCGGGAAGTCGGGGTAGGAATGTTCAATTTTCTCTTGGTAACAGCCTTTGCAGCCTTGGCACTAGTACCCTTTCTAGTCCGAACTCTATCAGCGATGCCGGAGGACCCCACAATCCTGAGCTGATCACCTCCGGAAGGGGTATCATCAGAATCACCAATGTCCTCCACTACCTGGGGGGCTTCCTCAGTACCAACTGCTTTGACTGGGGGAAGCACAGCAAGGGGCTTGGGTGGAGAGATATCAACATCATTATTATTAACAGAAATGGAAGGAGATCCCGCTCCGTAACTTGTATTTTGAGGGTCCCTTGGCATAAAGCTAACTTCTTTGGCACCTCCAGCCACGACAAAGTTTCGAAAAGCCATTTCTGCACAAGACAAAGGAAAAGAGATGAATATCAGCAGATAAGTTATTTATTTATGAAATAAGAAATTATACATACTTTCTCCTTCACAAATAATTTCAGGAAGCAATGGAGACCCTTCCCAACTCCTAGCAATGCCAGCCATGAATAAGATGGGCTCAGGAAACGTCTGTACGTCCACTGGATGACGTGCAAGACGTTGATACATAGGTTCACTTCTCACCTCATAAGGTAATGGGTCATTGTATCGTTTTTCATCAAACCTATTCCCTTCGGCCAACAGCTCAGGATATTCGGGGGGTATGATGGTACTCTCAATATAAAAAAATTGACCTTTCCAATTTCGAATATTCGAAAAAGGTTTAGTCAATAAGTGTGGGACATCATACTCACTCCTTTTGGCAATAGTTACCCAATCTCCACCAGGGTAGAGATTGGCAAAGCCTCTAAACACAGTCAATGAAGGCTCAAAACCATACGCTTTGCACATCACAATATAAGTTGTCAACTTGGCTAAACCAAATGGATTAAACCTTGAAATGTGCACCTTGTAATATTGCAAAAACTCCAAAATAAGAGGGTGGATGGGAATCCTAAAGTTTGATTGCGTAAACGCATGCACATATAAGCCTACAAATCCTTTCGGAGCATCAAAAATACTTTGCTTTTTACTGGGAAGCATGATTTTATATTCCAAGGGTATGGGATAATCATTCAGAAAATCAGACAATGCTTGTTTCGACAAGGTACAAGTTTGTTCTTTAATTATTCGTTTTGCAGCCATACTCGTAAATAAAGTAAGGAGAGCAAAGAAAATGGCTGAATTTTACCTTTTAGATTCCAATGGAAGCACAATGACACAGAGTTGTGTATATTTTGGGCGGAGGTAAAAGTGTTCTAGGGTTTAACATGCCAAAGATTAAATACTCGTGAAATCTTTGATCATAACCGAACACGTGTACACTTTCTTTACTATCTAAACGGATTTCAAATGGATGCCAAATTTGAAATGACGTTTTGCGATTACCAAAGAAGTAGCAATTAAGAGTTTGCAAGTGGCCGGATAATGATGGTTCGCATTTAATGCGGAATTCAGTTAGACATATTCCTTTTTATTTTTTAAAAATCAGAAGGATAGAGTACTGCTTCTTGCATTTGAATTTATCCAAAGCACTTATCTTCATTTCGTCCGAATTTGTGATAAATGGGATAGAGTGTATAAGGTTTTTTGAGTCGAAAGCAATTTATACTCGTACGTATATATCGCCTTCGACTGGGGGGCTTGATGATGTACCCTCCTAACGGGTCGAAGGACTCCCCTTCGAGCCTGTAGAAAGCCCTCCCTTCGGAGGCCCAGGTTAACCTTCTAATACGTTTCATTGGCGTAAAACCATTCACCTGCGAATGGTTACCATGTGGGAATCCGCCAATCGAAGCCCTAAGCCCTTCGGGGTATTCCTGACGAAGGGACTAACACGAAGGATCATCCAGACCTGGTCAAACCCACGTCTCCTCTATCCTTTGGCTTCCCGCCAAAACAGAGATCGTGGGCTACAAAGACCTAGCGGTTACCACTTTCCATGGGACGCCCCCATGATCTCCGAACTATGTGCAACCGCCCACTATGTCCTATTTCTCACCTATAAATAGCATAGTCGGGCCAAGAACGATGTAAGTAATTTTCAAGTTAACCTCACTCTCTAAATTTACGACCTACATTACCATTACACATACTTACTTGCACGCCGGAGGTGGTTCGTAGGGTCCAACCCCTGCGCAATCACTTAACGTAGTGTCTTTGTATTTCTTATTCTCAGGTTAAGAACAAGCTTGGCGCAATCTCAACACCCCATTATTCCTTTGATCACCATCGAAGGCTTGGTTGACGAATATTTGTTCAATCAGTGCGCCTCATTAATGGCCATTATTAACAGGTTTTAGGGCTTGTTTAGAGTTACACTCATGTCGAAAAAAGGCTGGAAAAAGGAACAGCAAAACAGTCCACAACATGCGACACAAACAAACATAACTTGGCGTATAGGTTTTTGTTATTTCATGTAGTTTTATTCACGAGACAACAACATATATACGAGCATGATTTATACAGTTTTTTAGCATGATCATTATCTTGTTTAGCCATGTAATGTGTCGAATAGAAAAACAAAAAAAGGATGGAACCAAAACCTGTATGTCGGCTAGGGCAGAAAACGAAAGGGAAACACAAACTAGGGCTCGTATGGGGTCGGGTTCCAAAAAAGTTTGTCGTAAGGGGGAGGTGCCGTGAAGATCTAGGGGTGTGAGCAGTACGAGCTGAAAGGCTCCCATACTGTTTGGAGGGCAGGGGGCAACAAGTTTTCATATGATGTTATCTTTTACATATTCATACATTTATATACTTATTAAAACAGCAGCCAAAAGAGGATATTATAACGAGAAAGAAAGCATGATCTGATTAGATTTAGTTATGTGTATGTCGTATAAAAACAAGTGTTACGAAGGGATACGCTTGTGTACCTAAACGTGACAACAAGAACACGAATGATAAAACATGAAACCAATCGATCACCACAGCCACCACAACAACGAATCAGCAACAAGTCTTGATCACCACGAATGAAACACCACATCACAACAACAGCAAGTCTTGTTCTTGAGTTATAGGAATCGCCAGGAACTTTGTGTTTGTTTGTCTAGAATCGGTAAGGAATAATGAGGAGGGAAATGTATATGTTATAAGAGGAAAAACGTGTGGTTTGTCTTTGGAAATAAGATGATACGTATCAATCACATAAAGGTGATGTCAAGTGATTTAAGGCTAGACAAAAGGGATCGCATCTCAATTACTGATTTTGATACTTATCTTTTAATTATGTACACCAATATATGGTAAGTGTAGAATGTTATGGTTTGTATAGTGTACAAGGATGGACCAAGATCTCATAAAAATGTGTATAGACTTGTAGTAAGATATCAAGTCATGTAAAGGTTTAGAATACAATTTAGGAAGGTCACAAATTTTGATTAATTAGCTAAACTTAGGTAAAATGACATATTAATTCATTATTACATATTATAAGGTTTTAAATACTCATTAACATTCATAGTACTTAGGGTAAAATTCAAATTCCATAGAGATTTAGGAAAACAGATTTTAGGGTTTTACAACTTTATTATAACAGATACTAAACCAATGTCAATTTCATTAGACAGCTGTTATACTTTGTTGAAACAATTTAAAAAAGCTATAAATTGCAAACCATGGAGGGTTTTTTTTTTTATCAAAATGAAGTACCAATCCCAATCAATGCAGTGAATATGAGCTATGAAACACGGTGTCTGGATGTGCGTTTAGAGCTGATTACCACAATTTCAAGTCACTTTCAAGTAACTACTATCAGTTTTCAATATTTTTATAAACATAGTCTAGGTCTAAGGATAGAATAAAGTAAAACTCTTTTGACCAATGTCTCATTATTAACAGCAATCACACATCTAAGCCCATCTTCTATAGCTAATTCTATTATGATAGAATATCCCCTCAACATAACAAACAAATATAAAATACCTTAGGAAGATCAAGTTTTGGAAGAGTTTTACGATTCAGTAGCCGGACCTCGTGGCCTTTGAGGGTCTCCTCAACAACCTCTACAACCCAGTTAATTTTTTGAACTCCAACTATACTCACACCTTCAAGCTCTTTCACATATCGACTTCCTTGAGGCACACATCCTGCCACCACGAGTGGCTTTTTTGCGCTTTTACATTTTGATATCAATGTGTCCATGGCTGACTGACATGGGGACTTTACTGTACAACTGCATTATAAAAACAATTATTAATATAGACAAAATCATGACCAATATATGATAAGTTACAACATTACTGTGACTTCTTTTTGTACACATTCTGAGATAACATTGGAAATCTCCTCGCATAGCCACATTTCATAACTCGTTATTAGTAATAAAATAACGTGAGAAAAACTTACTTGTTTATGAGCCAAAGATCTGCTCCTTCAGCATGGTCACTTATAGCATAGCCAAACGCTGAAAGTTGACCAGCCATGTACTCACTGTCACTCTGTCAACACAAACAATAGCAAAAAACGATTAACTTTCAGTGGTAATATATATTCACATTTTACACAAAAAAAATAATAAAATAATAAAATAAAAAGGCAAAAAACGATGAAGTGAACCGAAAGAAAAAATCAAAAATTACCATCTTTTTAACCAATCTTAAAAGTTACTGAAAAAATAGTGGCGTAACAATAATAATAGAAGCTTAAAAAAAGTAGTAGATTTGACTTGAAAAACTGGTCTCTTTTTTTTAAAGGGTCCGACGTATAGCCAACTATACTAATCCACCCACCGCCACACAGAATCAAACCACTTAAACCAAATCAAACCCATTTAGTAATATCTGGGAATCCAACTGACACGTTTTGATCCATACTTAATAATGACATGTTTTAACTTTTAATCCAGACCCAATTTGACCAGTTACCTTCAAGTGTCTCTCCTTTTGCAGCTGAAGAAAACTCTCATGCATTTTCCATTGTCAAAACTTCACCATCCAATCGGTTCATTGCTGATTCAAACGACTTTAACATAAAGCTGATTAGGTCTATAAGACCGTAATCCATTTAGTTAGCTTTTTCGATGACTTTCAACTGCTGAGCCTTTCCTTGTACCGAAATCAAGCTTGACACGCCTGCCTAGTCACTGTGGGCTCCGCGTCAGTTGGTCCTGAACTTTCAGGATGAGACTCTGATGCGCCTACACCAACAGTAAGGCAAGAGACGTGATAAGCATTCATTTGACAGGTGCAAAAATTTTGCAAGCTAAGTTACACTGATATCGATGGACAATTAGTTTGTAAACATGCGGCTTAAAAGGTGTCGATGTACACTATACTTACCACCAAGCCGTAAAGGGGCTGCGATTACTTGTTTGACTAACAATGTTGCTAACTAAATAAGATGGAAAGGGGCATCACTAACGCTATCGTGCGAATGGTGGAACGTCTGATGTCCCAACATCTGGTCGTGAACCCCAGGTTTGTGAACCATATGAGCCAACAATGATAATAAGATAAGATGATTAACAAACTATTAACCGATGTTATGCAAAAACTGTAAAGCTGCACTCTCTTAATATTTGAACCAACCTGCACGTATTTCATCGAATCTCCTTTTGCGAGCAGTATACGCGTTCGTGTGAGTGGCTGTAATTTGAAAGTTACACCCATCATACAGTTACATGTACTAATGCATTGAAAGTGCCTTAAACTGCCTATGCCTAAGGTAGACATACCTGATGTTGAGTTGTCAGATGTTTGTGCATTTTTATACGGCCCATACATGGAATCTCTGGAGTGCACTACTGCAACTTTAAAGCATACAATAAAGTAACTGTCAGGCCTTCCCGCATAAAAATCGCGCCAACATATCCTACATAAGGGCGAGTTCCTTTCTTGTCTTGCCCAAAAACTTTTTTTATTCTCATTGGAGAAAGACTCTCCCTCTACTTTATTTGATAAAAGCTGTCACAATCATTAATAGTAAGATTACAACTCCGACACACCGAACAAATTCCCAAGGACTGCTGCCTCACCGATCAAATAGACGGGAAAACGATCCTCAAGTCACGGTTTCCCCTGTTTTTAGTCTATCCAGGTGCTTGCTGGCGAGTGTTCCCCCTAGCTCTCCCTTAACAACTAGGAAATCGAGATTGGGATCCCATTGATCCAGCTGAAGCAACGGCTAGGGCATGGACAATAACAGATCCGGAGGTAGACTTTCTACTAAAGTGGAGTCACCACCATATATTGAAAAAGAAGGTAGCAGCTACAGAATCCAGTTGATAACAAGAAGTCTCACTTTACTGGCTGGGAATTCTACTTTCTAAAATCAAGCATAAGCCCTCTTCTACTTGCTTTTCTCCCGTAGTAGCTTCACGTCCTCCCTTTCCTTTTGTAACATATCCTACATGTGAATCTGATCCAAAGTATCGGATACATGTTACCTGCTGGTGGGCGTGCTTCTTGCGTAGATGTTGTTATGTACTTATGGCTGGGAGCAGTAGCTTTCAGTATACTGACCATATCGTGTGTCACCCTCGACTCGAAGATGACAGTGCATGGTATTTGAAAAAGGTGGTATATGCTGACGTATGGTTCCAGTACCAAAATATAACACGACTGGTCCGTATCGTGTATGTGAACCTGATGCAGACACAAAGTATTTGTAACCACATCACCAATAATTGCAAATGATGATATAATGAAATGCATCAAAACTCTAACCTCCAGCATTCTACTTAATAGATGATGGAGTTAGGAATAATCTTCTTTACCTCGCCGAAAAAGTAGTCAGCTTTAGGGATGAGATCGGTACAGGAACCGTACCGAACCAGTACCGAACCGACTAGTACCGATACCGAACTCGACCCAAAGTGAGAACCGAATACCGTACCGATTTAAAGGGTACGGTACCGGTTCGGTACCTGTATTTCGGTCTTGTACCGATTAATACCGAAATTTCCATGTATATATGTTCTAAAAAAAGCTTTAAGGGATCATGTCGCTTGTCTAAAATCTGGGGACAGTATTGTGGTCAATCATAAAGATAACAAGTATTTGATTCATATTGTGGAAACAAAGCCATCAACATGCAGTATCTTTATTTGAAAATGATAATTATGAGTTGGAGTTTGCAAAACCGTTGGATTATTATAAACAACTTAGGTGTAAGCGGTTTCCAGGCCAAGGGAGTGGAGAAAACTTGGAAGAAGATGATCCCATGTACCAACTGATGAAGAAGAAGTTAAAAGTATCATTCATATCATTCAAACATCGAACTAAGTATCAACCATACATATTCCTACCTCATTAAAAGTATCAACCATTCGGTATCTTAAATCGGTTTCTCGGTTCCGAACCGATACCGAACCGAACGGTACCGAAACCGATTATCCCAAATATCCAATACCGAAACCAATACCGAATCCCTATCGGTACGGTTTTTCGGTAGCCATGCTCATCCCTAGTCAGCTTTGTAAAAGCTTCAATGTGTTTAGATCATGTACTTCTAGGTCATTTTTTCTGTAGCTTTTTCTTTGACTTTAGATTAACAACGACCACAGATATGTTGTTAGAACTGAGTCCTCCCATGGCTATTTCAGTCAGGCTATCAACAAGGGCTTGTGCAATTGATGGTTCATCATTAGTGGCTACAGACCGGCGTTTGGTGCATAAAATCTGGCGAGCCACCTCATTGTTTCTCATGACATCCCAAAGTCCATTAATTACTATTATTAAGCACTCGTACTCGTCGGTTCTTGTTGTGAAAGTTATTTCGGGCACTGGGATGATCCATGGTCTTAACTAACGGTCACCTGAAGTACACAAGAGATTGGTTAATTAGAGATGAAAATCATATAATATGAAACCTTTATGAATAATAACTTCATCGAAATCATCAAAGAAAGGAGGAATTGATACTAAGAACCTGAAACTCAGTAAAAATATCAATTACTTACTTTTTTGAAATAAGAACTGGTGCCGTTTTTGTGATGATGATTTTGACTTCCATTTTACTCCCCTATCTTATAAAAGTCAGGTAACACATCTGGTGGAACTGGACGCAAGGGAGATCAATATCCTAAGACCATCAATCAATCAAAGGGTGAGATACACCGATATTAAAAAAAAAAAAAAAAAAAAAAAAAAAAAAAAAAAAAAAAAAAAAAAAAAAAAAAAACTTACATATAATTATTTAACGTGAATGTGCTCAATCAACCTCTGCCGTCAGGATCATAACACTTCTGATAAAAAGAAGCCATTTGTAGGTCCACCACGTACATAACTAAACCAGATGAAAAAACCAATTACATAACCACCCATCTAGCCACCTCTAGTAGGAATTGTGTAGCAACTCAAGCAGCTACATTCTAACCTATCAGATTAATGGCATGGACAGCAAGTTGGAACCCATAAAAAAACTATAGCCAAAAAGAATATGATGAATGTCAAATATCATCTATGAAGCACAATAAACGACATGTAAACATCAAAAAGAACATGATGAATGTCAAACAAAAGGTAAAACAAACCATCATACGACTTAAAGCAGAATTAACCCAAATACAATCATCAAGCTAGTTACCTTTATGACTAACATAATGGTTTATGAGATTCTTTAACATCAAACAGCTGCTCTTACAGAGTCGGTAAAGGATACGAATGAGAGTATGATATATAATAACCTCCAAACTGCAAACCTTTGTAGACACTGGATTCGTTCAGCCTGGAGTTGGAGAAGTAAGATTGAGATCTAAGTATGAACATAAATAATGATATATACTAACCTCCATAAAACATGAATAATCCGTCTTTTCTCATAATCTTCACTTACAATTGTGCATGAAAAAGCAAGATAAAACACTGCAAAGAACAAACATTACCAGAATATGCATAAACCTAAAAACAAACATATTATGACATATTAGGGTTTAGAGAAAAAAGAGAGAAAGTCAACACCTTTTTTCTGGTTATCGCATGTCTTTCTACATGTATCACGTATCAAACACAAAAACACATTAAAAATCATTAAAACCTTAAAATCATGATTGAGTTTTCTTCACGGAGTGAGTCGTGATGATTAGGGTTTTTCTTGTGGAAAAATATACGTATCTTTTTTTTTCTAATAATGGATAATAATAATATATTATTTTTATGCATAATCTCTTCCTTAAATATAGCTTAACAATATCAATTGTTTAAGCATGACTTACTTATTTTGCATTTGTATGTGGATTAAATGACTCAGGCTCGATTCTTGCAAATGTCAATTTTTTAATTAATCCGAATTTTAATTGCCTAAAATCATGCTTAGGTGGACTAAATGTGATGGCGTGGACTTTGACGTGGACTTATTTGTGATGATGTGGCTTTATCTAGTCATGCTTATCTTGTTATATATATGTTATATATATATATAACACCCCAACCCGATAAGGGTAAAGATGTCATAATAATGGTTTCATATCAGATCAAAACAAGCATACATCAATAGTAATACAAGGGTTACAAATGAAATACTGAATACACAAGGTTACAAATGGGAATATCAATAACTACTAAGTCTAAATAAAATGGCTTCTAATCATTTCTAATCCATAAGCTATCAAAGTCTTCTAAGTCTGAGGTTCTCTTCACTCATACCCAGCTTCCAACTAAAACCTGCCGCAGGAAAAGGAATGCGGCTGAGCTTAAAAAGCCCAGTGAACAGATATACAATAAACGGAAACGAAAGCAAAAGAAAATGAACATATATGGTATAGTGCAAGGGAATAACATAAGGTATAGACAAAGGTACAAAATAAGAAAGGGAAAAAAGGGAAGGTCAGTAATCCACCACGAGCCTGAACACGAACCAAATATAGTAACCATGTCTTCATAATCATATAGAGGGGAGACCTCTCAGATAATCAGATAATATGAGGGGTGTCCTCATTCTTCAAATGGAGTAGCTAACTCCCGAACTTGTGAAAGACGTGGATTGCACCCAGCATCAGTCACCGAACAATATATAATATCAAATCATGTTAAGTCCACGAACACGGACACGAACCTAGGATGCATCCATACGCCCCCCGAACAATAATATAGGCCATAATAAATATAATGTGCATGCAACGAACAATATGGGGACGGTGTGTAACATCACTCGAACACACTGGAGTCATGCCATTGGTGCATCAATGACACGGCCATGTTACCTTCATGGCTAGGAAACGAACTTGGCTCGGGTATCAAACTAAAGGGTCAAAGGTCAACGGTCCAAATCATAGCAAAGGTTCAAATAGTCAAAGTCCAAATATCAAAGGTTCATGGTAACGGTCATATCCAATATCAAAGTCAAATGCATCCAAACGAACTGATCAAAGGTTCATCATCAACTGGTTCATTTTAAGAAATCTTTATCAAATAGTTTTCATTAAAAGGATCTTTAATAACTGTTTTTACAAAAGTAATCTTTAAAAGTAGTTTTTATAAAAGTTTAGTAAAATTCCAAATAAAAGTGGTATCGCATATTTCATAAACATCATTTTAAAATAAGTTTTCCTCAAAACATTTCCATGATATAATCAAAAAGGTTTTCACATCTATTTACCAAAATCAAATGAACCTTCGAAGTATCTAGTGATTCGAACACTAATATCACAAGGTCACGAACGAATATCAAATGGATCATTATAGAGGCTCAAAGCAAAAAGGGTCATATCGAACATCAAAGTCAAAATGAATCAAACATACGAACCAAAGTGTAAGGGAACATAGCAATGGCTTAGGGAATCTTAAAAACGAATCAAGATCAATGAGTCATGAGAAAGAAGACACCCTTACTGAAAAAGGGTAGAATATTTGTACCTTATACCGCAAATGCAAACATATCTAAAGATCGGAAACAACTCCATCTCCAATGAATCTACACGCATACATGGTCGTCTTAATATTAATATCATCTTCAAATCAGATTTCTCATTTTAGTCGGCTTTCCTCTTTTAGTAACTTTCCATTTATAGCAGGTTTCCAAAATTAGTAAGTTTCCATTTTTAGAAAGTTTCCTTATTTAGCAAATTTCCATAATTAAAAAAATACCACAAAGTAATTATATTAAGTCATTAATTAAGCCTCATTATGGAAATAGGGTACGTTTTAGCAAGTTACAAAAGTTTAGGGTTAATTATAACAAGTTTCCATAGCTTAGGGTTTTAAATGTAAACATTCCAAAGTTAAAGGTCTAATATGCAAATATCTCAAATTACTCATTTTAATTCATAATTTATCCAGAATTACACTTTTAACCCTTTAGGTTAAACAATTTACCATTTATACCCCTTTAGTTATTTAAATTGCAATTTAAACCTTATAATTACATAAATCACAATTTAACCCTTATCATATTTATACTAACACATCAAGCCATTTATTTTACCAAATTACAGAATATACCCTTAAATTTACATGTGGTACGAATACCCCTTCAGATTCCATAATTTACACAATTAGTCCCTTTATTTTACAAAACTATAATTCGAATCACCAATTCTTAATAATTACATATTAAGCCCTTAAATTATTCAAAATTACACATTACACCCTTTATATCATTATTTACACAGAATAACCTTAATTTTCCAGAATTTACACTTTTAGTCCCTCTATTTAATTTATTTTAAATTCGACAACATAATTACCCATTAAATCCTTTTCTCGCAATATTTACACATAGGACCCTCATATTATAATTTTTATACATTACCACAGATCTAGATAACATTACAAAAATATCCCATAAGTTTCAAAGTTGGCAAAACACACCCTTCTAATTTAAAAACCTAATCGGTTTACACTTTTAGTTACCAAACCTAAACCCTAATTCTTCCAATCATTGAAAACTCATTACACAATCATTGTACTGCATTAATTACTCAGATTTGACACTAGCAAACCCTAACCCTAATCGTACCCCTTGTTTTAATTTCCTTTCTTGTTTTTCTTTAGAACCCGATATACAAAATAATTCGACAAGAGCAATATATGCTTCAAAAAATTGAACAAGCATTTTTCCAGAGTCATATGTGTCGAATGGACCTCAAATAAAATAGGTTTCAAACCCATAAAATTCGTATGGCTTATTTTAGATTTTATGTACGTTTTGGCCCTTTAAAATTATAACGATCGATCTAGTGTGCATGATTCGATTTGGCTATTTTATATGGAACATATATGATGTAAGTAACATAGCAAAAATACCAGGAGAAGCTTAGAACGAGTGAATGAGGCATATGAGTTTTGTACCTCTCGGATCAACTATCGACAAGCCAAAACTTCCAGCGATCGAACGAATGAACCCACGAACTCCAAACTATTTTTCTTGCCTTCCTTAGACTTAGATTAACACCAAAAAAATATCCACAAGCCTCCAGAAAATCGTAGGAATGAGAGAGAGTTTTGTGTGTTTTATTTTTAGGGTTTCGGAAATATTAAAAGGGAAAATATTATGGAACCGTGTAAATAAGGGATGGGAGGCAATATTTTCGGTCCAAGCAAAGTGTAATAGAGATCAAATACTGATTTGGAAGATCTCCTAATTTTATTTGTGCTTATCCTTGATTTATTTGATATATAAGAATTAATATTAATAATAATAATACATAGGAATGTATAAATCGGCCCATAATGGTATATTTGTGTGTTCATATAATTTTTGTACTTGCAAAATGTTAAAATGTGGTAGTAAAAATTATTTTGCTTCATATCTTGTTCATTTCTAAAGGTTTAGGATTAATTTGGTACTTTATAAACTTATTAATCAAATTTTAAAGTTATAGGGGCAATTTGGTCTTTTTTACATGTTTTAGATTTTTGGGTATTACAACTTCTTCCCCTCTAAAAGAAATTTTCGTCCTCGAAAATTGAAGTCGCAAAATTAACGAAGTCGTAGCAAGTCGCAAAAGATCATCACAAACATTCTCACGCCCGAGGAGGTTCTTCCAAAAAGATCTTCAGACCAAATAGTTTCTCATGACTCAAATCAGAATGAGATGGGTTCAAATTTCTCAGGATGAGACAAAATGAGTTGATTTTAATCAAAAGGTCCATGCAACACAAAATAGACAATAGGCGAAACTTCTAGAAAGCTCATATGAAATACGAACAAGATTTCAAATCAAATTAACTGTTTTAACAGTAGAGGGCTCTACAAAGAGTTCAAGATTTATAACCGAGGTCAACAGAATGCAAAACGAGAGTCCAAACTCATCCAGCTATCTAATGAACGAAAACAGAGTACACGCATAGGTAGAATGGACCTAAAGTCTCACTAAATCACGGATAATCCAACGGAGTTCAAATTCTAAACTTCTTAGGTACTCCCCAAGATATCCTATGGCCACAATGAGTGCACGTTATATGGTGTAAGTATTATCACGTTGATCAGGCGTCATAATACTAGCACCACATAATTATGCCTTCATGATGATCATACTTTATCTCAAGTCGTAATCAAAACCACCTATCTTAATCCACCTAGTACTTCTACAGCCTCGGAGGTCAACCAAAATCAAATGCCAAAGTCAAAAAGGGAAACAAAACTATTCGCAAGAGTATCAAAATCCAGATTTCCTAGAAGAAATGAGGTACGCCGTCACAAGCATCATATCTTCCGCAATGCGCCAAAATCTCTCAAAACAAAGTCATCACCGAACATATGAAAAATAAACACGAATTGAAATGCTTCTAGGGAACTTAAATCATAAGAGGATCTTATTACGATATAACGAAACTAAAGAGGGTCAACGGAAATGAAAGTTAGACGCCAAGAACTTCGGCCTTCATAGAATCAATTCTTCCAAACATAAAGGGTCTGTTTCAAAAATTTGTTCATTCAACACTTCCAATCTCTTCAAGTCTGGTTAATCTGTCTTCGATGGTCCGTCAATCTGGAAGTGAAACAGAATCGTGTACTTTTTTCTGGTTCATCAAGCCTCCTGCAGTTCTTCTTGGAATGTGATGGAGTAATGTGAATTCCTAGCATACTCTTTAAATTCCTTCATCATTCAGTCTGCTTCCGTTCTCAATTCATCTTAGTACAACTAAGATGAATGGGGAAGTGAGACTGTACGTCTTCATCAGTTCCATGTTCGCCATCTTGACTAGATCCTCAGCGTCGCCAACACTTCTACCTTGTAAGGAATGTCTTCACTCTTCAGGGTAGCCGCCATTGTTGTCAACTCCAGGTCAGGCAGTGAAATACTTCTTCTGACGCGCTTCTAGTTGTCTTGATGCATACGCAAAACCTTCTGTGCTGTAAGGGAGTATAATCGAGTCTCTTTCTGGAATACCCCAAAAAAATTTCCGCCCGAAGATATGGAAGCTAATCTCTATTTTAGCTTTTCCAAAACTCCATTCTCAATCAAACTAAGTTTTTTCTCTCTGTTCACGAAATTTCTCCATGGTATCATCAGTTGCAAACTTCTTCCAGAATTCTTCTGCAAGGTTCAAAAGGTTTCAGTTCTCCGTTCTGCTATCGGTCTTGACCAATTGGTGATAGTTTTCAAAACTTGCGGGATTTAAAGAGGTATCCTCAAATAAGGACATCGTTGTCTTTACAAATATCAATCTCTCAGAATGCACAAACGATCGACGAATTTCCTAGCAAAGTGCAAAGATGATTTTCATGCTCTTCCTCGTTTCTGAACATACTATTAAGTCATACAATGACCATTTGCCCAAGTACTTACGAGAAAACACTATTTATCAAATTCACGAAACAGTCACATCTTTAGCTAATACTATTAGCGTCACTAACTGTCATAGCAGTCGTTACGAATACGGAAGTGATTTCAAGAATAACTTCAATTCATCAGAAGGAAACTTCGCGCTCTGAAATTAAACAAATACATAGTCGTTTCAGGGTGGAGGAATATTGGTTCTTAACAGTATTACGATTCAGCTTCCTGTAATCAATACAATCTCCAGTCACCATCCTTCTTTATCACGAACGAACTAAAACACGCCCAGCAAATACACTCAAGTAAACTCACTTCCTGGTCTTCGGTTGCTGTTCTTCCCGGTTGCTCGAATCAATTTATATGATCCCGAACACATCTGAAAGACACCTTCGCTTAGTGACTAGACAATCTCTCGGTATCATGTCAAATCCTACTTCACACTCCGGTGGAAAACTTGGTGGTTCAACCAGGAATCATATTCAAGAAATTCAGGGTGCCAAATAACGTTCAAGATACGATTCATTCATTGGTGTACGAAATGGGTTCTAGGAAAACTTCGTAACCGCGAAAGTAACACACGAGTCTCCAGAGTAATGGTGATAGCAAAGGGTTTAACAATTGGAAATCATGGTAGGGAGTTCAAAATTGTTGCAAACGCCAAAGGTGAGACATAGAAGGGTAGTTCTCAATATTTGAGTGATCAATCAACCAATTCCTTGAAGGAATAAAATCGAAATTAACTATCCAAGGAAAGACAGATCAACCTAGCAAAACTTATCATTCAAAAGTGAGAGAAAACATTCTTATACTCGTGGTTAAACACCACAAGACTTCTCGTAGGGACAGAGATGGGTGAAACGAAATCAAATAGTGTCGGAAGATTCATAGATACTTATCAAAAGCAAAAGACAAATAACAAAACATATCCAGTATGTCATCGCCATGGAGGTTCTCAGAATGCCCGAAGAGGTATCAAAATGATTAACGAAAGGATCAAAGATCAGAGTCAAAATCTGAAGATAAGGATCAAATAGTGTCAGGCAATTATTATGAAATTCTCAATGCCTTCAAGATTTAATCAGGTTCAAATCTTAGGTGGTGCAAAACATAAGCTTTCGCTTTCCAAAAGTGATATCAACCGGATCTAACCAAAAGCAAGGCACGAATCAGAGTGATGCGAAAGCAATGATACCTAAACAAATGCCTTATAGTCTACCCATTCCTCACTGGTCAAAACTTACGTTCCTATAGGGAAATCTTAAAGCAAATTTGCAAAGGTTGTCTTACGAGCGCCTACAGGGAAAACTTAGTGGTCCTAACTTACACAGGCCAAGGGTAAATGTATTACGAATCGCAGCCTGTCTCTCTAATACCATAATTGTAACACCCCAACCCGATAAGGGTAAAGATGTCATAATAATGGTTTCATATCAGATCAAAACAAAGCATACATCAACAGTAATACAAGGGTTACAAATGAAATACTGAATACACAAGGTTACAAATGGGAATATCAATAACTACTAAGTCTAAATACAATGGCTTCTAATCATTGCTAATCCATAAGCTATCAAAGTCTTCTAAGTCCGAGGTTCTCTTCATTCATACCCAGCTTCCAACTAAAACCTGCCGCAGGAAAAGAAATGCGGTTGAGCTTAAAAAGCCCAGTGAACAGATATACAATAAACGGAAATGAAAGCAAAAGAAAACGAACATATATGGTATAGTGCAAGGGAATAACATAAGGTATAGACAAAGGTACAAAATAAGAAAGGGAAAAAAGGGAAGGTCAGTAATCCACCACGAGCCCGAACATGAACCAAATATAATAACCATGTCTTCATAATCATATAGAGGGGAGACCTCTCAGATAATCAGATAATATGAGGGGTGTCCTCATTCTTCAAATGGAGTAGCTAACTCCCGAACTTGTGAAAGACGTGGATTGCACCCAGTATCAGTCACCGAGCAATATATAATATCAAATCATGTTAAGTCCACGAACACGGACACGAACCTAGGATGCATCCATACGCCCCCCGAACAATAATATAGGCCATAATAAATATAATGTGCATGCAACGAACAATATGGGGACGGTGTGTAACATCACTCGAACACACTGGAGTCATGCCATTGGTGCATCAATGACACGGCCATGTTACCTTCATGGCTAGGAAACGAACTTGGCTCGGGTATCAAACTAAAGGGTCAAAGGTCAATGGTCCAAATCATAGCAAAGGTTCAAATAGTCAAAGTCCAAATATCAAAGGTTCATGGTAACGGTCATATCTAATATCAAAGTCAAATGCATCCAAACGAACTGATCAAAGGTTCATCATCAACTGGTTCATTTTAAGAAATCTTTATCAAATGGTTTTCATTAAAATGGTCTTTAATAACTGTTTTTACAAAAGTAATCTTTAAAAGTAGTTTTCATAAAAGTTTAGTAAAATTCCAAATAAAAGTGGTATCGCATATTTCATAAACATCATTTTAAAATAAGTTTTCCTCAAAACATTTCCATGATATAATCGAAAAGGTTTTCACATCTATTTACCAAAATCAAATGAACCTTCGAAGTATCTAGTGATTCGAACACTAATATCACAAGGTCACGAACGAATATCAAATGGATCATTATAGAGGCTCAAAGCAAAAAGGGTCATATCGAACATCAAAGTCAAAATGAATCAAACATACGAACCAAAGTGTAAGGGAACATAGCAATGGCTTAGGGAATCTTAAAAATGAATCAAGATCAATGAGTCATGAGAAAGAAGACACCCTTACTGAAAAAGGGTAGAATATCTGTACCTTATACCGCAAATGCAAACATATCTAAAGATCGGAAACAACTCCATCTCCAATGAATCTACACGCATACGTGGTCGTCTTAATATTAATATCATCTTCAAATCAGATTTCTCATTTTAGTCGACTTTCCTCTTTTAGTAACTTTCCATTTATAGCAGGTTTCCAAAATTAGTAAGTTTCTATTTTTAGAAAGTTTCCTTATTTAGCAAATTTCCATAATTAAACAAATTCCACAAAGTAATTAGATTAAGTCATTAATTAAGCCTCATTATGGAAATAGGGTACATTTTAGCAAGTTACAAAAGTTTAGGGTTAATTATAACAAGTTTCCATAGCTTAGGGTTTTAAATGTAAAAATTCCAAAGTTAAAGGTCTAATATGCAAATATCTCAAATTACTCATTTTAATTCATAATTTATCCAGAATTACACTTTTAACCCTTTAGGTTTAACAATTTACCATTTATACCCCTTTAGTTATTTAAATTACAATTTAAACCTTATAATTACATAAATCACAATTTAACCCTTATCATATTTATACTAACACATCAAGCCATTTATTTTACCAAATTACAGAATATACCCTTAAATTTACATGTGGTACGAATACCCCTTCATATTCCATAATTTACACAATTAGTCCCTTTATTTTACAAAACTATAATTCGAATCACCAATTCTTAATAATTACATATTAAGCCCTTAAATTATTTAAAATTACACATTACACCCTTTATATCATTATTTACACAGAATAACCTTAAGTTTCCAGAATTTACACTTTTAGTCCCTCTATTTAATTTATTTTAAATTCGACAACATAATTACCCATTAAATCCTTTTCTCGCAATATTTACACATAGGACCCTCATATTATAATTTTTATACATTACCACAGATCTAGATAACATTACAAAAATATCCCATAAGTTTCAAAGTTGGCAAAACACACCCTTCTAATTTAAAAACCTAATCGGTTTATACTTTTAGTTACCAAACCTAAACCCTAATTCTTCCAATCATTGAAAACTCATTACACAATCATTGTACTGCATTAATTACTCAGATTTGACACTAGAAAACCCTAACCCTAATCGCACCCCTTGTTTTAATTTCCTTTCTTGTTTTTCTTTAGAACCCGATATACAAAATAATTCGACAATAGCAATATAGGCTTCAAAAAATTGAACAAGCATTTTTCCAGAGTCATATGTGTCGAATGGACCTCAAATAAAATAGGTTTCATACCCAGAAAATTCATATGGCTTATTTTAGATTTTATGTACGTTTTGGCCCTTTAAAATTATAACGATCGATCTAGTGTGCATGATTAGATTTGGCTATTTTATATGGAACATTGTGGAACGGTTTTGTTCTTTTTGATTGAGATATTTATGTATTGAATGTGTTTAGCATGCGGAATCTACTACAACACACTTAAAAGAACACAAGGTGGTGAGTTTAAGTAAACGTGAGAATGCAATGAACAAAGAACACAACTTTGGTTAACACAAAACGATTCAATATTATTGATGAAATAATACGGATGCTCTAAGTATCACCGGGATTACAAAGTAATCTTGAATCTAAGATTGTAAAAAGGATTTGTGAATTGAAGTAACTAAGTTACTTGAGAGATAGTTTGTTTTTGCTTATGAGTTGGTAAAGATTTTTTGCATAAAGTGGTGACTAAGATATCCTTTTATAAGATAAGGATATCTTATTACAAGATTGTCAAGTGGTTGAATATAAAACTATACTTTGACTATATTGGCGCCTACAATTAAATACAACTACCAATGTACAACTCTGCCATATTCTTCTGTGAACCACAGAGGACTACACTACTTCTACATAACGTATAACAATGTACAAAGACTAATAATTCAACTAAATATCTATTACAAAATATCTAATCGACTTGACATAAGCTTGGCAGGCTCTTCATCAGCTAGCAGTACCTTCTACCCAGAAGGTACTGGTAGAACATCTTCGTACTCTTCAAAAATCAACTAGCAGGCTCTTTAACATCTTTGGCAGGCTCTTTGACTTGAACATTTTATTCCCAACAATCCTCCCCTAAACTTGTTATTTCCATTAAAATACACAAGTTTCTGATGAATAAAATACATACCTTGAGGATTTGAGAGAACTCTTCCAAAAACCTTCACTCTCTGTTCTTCCTTTTTCTTTCATATTGCTCAGATATGCTCCTCAGCAAACTCTGAACAATTTCTGAGTTCTCATCATCTTTGTCACACCTTAATCTCTTGGAGATCATGGTTTTAAGCACTTCATAACTAAGTGGATACTCTTTCTCAGCCAACATAAAGAGTTCTATCCCACTCTGTGTGAAAAGGTGATGAATATTGCTATGGCTTAGAAATTCCCAAGTTGTTGAAGGATCATAATAGGGAAATTTCCAATGAACATCTTTGGGATCAGGATCAAACATCCTATTGAATTCTACCCAAAGTTCTTGTTCCTTAGCATCTGTACTAGAAGTTGTGTCTGGTCTAATCTGCACTAGATTCCACAATTCTTCCAAGTCTGCTCTGTCACATGCTCTAACTAAATTTTCAAAATTCTTGAAGATAGCAAACTGACCCCCAACCCTTGTTATTTTCCATGATTTTCCTAATC
Source organism: Artemisia tridentata subsp. tridentata (assembly GCA_021014915.2). NCBI lineage: Eukaryota > Viridiplantae > Streptophyta > Magnoliopsida > Asterales > Asteraceae > Artemisia > Artemisia tridentata. The sequence goes on along the minus strand of CP139505.1, from coordinate 286,562,749 downwards.
TATCATGGTTGATCTCCCAATCAATAATAGGTCTTCTACAGCTAATTGGATCAGCATGTATGATAGTAGGCAAAGTAATTAACATTTTACTTACTTGCTCTGTGTCCAATTTTGCTACTTCTTTCTTCTGAGCATCCTTCTTCTTCATTGAGGGGTGTACATCAGATGGAACATTGTAGTAAAGACTTTTATAGGCTTGAAGATACAGGAAGAAGATTTCATCAGCAGATTTCTTCTTTAGTTGATAGTCAGTCCAATTTGCCTGACCTTTCAAAAATCTTTTCATAAAAATCACCTGATCTTTCTGAGCTTGTCCTACCTTAAAACCTCTCTTCTGACTTTCCTTCATCTTCTCAAAAATGTTAGCCAAAGCTGCTTCTTTATACTTCTTGTTGATGAATGATTCAAGTGCTTCTGTTTTCTCATCAGAATTGAGTGTCTTGTCATTTACTATATTTGCTGCTTGACCTTTCACAATTGGATCATTATTGATAATCCATAGCATCTGTGCATCAAAGGTTTCTTGAGCAATTTGAGTATCAAGAAGAGTCTGAGCAGCATCTTCAGCATCTTTCTGCTCTTTCATTACTGAAAGCATTCTTGAAGCTTCAAGTGCTTTTAGCTCTTCTTCATGAACCCTTTTGGCTTCTTCTTCTCCTAAAGCCATCTGAATTTGCTGAGTTCTTTTCAACTTTTTAGACTTTGGCTCATCTTCAATCATAATGCCTTTGCCCTTATCCTTTGGAGTTGGTGCTTGTGATGGAGCAGAAGATTGCTCATCAGCAGCAAAAATCCTCCCCTGAACAAACAAATTCCCTTGAGGCTCTAAATCCCTCTTTCTCTTGTACACTTTCTCAGCAGACCCTTTGTACCCCATAGCCAATAGCCTTTCTATCCTAGCAGGCTCTTCTTCTGGCCTAGCAGGCTCTTGCCCTGCTCCAACAGGCTCTTCATCATAAACTTGAGTTCCATCATGGAATTCAAATTGAGCCTCTTCCTCATCTTCAGAACTATCCTTCCTCCCCTTTTTGGAAGAGTGACCTATCCTATCAGCATCTGACTGTGAAGAACTAGATAAAACAACCTTTGCAGACTTTTTACCCTTTAGTTTCTTCACTTCACCCTCCAATCTCTTTACCCTCTTTACTAATTTGATGTTGATCTCAGAAAACTTCTTGCTTTGACTTTTAAGAGCATCTTCTAAGAACTTCACCTTGTCTTTCAGTTCTTGCATTGTCTGAGGTGATTGGGTTTGTGATACATGATGTGATGATGTTGGTGGTGTTGCTGATGGTACTGGAGATGGTATTGGTGATGTTTGATGTGTTGGGGAAATGTAACCATGTGAAGAACTAGATGATGGTGTATCAGCTGATGGTGTTGGTTCTTCTGGATGTTGTGGTAACATTTCATCAAAAAGTGGTATTTCTTCCCCTCTAAAACCAATTCTCATATTTGAAAATACTTTGTGAGAAAGTTTTGGTGTGTCATAAATTGAGTCTGTGGGAAGTAACAAATGTTTTAATTTTGCAATGATGCACCCAATAAATCTTGGATACATCAAAAACTTTGTTTCACTTTTCACATTTTTAATCAATCCTTCAAAAATATGTTTTGAAAAATTGTATTTTCTGTTTGTGGCTAAGCAAATGAGAGCAGAAGCCATGTTTCCACTAAATTGCTCCCAAGAGGTTTTCTTCTGGCTCAAACAGTGAAGGATTGTGTGAATCAAAAATCTCCATTGTGGAGTAAGATGCTTTTTCAGAAAAGTGAGTTTGTTAGACTCAGCATCATACCCCATTCTTTGTAAATTTTCAAAAATTTCAGTATCTGGTAACTGACTAATACCATCAGAATCATCCAAATGAAGATGTCTTCTTATGGATGACTCAGTAAGAGTCAAATGTTTACCATCCACTTTGGCCTCACTTCTTTGTTCCCCATTTTCAGAAGATTTAATTTTAGCAGATTGCCAAAATTGTAAAATTTGTGTTTCATAAATAGTGGGATTGACTAGCAAAGCAAACCTGATGTAGGAGTTGTTTAAAAAGTCCACTACTTGATGAAATGAGGCATTATCCTCTGACTTCTCCAAAAATGCTAACTGATTGTGACGTTGGACAAAATCTAGAACAACTGTGGAAGCCATAATGAAAATTTTGAAAATGATGGTGGGATTTGTTGGTAGTACTGGTAGAAGATGAAAGGTGTATGTGTATTATGATAATGACTGATGAAAGAAGATATGAGAGAATTACTTTTAACCGACAATAAGAAAGATTATAATAAGTAAATGCATAGGCGGTTAAAAAGATCTTTTATATGTGAAATATAATATAATATAATCATCAGTAATTTACATAACTACCCCAACGGCTAATTTTAACTACCAGGCCTAATGGCTAAAACTTTTTCTGACAGGCTCAACGGCTATATAGCAGTACCTTTTTATACTAGCAGTACCAATTTTGAACTACCAGTACCTTTGAAAGTTTTATAAAAATCCCTTATAGTTTTTAGCAAACTACCAGCTATCAACGGATTTGAGTTGTCTTTACCAAAAGCCGTTTGCTTAAGGACTAGCTAACTATTTACAATTAAGTATGGTTAGTTAACAACCATATAGTTTTTGGTAAACTATCAACCATCAACGGATTTGATTTGTCTTTACCAAAAGCCGTTTGCTTAAGGACTAGCCAACTCTTTAGTTTGTAAAAACTTGGTGAGTGGAATACCAAAAGCCATGATGGCCCAAAGATGGTGCAATTTCCTTGGATGGAGGAAATTTAAAAAGGCAATGATGCTGTGTATCTTGGATGATTGGTTCAACAATTGAAATCATCTAATGTCATGCCTTTGAGTTGAAACTTTCCTTAGGTTGATCTAGATAGAACTTTCTCCTTGAGAAATGCTTCATCCCTTCTAGATATGTGATCTAACTCTCTCTTTTTCAACTTTGCATCATCTTGTATGCTCTTGTCTTTCCTTTCATAAATTGGTTTTTCTTCCATTCTGGGCTATCAATTCCTCCCCTGAGATTGTTATCTCTCCTGAAATGAATATAACTTTTGTTGCTCCTTTTTGTTTGGAAGAACTCTTGTTTTGTTATCAACCTGAAATGTGTTAGTTGCAAACCAAAAGAACAAAGTGCAAAGCACTTGATCTATAGCATTTTAAACATTCAAGCCTTTATATAAACAAAACATAGCAATTTTATATCAGCAGGACCAATTATGAATTAACAGGACCTTTTGACTAACTAGCAGTACCATGTTTAAAAGCTAATACCAGTTAATTTTATGAACAAAAACACATGTTATTCAAAGATTTATCATTCCAATACCTCCTACAAGATATTTGAATCTACCTAAATCAAAAGCTTTGGTGAGAAGGTCTGCATAATTCTTTTCAGAATCAATTTTAACTACTTGAATTAACCTTTTCTCATTGCAATCCCTTATGAAATGGTGTCTGATTTCAATATGTTTTGTTTTTTAGTGTTGAACTGGGTTTTTAATGATACAAATAGTACTGCTATTGTCAATATAAATAATGGTGTTAAGAAAATTGTACCCATAGTCAAGCATCTGATTTTGGATCCAAAGAACTTGCCCACAACAACTTGCACCAGCAACATATTCTGCTTCAGTTGTAGAATTGGCCACCATTGTTTGTTTCTTGCATTGCCAAGAGATTAGTCAGCAACCAAGAAATTGACATCCACCAGTTGTGGATTTTCTGTCTAGAGTTGCACCAGCATAGTCACTATCCGAATAAGCCACCAATTCAAAAGATGATTCCCTTGGATACCAAAGACCCAACCTTGGTTGACCCTTAAGATATCTAAAGATTCTTTTGACTGCTGTGAGGTGAGAGATCTTGGGATGTATTTGAAACCTTGCACATACACATACTGAGAACATGATATCTGGTCTTGATGATGTAAGGTACATCAAAGACCCAATCATTGATCTATAATTGTGCAAATCCATATCTTCTCCTTCAGCATCCTTGAGTAGCCCTTTGTCTGGATCCATTGGTGTACTTGCAACTTTAGAATCAGTAAAATTAAATTTCCTTAGGATCTCTGCTACATACTTATCTTGGCTGATAAATATGCCTTCTTTTGATTGTTTCACTTGGAGACCCAAAAAGAAAGTAAGTTCCCCCATGGAACTCATTTCAAACTTACTATGCATAAGTTTTTCAAATTGTACACACAAGTCTTGGTTTGTTGATCCAAAGATAATGTCATCAACATAAATCTGCACTAGCAAGATGTCTTTCTTTGTTCTTTTGATGAACAAAGTTGGATCAATCCTGCCTCTTTGGAATCCACTTTCTAGTAGAAAACAAGCCAATGTTTCATACCATGCCCTAGGAGCTTGGTGTAGGCCATACAAAGCCGTGGTGACCTTGTAAACTTTGTTTGGATACTCTGCATCTATGAAGCCTGGAGGTTGAGATACATATACTGGTTCTTCAATTTCACCATATAAAAATGCACTCTTAACATCCATTTGATAGACAGTGAAGCCTATGAATGAAGCATAGGCCAAGAAAAGCCTAATTGCTTCAAGTCTTGCAACTGGAGCAAACACTTCTTCATAATCTACCCCTTCTTCTTGAGTATATCCTTGTGCTACCAATCTAGCCTTGTTTCTGATCACTATACCCCTTTCATCTTTCTTGTTTTTGAACACCCATTTGGTTCCAATTGCCCTATGACCTCTGGGCAAATCAACCAATATCCAAACCTTCTGAATCTTGAATTGGAGAAGCTCTTCTTGCATAGCTTCCACCCAACTTGCATCATCTAAAGCTTTGTTTATGTTTTTGGGTTCAGCCTGAGATAGAAAACATGAAAACAGGCATATATTGGAAGTATCATTATTCTTTTCTTCATAAATAGAGGAGATAAACCCTTCTTCATCTGAAGATAAGACTTGAGATAAACCAACTTGAGATCTTGTTCTAACACCAGAATTTATGCTTCCAATCACATCATTAGTTGAGTGATCTTTGAGAATTCTAGTGTTTGGTGTTTTAGGAACTTCATATGTAGATGGAAGATTGCTAATCCCCACTTCTTCTTGGAAAGAATCATCTCTTTGAACATTCAATGGCTCAGCAGTATCAATACTTGAACTAGCAGGACCATCTGGTGAACTAGCAGTACCATTGTCATTAGCACCACTTTCTTGATTCTCTTGATTCTGAGTTCCATGATCTTCTTCATTGCCTTCATTTCTTGTATTTGAAGGTCCTTCTTGACTTGAAGATAGATCCATACTTTTCCAAATTGGCATCCAGATGTAATCTTGATCTTTAGGAGTTTCAACATTGTCTTCAAAACCTGCATCATCATTAGTATTTGTACCTGTAACAGGCACATAATTCATAGATTCTGAAAGCCTATCAACATCAAACATCCAATCTGGTCCAATTCCTTTCACATTTGTTAGTTTCTCTTGAAACTCTATGTGAAGATTTTCTTCTACTAGCCTAGTGCAAGTGTTAAACACTCTATAGGCCTTACTCTGCAAGGAATACCCTATCAAATAGCCAACATCAGCTTTTCCATCAAACTTGCCTAAATGATCTTTTGTATTTAGAATAGTGACATGACAACCAAAAGGTCTCATAAAACTTAAAGATGGTGTTCTACCAAAGAAAAGTTCATAAGGTGTTTTTCTATGTGGTTTTGTCACAAGAACCCTGTTTTGTACATAACAAGCAGTACCAACTGCTTCAGCCCAAAATGAAATAGGCAACTTAGAGTCTACTAACATAGTTCTAGCAGCCTCTATAAGTGTTCTATTCTTTCTTTCTGCTACTCCATTTTGCTGAGGTGTTCTAGCTACACTAAACTCTCTTTTTATGCCTTTTTCCTTGCAAAAGTCATCCATAACTCTATTCTTGAACTCTGTCCCATTGTCACACCTGATGACTTTAACCTTCTTATCAGATTGATTTTCTACCTCAGTGATATATGTTTTAAGTATCTCACTAGTTTCATGTTTAGATCTTAAAAAGAAAACCCATGAAAATCTGCTATAATCATCAGTAACAACCAGACAATATTTCTTTTCATTCAAGCTGCACACATTAGTAGGACCAAAGAGATCCATATGAAGCATATGTAAAGCCTGAGAAATAGAGTTTTGGGTCTTGGGCTTACAAGAAGCTCTATGTTGTTTGCCTTTTAGACAGTCAACACAGGATTGGTCGTTTTGGAAAATCTTTTTGGGTAAACCTCTTACTAAATCATATTTTGCAATAGTGTTAATTGTTTTAAAGTTTACATGACCAAGCCTTCTATGCCAAAGCATAGATTCATCCAATGAGGCCTTTGCTACCAAACAAGTTAGACTCTCCTTAGGATCAATGTTCTTTAAATTGACACTATACATATTGTTCCTTTTTGGAATTTTAAGAAGGATCTGACTTTCATCAGGCATCTTAAAATCAGAAGAAAGAACCATACATTCATTGTCAGTAAAGAGAACATTGTTCTTTTTGTCACACATTTGTGAGACACTAAGAAGATTAAACTGAAGTTCTTTCACAAAATACACATTTTCAAAATCTAGTTTACTGGTTTTGATAGTACCTTTACCAGTGATCTTTCCTTTTATTCCTCCCCCAAAGGTAACATATCCTCCATCAAAAGTTTTGAAGTCTGAGAGGAATGACATGTTGCCTGTCATGTGCCTTGAACATCCACTATCAACATATCCTTGATCTTCAATATCAGTTGAATGTTCCTGCACATGAATAAACATATTAGTTTCCTTGGGGTACCCAAGCCATGACAGACTTGGGTTTGCCTCTTGCATCAATGAAATCAAACCTTTTCAGGATTGTTGATGCACCTTTTGATTGGATTGGTTTCCAAATCCAACATGCTGAGGACTTAACAGCACTTTCCCTTTTAATCCATTGTGTGGTCTTTGGTCTATCAGTACCAATTTTGGTAATACCAATCTTGGCAGTACCATTTGGTCTAGCAGGACCTTTTGGTCTAGCAGGACCTTTGGTTTTTGGTTTCCAAATTTGTGTTTTGACCACATATTTCTTTTGAATAGGACTATTCACAACTTTTGGTACACATTTGAAAGTGTTTCTTGTACCCTTATCAGTTGGTTTTGCAATAACAGGCTTATTTTGTCTAACAGTATGTTTAACATTTGTGATGTTAGACTTAACAAAACTTTTTCTGGGGTGAGTAACATTTGTTTTAGACTTTGATTTACTCCCAAAAACCCATTTATTACAATAAGCATGAAGATGATTAAAGCTACCACAATAATAACAAGCCTTATTGATCATAACAAAGTCATCACCTAGTTGTTGTGACTTAAGGTTGTTCCAATTTCTTTGGCTTCCCCTAGGTTTGTTATTACAATTTTTACAACTTTCAACTGTTTTCAAAACAGCTTTAGCCTTAGCTTTAACTTCTACTTTCTTAAGACTTAATGGTCCTACTTTGATTCCTTTGATAGGAGTAGTCTCATCTTCATCATCATCAGATACCCAATCTTCAATAATTAGGACATCTGGTCTTTTATCAGTGAGCACCTTAGAGAGTGGGGCATTCTTAGCATTCTCAGAAGGTTCACTTATCACTACAGGTTTAGCCAATGGTTTAATGACTTCATGCACACCTGATTTAGCAAGATCTGATCCTGGAGGACAAGGAATTCCTCTATAAGGAGGTGGACATTCATTGTATCCTATCCCTGATTTTATTCTCTTATTCATCTGATTCTCTACTATGCTCCTAGTACACTCAGAAGCATTTTCCAATTTAGTAACAGTCAGTTGAATATTATCTCTAGCCAATGTAACTTTAGTACACTCATTCCTTACCATTTCTATTTCTGAATCTTTCAAAAATATTTGTCTATTAAGAGCAGCTTTAGCATCAGAAAATGTGAGTTCATTTTCTCTATAGTGAATGATTTGTTTTTCTAGTTTGGCCATACCACACTGATGGTTAAATAAGGTTTGTTTGGTTTTTCTTTCTTCTATTTTTAGCTCATCATAAGATTTTCTTATAACTTCTAATTCTTTAAGAAATTCACAATTGCTAGAACATTTGATAGTTTGTACCTCAGGAGTGGAGAATGCCATCAAAGCCATCAATAGCAACCATTGCTTTTGGCTCAGCAACTTCAACAACCTTACTCTTGCTTTCAAAGCTTCCTTTCTTCTCAAAGCTTCCTTTATTCCTGTTGTCAAACCCTCTACCCTTGTCATCCTGCTTCTTAGGTCTTCTACACTCTCTAGAGTAGTGACCCTTCATGTGGCAGTTGTAACACTCCACTTTTGACTTATCATAGCCAGCAGGCTCATTTCCATTTATCATTATCTTCTTGCCAGTCCTCATCAACAACTTCTTAGCTCTAATGCTTAAAAGTGAAAGTTGCCACTTTATGTCCATCACTTCAAGATCATCAGGATGAATCTCTTGAAGGTCTTCAAAAGTTAATACGGACCCATTGTGTTGAGATGTAAGAAAAGCACACCCAATTGTTTCATCTAAAATGGATTTGGTACTACTAGAAGTACTAGCAGTACCAAAGGTTGTACTAGCAGTACCTTCTTCTCTGCCACCTTTTTCTTCATTATCAACCTTTGAGATGCTTGAGGATGAAACAAAAGCCATATTTCCTGAACTTGACTCAGTAGTCTTCTTTACTTCATGTTCTACAATTTTGAAATTGTTGTAGAGATCATTGAGACTCATCTGGTCAATATCTGGCTTGTTCTTCCAGACAATGACATGCATAGACCATTCTAAAAGTAAACTCCTAAGAAATTTAGAGTTTAGGTCTTCTTGAGTTATCATCACTTCATGGATGGCTAACTGACTTGCAAGCTTCTGAAGTCTATTGAACATACTGTCCAAAGACTCATTGGTTGTGGCTGTAAAGTTCTCAAATTGTTGTTTGAGAAGTGTTTTCTGTGTTTTCTTGGTAGCATCATTACCACCAAACCTAGCCACAATAGCTTCAAAAAGGGTTTTGGCATCTTTATATTTGTTAAAGATCAGAAGTTGATCATTTGGAATAGTCATCAGTAACATACTCCTTGCTTTTAGATCATTTCTCTTCTGAATCTTTTCATCTGCATTTGATGGTTGGTCTTGTATTCTTGTCACAAGAGCATCATTTACTGTTGTAGTGGTTATTTGGGGTTTAAATGAATTGCCTTGCTCAATGATCTCCCAAAGTGCATAGTCCTGCACTTGAAAGTATTGTTCAACCCTTAGTCTCCACATTTCAAACTCATTTTGCTTAAGTAATGGAAGTTTAGCTGCAACATTTGTTTGAATATGTTCAACATCCATTGTTCTTTTAAATTAGTAAATATCAAGCCTAGCTCTGATACCACTTGTGGAACGGTTTTGTTCTTTTTGATTGAGATATTTATGTATTGAATGTGTTTAGCATGCGGAATCTACTACAACACACTTAAAAGAACACAAGGTGGTGAGTTTAAGTAAACGTGAGAATGCAATGAACAAAGAACACAACTTTGGTTAACACAAAACGATTCAATATTATTGATGAAATAATACGGATGATCTAAGTATCACCGGGATTACAAAGTAATCTTGAATCTAAGATTGTAAAAAGGATTTGTGAATTGAAGTAACTAAGTTACTTGAGAGATAGTTTGTTTTTGGTTATGAGTTGGTAAAGATTTTTGCATGAAGTGGTGACTAAGATATCCTTTTATAAGATAAGGATATCTTATTACAAGATTGTCAAGTGGTTGAATATAAAACTATACTTTGACTATATTGGCGCCTACAATTAAATACAACTACCAATGTACAACTCTGCCATATTCTTCTGTGAACCACAGAGGACTACACTACTTCTACATAACGTATAACAATGTACAAAGACTAATAATTCAACTAAATATCTATTACAAAATATCTAATCGACTTGACATAAGCTTGGCAGGCTCTTCATCAGCTAGCAGTACCTTCTACCCAGAAGGTACTGGTAGAACATCTTCGTACTCTTCAAAAATCAACTAGCAGGCTCTTTAACATCTTTGGCAGGCTCTTTGACTTGAACATTTTATTCCCAACAAACATATATGATGTAATTAACGTAGGAAAAATACCAGGAGAAGCTTTGAACGAGTGAATGAGGCGTATGAGTTTTGTACCTCTCGGATCAACTATCGACAAGCCAAAACTTCCAGCGATCGAACGAATGAACCCACGAACTCCAAACTATTTTTCTTGCCTTCCTTAGACTTAGATTAACACCAAAAAAATATCCACAAGCCTCCAGAAAATCATAGGAATGAGAGAGAGTTTTGTGTGTTTTATTTTTAGGGTTTCAGAAATATTAAAAGGGAAATTATTATGGAACCGTGTAAATAAGGGATGGGAGGCAATATTTTTAGTCCAAGCAAAGTGTAATAGAGATCGAATATTGATTTGGAAGATCTCCTAATTTTATTTGTGCTTATCCTTGATTTATTTGATATATAAGAATTAATATTAATAATAATAATACATAGGAATGTATAAATCGGCCCATAATGGTATATTTGTGTGTTCATATAATTTTTGTACTTGCAAAATGTTAAAATGTAGTAGTAAAAATTATTTTGCTTCATATCTTGTTCATTTCCAAAGAGATTTGGGATTAATTTGGTACTTTATAACTTATTAATCAATTTTAAAGTTATAGGGCAATTTGGTCTTTTTTACATGTTTTAGATTTTTGGGTATTACAATATATATGGGAATATATTAGCTACAATTTTTTGGACTACAATTTTATGCTATAAATGTGGGTCTCTGATTCTTTTGTGGGTCTTGATTCTTTTCTGTGGGTCCCTGATTCATTGCTAGTGTATTTTTTGTGAAGGATTGTATCCAATTGGCTACAAAAATTGTAGCCAAGATATCCCCTATATATGTATATATATTATAGGTCACCACTATTTAGATCAAATCACACACATATATCTAGAGAGAGAAAGTTATGATGTTAGAGAGAGAAAGAGTTAGAGAGAATAATGAGAGAATTTCTCATTCCACACATAATTCACCACCTCTTAAATGAGAGGTTTACACCTTATATAGTCTTCCATATGATGAGAGAAGGGAAGTGTGCCGTCTTTACATATTTCACTATTTCAACATTAACGTAAATATTATGACTAATCTAGACGGCACACTTCTACTATCATGTAGACTATATTTTTCCAATTCTAACGAGCTATTACATGACCATATTACAAGACTCATTGACTCGATAATGATCTTCACTTTAATCATTCCCAACAATCTCCCCCTAAGGGATGATCATTGAGATCTCTCTTTGATTACAATTATTATCATCACTTTTGCGTTTCCAACAATCTCCCCCTAAGGGGTAATCATTGAGATCTCATTCTGTGACATGTGGGTTATGGGTCCACCAATAGAAATGGATGATCATTAATCTTCTTTTATGCTTGTTGTCTTGAACTTTGAGTCTTCCTGTAATAGCTTTGCTAGATTCTTTGTTCCAATCATGCTTTGTGATTTTACAACCTTAAATTGATCAATACTTGAAATACTAATGACGTGTTCCCAACAATCTCCCCCTAACTATTGGTCATCAAGGTTGCTTAACATCGTCTTTGCTTCTTTGGCTTCAGACGTCTCTTGCATCTTTGTTCCTTTGTTCTTGATGTGATATGATATGGTATGGTAATGATCTGCCGTCCTCCAATGGTCTTCAATTCTGGTGTCTTTACCTCTTTTCCACCATGCTCATATGTCTTTGACTTTTGTTCTTCATCTGGTTCTCACTTCTTCAATCTTTGACTTATGAAAGGTTGTAGTGCTCGAACTTTTACTATTCTTTAATATCTTTGAACTTTTGTTATTTCTTAGTCTTTGTGAGAACATATCTTTAGGATATGAGCATGATGGAAGGATGATGGAACTCCAGGTATTTATGATTCGCTGCAGGTAAACAGTTAGCAATAAATCATCCGGCACTTACAGATTTGGACTTCGAGATCATCAACAGCATAGTGTGAAGACTTTCTCTAATCCAAGCCCAGGCCGTTCTGAACCGGATACCCCCAAAAGGGCTTACACGGACACACCGAAGTGCACCCACGATTCAGTGAGTCGCTAGAGATCACCCCACGACTGTAGACCATTTTGGAGCTTTCACTAAGCGTAATCCACAAGGGATTACCGAAGTGACCTGCTGTCAGGGCTGTTTAATGTTGACCCTGGCAGGATTTCTATTCAATCACTGAGAATCACAGTTTGTGAATTCTCTCATGAATGTTCTCGGCAGATTGCTAAGATCTGCGAAGGACACTCCTATAATTTACAACTGGTGTTCTTTTTGTTGAATAGCCAGTGTATACTAAGTGTTCCTAAGAGATCTTTGACGTATCTCATGGCTCTAGACTTGATTAGTGCACATTTGTTTGGTTGTCGGAGGCATGGAGCAGAGTGCCTCCTTTTCAATATCAACACATCTCGTAGTGAGAGGTCGATAGATGATGAAGGGTTCTCCGTGTGAAATGAAACAAGTGCCTTTTGAGAGACACCTGAGTGGCTAGAAGGTTTAGTGCAATGCGTCACTGGGTCCATGACGACTTTTATCTTCAATACCGGTGATGCCCAATCAACCAGTAGATTATGTATTGAACCCGGTGTCTGCCCTAAGGTTGAACAAATGGAGGGCTATTTCTTTTCACCCTTTTCTTTACTTTTCTTTTTAATTCTTCAACCCCTTCTTTCTCCTTTCATTTCATTACTCCTTTTTTCAATCATACCTAGGACTTTCTAGTACTAAACTATTGGTATTTTCCTTGGGTAAATCCCTCCGGCTCTGGCGAATCATAGGACGATTATTCCTAACCATAGTCACCTTATATCACCATAACTATCCTATTGTTGCCATAACCAAATCTTTTTGAAAATCTCTCAAAGTGTTTATGATTGTAAAATCATATTTTGTTAACACTTTGAGAGTTTTGTGATTTTCAGAAAGACTCCCCCTTAACATGTGCTCATAATTGATTAAGGTAAATTTGCACATGTCGGGTAGAGTTGGCACTTTTAGAATTGATTGATTTTCAGTGAACATGATCATCGCGAGACACGCTTACATCACTAGTAGAACTAGCTTGAAATTATTACCCATCCAGATCTGTTAGGAACACGTTTTTGTAATATTTCAAGTCTTGACAATTTCGTTACATGTTGCTTAAATAGGGCTTTATATTTGCGTTTAAGGTGCGGTCCATTAGAAGCCCATGGACCGCCCATTTAAGTGTTAATTCTTCTAGAAACATTATTGTAAGAGTTGCCCTAATCCCTTGCCTATAAATAGAAGGGTAGGGAGCTCATTTTACTTGTTGGTTATTCATGTATGTAGCGTAAGCCTTGTCCATCCATCGTATGAAATGAATTACCTTCCAATTCTCTCTTCTTTATCTCTTATTCTCTTCTCTTATTAGCTTATTAGATTATTAGTAGTACGTGTTTTACTTTGTTATACGTGTGTGTGTTGTTGAGATATACACGACCTACAAGTGGTATCATTCGCCAAAGGGATAGTTAGGATAGTGTTTTGAGTAGATCTAATCGTATTTTAGGTTGGTTTTAAAGATTAAGTAAGGTTTCTGTTCTAGTTTCATCGTTAATCTCTTTTTGTTGGTACGTGTTCATCATCTCGTCAAAAAGCTCAACAAATCTCATCAAATTTCCATTTACAACGTTATTGATCTTAAATTTCATCATACTTTGTGGTTTCTAATCGTTAACAATCAAAAACAATCGGTTTGTTATTGGTTTTCTAGACGATTTTGTGAAATCCGGGAAAGTCGCGTATTGGAAAAGTTGGTGAAAAGTGCATTTTGGCTTCTGGGTGAATTCCGACAACTTAGGGTTTATCGCGATTCGAATAGCGATAAGTTAGGGTTTCATCGCAATTGGCAGATCTTCAGATTATCGGCATTGGGACTCAGTATTTTACTTCCTTGTATAAGAAAGTGAAAATACTTCGACTTGGTTGCTTCTCTTCTCTTGTATAAGAGTTGAGAATTATTGAAATTGGAATTTAGATAAAATTATCGAAATTGCCAAAAAAATATCGCAATTCTGATAAATTATCGCAAATTGCCTTTTCTATCGCAATTTAAGATAACTTACTCAAATTGTCATTTTTATCGCAATTTTAAGTTTTATCGCAATTTCTATTTTCCTTATCGCTATTTGGAGTTTATCGCGATTGGGTGAACAGTACTTATCGCAATTGGGTGAACAGTAATTATCGCAATTGGACAAAAATCTTTAGTTAACCAAATCCAACTTAACATAACTCATCACACAAATCTTAATTATCTTCAAGATCCAGACATGTCTCAACCACCTCACTTCAATTACTACTATCAGCTACAGCAATATCCACAACAACAGCAATTTCATCCTCAGTATCAACAACAACAAGCATTCGTGCAACAGCATCAATTTCTCTCTCAACTACAAGTATCTCCACAACAAATCATGCAACAGAATCAAATGCAGAACTATCCATCCTACTCCAGAGAACGACACTGGTTTAATAAGATGTGTGAGGCAATCAGCAGTCAGCAATCCCGTCATGAAGCTGGAAATCAGGAAACTCCACCTATGCTGACACCTGGTAACTATGTGCAATGGGCTAGTAGATTCCTCAGATTCATTGAACTCCGAAAACCCCATGGGAAATATCTTAAGCAAGCCATTGAAGAAGGACCCTTTCCACTTCCAGTAACTGTTGTTCCAGGAACTTCAGAAAGAGAAGAAACATCAACTCCCATTGCTGTCGCTAACTACACAACTGAACAAACACTGCAACAAGAGGCAAATCAATTGGCAATGTCTTACATACTTCAGGGAATTCCCAATCCCATTTACCGAAGTATTGATGCTCAAAAGACTGCCAAAGACATGTGGGAACATGTGCATCTTCTAATGGAAGGGACAGAGTTAAATCAAGAAGATCTTGAGTCAAAGTTGTACATGGAGTACACTCACTTTATCATGGAACCAGGGGAAACTATTGAATCATACTACCACCGTTTCACAAACATTGTCAATGACCTCGATCGTCATAATATCAAGTTACCAAGGATTGCTATCAATTCCAAATTCCTCAGATGCCTTGGACCAGAATGGCAGAAATATGCAACATTTGTCAGGCAAACAAAGAAGATTGGTGAAGTTAAGTATGGACTAATGTATGACTAACTGAGACAACATCAATCTGAGGTAGATAAGGAAGTTGCAGCACGAGGCGGTCTCATATCAGCACCAACACCTAACTCACTTGCTCTTGTTGCTCAATCCAACTTTCCACTACCAAACCAGGAATTTGGTCAATCATCTTTCCAACCAAGTTTTCAACCACAACCTTCCAACCAAATCGTTCCATATGAAGCACCATCATAATACTCTGACAACCAAATGGTCCCGTATAACAACTCAGATTCCATGATGTACTCAAATGTTGATTATGATGAAGAAGAGGATGCATTCAACTCTCTCAATGAAGGATTTGGATTAATTTCTAAAGCATTTGGAAAGTTCACCAACAAATCCAACAACCGTCTTTGTTCATCATCCAATACCAGGAATCAAGCTGTTATTAACGATGGTAGAGTGGAAATTCAAAATCGGTCTTCGGGCAGATATGGTTCAGGAAACAATGGAAACTATGGGTCTCAGAGGTTTCAGTCAGGAGGGAACAGGTTCAATTCTGCAGGGGGTAACAGGAACAGTATGGGAACTACTCAGAGAAGAAATCAGATGGCCGGGAATGCACAAAAAGGCATTGAAAATACTTCAATCACGTGCTACAACTGTGGTGGAAGTGGTCATATGGCAAATGCTTGCTCTAAGCCTAGGACTCAGGGTAGTGCATATCACAAGGAAGCTCTTCTGATGGCTCTCAAGGATGAAAAAGCTGCAGGAATGTTGACTCAGAACGAGCAAAGCTTTATGGCCAATGCTGCATCTGATGATGAGATGGAAGATCTTGAAGCAAATGCTACAGTAATGCTCATGGCAAACATGCAGGAGATGAACATGTCCGAGACAGGCCCGGTTTATGATACCGATGGTCTATCTCAGGTACCTGATCCACAATGTCTTATACATGAAATTGCTTCACCATCTGCATCTTCATCTACAAATGAAAGTTCTGTTCAACATAATTCATCATTCTCATCTCCATCAGATGATCAAATAAACACTGTTGTTTCATTTGATGATGATAAAATCGTCGTTTCATTTGATGATTCGATTGACGATGAAAATTATGATCATCTTGAACAAAATGATCCTTTGCCTGATCAAGATTCAGAGCTTCAGGCCTTGTTAATGACCACCCAATCACAAATTGAGAAATGCAATGAAATCAATCAAAATCTAAAAGCAAAAATTGCATTGTTAACGAAGGACAATGAGTGCTATAAACTACAACTTTCAGGATATCAAAAACAAGAAAAACGTGAAAAAGGTTTTGAGATTGCTTTCCAAAAAGAGTACGTCAAAGTTCAAGATTTAGAAAGTCAAGTTCGTGAGCTAACCGTTTCCAAGGCTGAGCTCCTCTCTCAAAAAGAAAAGGATCAATTTGAATTCAAAAAACAAATTGATACTTTAAATTCCGAGCTGTTAAAAACTCAATCTGAGCTTTCAACATCTCAAAATAATCTTCTTGAAGAAAAGCAAGCCTCAAGTAAACGCGTCAACTCATATCTTGAAGAAATTGTCACTTTGGAATCCAAACTTAAAGAGTTTCAAACTATTGTATACAAAAATGGTGAATCAATAACTCAAATTCAAAGGCTAACGGTAAAACCAGTTCCGAAAGGATTTGGATTTGCTATTGTGTTGACATAAATAAATGCCTAAAAACATTATCAATATTTATTCATATCTCTATGTTTTGATGATCACAAAATGTAAACTCATTAAAACATAAACTTATAAATTAAACAAGTAGTTAGTTGTAAATATTCACTTCTACAACTAAAATCACTTAAGGTATGAATGAACTAATGCTTAATGCATCATATGATCAAAGGAACATTTTCTTTATTTCTAAACTTTTTATAAAATGTCAAAAACATTTTATATATTTTTGAAAAACAATTTTGGTATTAAATAAAAATGTTTAATCTTTTATAAAAACATGAATTCAAATTTTTAACCAAAATCAGTAAAAATGTTCCAGAAAAACCTTCCCCACAAAAGGACAAATCTAGGCAACGTTCAGAAAATTTTACTAGGCGGCCCCCTTAATTATTAAGGGGACCGGCTAGTAAAATTAAGGGGACCGCCCCCCTATTTAAGGGGGCCGGCCACGCTCCAGTAGGCTCCAGCTGTCCAGATTTTTCTCCTATAAATACCAGCCTTCCCCTGGATTTTTACTTACCTTTTGCACACTAAAACTTTCTGTTTTAAATCCTTGTATATACATTTCAAAATCCTTTGATCATATCTTATTAAGCATTGGTTTCTTAGTGATCCAAGCTTCCTACATTCAAGTGCAAAAGAAGAATACTCCTTCAACATCTAGAGAAGAAGTATTGCAACTTAGCTATCTAAGTTGTGTGTGTCATCATTCATTTGTATATGAGTTGTATATTTGTTTGATAGTTGTGTGTATAATTATTTGGGATAGGTTAGTGTGTAAGTAGTGAAGTTGTGTAGTTAAGGTGTGTAAGTAGTGAAGGTGTGAAGAAGTAGAAGTGTATATAGGTTGTGCTAAGTTGTGAAGAAGGTGTGAAGTCGTAGTATGTAAGTTGTGAAGAAGTTGTGAATAAGTCGTGAAGTAGTCTTGAGGAAGTAGTCGTGAAGAAGAAGTCGTGAAGTAGTCGTGAAGAAGAAGTCGTGAAGAAGAAGTTGTGAAGAAGGTGTGATTAAGTTGTGTACAAGTTGTGAGATTGGTTCTAGCTACGATTAGAACCCGACATCTAGCTTTGTGTCGTTAAGCCGGTGTAAGCTAAAGTTGTGTAAGGTTTTCTCCGCCATAAGGGAGCTTGTTGACATAGTGAAGAAAACTCTCGAGTTAGGTGCTCGGGGAGTGGAGTAGGGCAAGGAAGGTGACCTTGTAGCCGAACCACTATAAATCTCTTGTGTCTCGGTTAGATCTTTCCATCTCTATCTTTCATTTGATTTACTTTACTTTACTTGCTTTACTTACTTATATTTATCTATACTTGTTCATATTGTTTAAGAATTGGAGTCACATAATATCGAATCGAAGTTTTTAAAAGTAAATAAAAGTTTTCAAAATAAAATTTAAAAAGACGTAAAACTATTCAACCCCCCTTCTAGTTTTCCACAATTGGTATCAAGAGCCACGTCAAACAAGATTTTTAAAATAAACTGTATTTTAAAACTTGAAACGATCTATGGAATCTGAAAAATATTTAGAAGGGCAATCTATGCAAAGACCACCACTATTTGAAAGTGATGGATTTTTATATTGGAAAAATCGATTCGAAACTTATGTGAAGTCAAAAGATCTAGATCTTTGGCATGTTATTACTAATGGTGATTTTTTACCTATTCAATATAATTTAGAAACTAAAAAGGATGAAGTAGTATCTTTTGAAAAACAAAATGATGATTTAAAAAGAAAACTTTCTAAAAATAATGAGGCTAAAATGGTTATTTATAATTCGTTACCACGTAAAGAATACGAAAGAATTTTTATGTGCAAAACCGCAAAAGATATTTGGAACTCTTTACTAATAACTCACCAAGGTAATAGTCAAGTCAAAGATAATAAAATAGATCTTCTTGTTCAACAATATGAACAATTCACGATTCCGGAAGAGGAATCAATTGATAATGCGTTTGCTAGGTTTAACACAATCATCACAAGTTTAAAGGCACTTGATGAGAGTTTTTCTAGTAAGAATTTTGTTAGGAAATTTCTTAGGGCTCTTCATCCAAAATGGCGAGCTAAAGTTACGGCGATTGAAGAATCGAAGAACTTGTCAACTCTTCAACTTGACGAGTTGATTGGCAACTTGAAGGTCCACGAAGCAATAATCAAGAAAGACTCCGAGATGATCAAAGGAAAGAAAGAACAAAGCAAGTCAATCGAGTTGAAAGCTAGGAAAGCATCAAGTGACGAGGATAGCTCAACCTCCGAAAGTGATGATGAAGAATATGCCATGGCCGTAAGAGACTTCAAGAAGTTCTTCAAAAGACGAGGAAGATTCGTTAGACAACCATATGACGAAAGAAAGACATTCCAAAGAAACAAAGACGACAAAGGTAGCAAGAGTGAGAGGAAGTGTTTTAAGTGCGGTGATCCAAATAATCTCATTGGAAGATGTCCAATGATGTCAAAGGAGCAAAATCAAAAGGGGTTCGTTGGAGGAGCATGGAGTGATAGTGATGAAGATGAAAAAGAGACTACAAAGGAGGAGAAATGTCTTATGGCTAAGACATCGAATGAGGTACGTTCCAAAACCGAATACTTTAGTGATGAAAATTTATCATTAGATGAAAAAGACCTAGATAACGAATATAATAGGTTATGCATATTAGGTCAAAAAGTAATGAGTAAAAATAAATCACTAAAACTCATAAATAACAAATTAGAAAAAGAAATACTAGAATTAAAAATTAAACTACATAACTTAGAAAAAGGTAAAGAAGTTTTTGAATGTAAAACATGTCAAGAAACTAAAAATAAAAACGAAATACTTAAGGAAGAAATTTGTAAACTTAAAAAATTTGAAAATAGTAGTAATTCACTTAGGGAAATAATAAGCATTCAAAGAGCATCGGGAGATAAAACCGGACTAGGATTTAATTCAAATAATGTTTCAACAAGTGAAAATAAAAATGTAAAGTTTGAATGTCAATCTAGTGAACAAAAACCATTAGAGTCAAAACCTAAGTATATACTTATAAAAGATAGAAAAATACCTATTTCGAGTGATGAGGAAGTAAAAAGTTTTTATAAACCATCATTAAAAGCCAAAACCGGATTTTCTAAACCGAAATTAAGATCAAAAACACCTCCCTTAAGAAGACCACATAATCCTCACCCTCGACCTAAATCTCCTCAACCTAGAAGAAATAAAAATCGACAAAACCCTCATAATAATTATAATTACCCAATGTGGAATTATCCAAATCCACCAAGCTTCAATCCTTGGGGAATACTTCCACCATATATGCATCCTAGTCAATTGCAACCCATGTTTGGTTCAAAAAACTTTGGATCAATGAGACAATGGGGACCAAGTGGCTAAATTGCTAATTCATTGGGAAATCGGCATCTCCTCTTTGATTGACTTCTACAAGTCAACCTTAACACTTTGAAGCGTTTGAAGAATAATCTACTGAAGACTAAAAGGTACGCTTTCTTTTTAAGTTTGGTGTTATAATATATGCTTAGATTAATGACTAGTTATTTCATGCCTATTTAGCTCGTAATACCTAGTTATATATATATATATATATATATATATATATATATATATATATATATATATATACACATAATAGTTTATATAACCTAGAGTCACTAGTTATTTTCCCTTTGGCCCTCTTTAGCAATACCTTTTAAAATGGAAATCTTCTATGTCCACTTTTAGAAAACTCATGGTGATGAAGTGAAATGAGTTGAGTGGATTAATCATTAACATAGAAGTAGGATTAGAAAACTATGGATGAAACAAGCTCTCGGAGATTATGGCATTAAGTTAGATAAGTGTGCGACAACAAAGGAGCTATAGATGTTAGGTTATACCCCATTCAACACTCTCACATCAAACCTATAGAATTTAGTTGTCACTTCCTTATGACCATAGGATATGTAGAAAAGGGTAGCATGTGACAATAGCCTTAACCAATTCCCTTGAGCATGAGATCATTAACTACCATTTTTTCATTAATGTTATTTGTTTTCAAAATATGCAAAAACTTCACATTTTGGAAAAATGATTTTTCAAAAGATTATGTCATCTTTCTATTAACATGTTTTACTATCTCATTTTTTTTTCATAATCCTATTTTGATCAAAGTCAAAGATTGGGAATTTCTTTTTACTCATTCTTCATAAACACATTTTTAAATAAAACCCAATCTATTTTATTCAAATAACTTTAACATCTACATAAAAACCCACTTTCAAACATTGTTGAATAATGCTAAAAACATTTTTTTTAAAATCATGCATGGTGATCTCATGTTTGTCATCTATATTTATATACATGACATTTAAAAGTGAACTAAGGCAAATCAAGCGGACCATGGTTTGTCTATTAAGATTTTGTTTGTAACAAATCTAGAAGTCTATGCTATCTTAAGTTCCCATTTATTGCACATAGGCACACTTTAGGATCCCTCTAATAGTTCATTAATTGGTGTAGTTTATTGTTTCATTAGGATCCCTCACATAGGCACATATAATTAAGAAAGTACTTGGTGTAGTTTATTGTTTCCTAGTTCATATATATTACTTGCTTGATGAGTATGTTTACATGCTAGATAATAATGTCTAATGAATATGCTTAGCATACATAAGTTATTAAATTCTAAATTACCTCAAAAGAAGTTGGACTTGCTTGAAACTAAACCCAAAAACACAACCCTTTCAAAATTTTCTGCCAAAAACCCATTTCCAGTAACCTGGAAATCAGCAGATGGGCGGCCCCCTTAATTCATTAGGCAGCCCCCTTAATATTTAAGGGGACCGGCCCCTTAATTAAGGGGACCGGCCATCTGATGGTCGAAGGTGCTGCTCCCCTTTTTCTATTTTTTAGCCCATTTTATCCTATACTTCTCAAAATTCACAAACACATTTTGTCACAAACCACTCACCAAAATTTACCTTCCACAATCACATCATCACTACACCATAAATACCCATTTGGAGGAGGAAGCTTGACATTTGCCATAACCCAACAAATGATGTTGTTCAAACTCAACCAACACCTAAACCTCATCCTAATGAACCCTTTCACACACATAACCAATCATCCATATGTCCACCTTCATTCACTCATAACTACCCAAGTTCACAAATGTCTCCACCACCAAAAGTGTCACCACCACTTCCACCAAATAACAACCACTCTCCATCATCATCACCTTCCACTCAACACTTGAAGTTCATTGAAGAACTCAAGGAAGCCCATGAGCTTAATGCTCTCCTTGCTTTGCACCTTGCTCAAAGCAACTTAAACCCATCACCATCCATATCACCATCATTACCATCATCACCACATCACTTGAGTCAAATTGAGAAACATGTCAACAATTGTCCTTGTTGCATCTTTCTCCAAAATCAAACCATCATTACCATCATCACCATCCATCTTACCATCATTACCATCATCACCACATCACTTGAGTCAAATTGAGAAACATGTCAACAATAGTCCTTGTTGCATCTTTCTCCAAAATCAAACCATCACCTTAAATGAGCGTCTCGCTTGGATTGAGTATCTTCTCACTAGATCTAATCCAACACCACCACTTGAACAACATCAAAACCCTCATTCAACATGGTCAAGTCCAAGCTCTCCACCTCCAATTCCTCTATCAACACTCTCTCCAACATCCATACACCCAAACTTACAACCCCATTAATCCAACATTTTTTACCCCCTCTTTACCATCATCCATCCAAAATAATCTAAGTTTTCATATCTCAAGCAAGTCCAATGGATCTCTTAGGCAATTTAAAATTTTCTACTTATTGCATGCTATAAGTAAAATATGTGTTGTATCAATAATTATGTTTTTAACATAATTATTTTCAACTAATGAATGCTTTATGTCTTGTCTTTAATATATGATTGTTATGCTTATTGCTTGTATACTTGATATCATGATATATATACATGCTTGATGATTAATAATATGCTTATTCCATAATATGTTTTAAATGTATGCATGCGTAATTAACATGTTTATGTCACTATTTAATCATTCTTGATGTACATGATTCAAATGGAGCTTGCTGCAAAAACACCCTAAAAATGACCCTTTTCTGGAAATTTTTCAAATTTGGTCGCCTGGGAAAACACCAGATGGGCGGCCCCCTTAATTCCCTAGGCGGTCCCCTTAATTTTAAGGGGGCCGGCCTACAATTAAGGGGACCGGCCATCTGGGCAGTAAAATTTACTGTTTTCTTTTGCATCTTGCGACCCCTTTTATCTAGCCCCAGCTACCATTTCTCCTAAAAGACGAACTGGTATTGGAATTTTACCACAAAACCTCCAAACCTTACCTAAATCAACCATCACCTCCATCAAAACACCCATTTTCATCCCTTGAACACATGCTTAACAACCAACCTCCACCACAACCTCCACCATTTTCACCCACTACACCACCACAACCTTCATTCTCACCAAATTAAGCATATGCAATGCTTAATCAAAAATAATTTTTCAAACCATTTTGTGTGCAAGCCCCATGGAAGATCATGTACTCCTAGAATGATTATGTAGATTGCATTACTTACTTGCTAATGTAGGATTGAATATAATCTTGGATGGTTGTGTATTGATATACAACATTTTTAATAAATGTCTTTATATGCATGCTTATTTTTGCTATATATATGCTTGTGCTTCTAATATTTTTCTTGCAAGTATTCCATATATCGATTCCTTGGTGCCCCCAAACGAGGGGGAGTATACATCAAGGGGGAGTTTTCGTCCCGACAAATTTCACGTTTGAATTTTGTCGACTTAACCTTTTTGATTCTACAAAAAGGGGGAGAAGTGAATGTAAACTCACTAAATACTTGTCCAAAAATAAACTTTTTGGTTTAATGAGTTTAGGTTTTGTAATCATCAAAAAGGGGGAGATTGTTGACATAAATAAATGCCTAAAAACATTATCAATATTTATTCATATCTCTATGTTTTGATGATCACAAAATGTAAACTCATTAAAACATAAACTTATAAATTAAACAAGTACTTAGTTGTAAATATTAACTTCTACAACTAAAATCACTTAAGGTATGAATGAACTAATGCTTAATGCATCATATGATCAAAGGAACATTTTCTTTATTTCTAAACTTTTTATAAAATGTCAAAAACATTTTATATATTTTTGAAAAACAATTTTGGTATTAAATAAAAATGTTTAATCTTTTATAAAAACAAGAATTCAAATTTTTAACCAAAATCAGTAAAAATGTTCAAGAAAAACCTTCCCCACAAAAGGACAAATCTGGGCAACGTTCAGAAAATTTTACTAGGCGGCCCCCTTAATTATTAAGGGGACCGGCTAGTAAAATTAAGGGGACCGCCCCCCTATTTAAGGGGGCCGGCCACGCTCCAGTAGGCTCCAGCTGTCCAGATTTTTCTCCTATAAATACCAGCCTTCCCCTGGATTTTTACTTACCTTTTGCACACTAAAACTTTCTGTTTTAAATCCTTGTATATACATTTCAAAATCCTTTGATCATAACTTATTAAGCATTGGTTTCTTAGTGATCCAAGCTTCCTACATTCAAGTGCAAAAAAAGAATACTCCTTCAACATCTAGAGAAGAAGTATTGCAACTTAGCTATCTAAGTTGTGTGTGTCATCATTCATTTGTATATGAGTTGTATATTTGTTTGATAGTTTTGTGTATAATTATTTGGGATAGGTTAGTGTGTAAGTAGTGAAGTTGTGTAGTTAAGGTGTGTAAGTAGTGAAGGTGTGAAGAAGTAGAAGTGTATATAGGTTGTGCTAAGTTGTGAAGAAGGTGTGAAGTCGTAGTATGTAAGTTGTGAAGAAGTTGTGAATTAGTCGTGAAGTAGTCTTGAGGAAGTAGTCGTGAAGAAGAAGTCGTGAAGTAGTCGTGAAGAAGAAGTCGTGAAGAAGAAGTTGTGAAGAAGGTGTGATTAAGTTGTGTACAAGTTGTGAGATTGGTTCTAGCTACGATTAGAACCCGACATCTAGCTTTGTGTCGTTAAGCCGGTGTAAGCTAAAGTTGTGTAAGGTTTTCTCCGCCATAAGGGAGCTTGTTGACATAGTGAAGAAAACTCTCGAGTTAGGTGCTCGGGGAGTGGAGTAGGGCAAGGAAGGTGACCTTGTAGCTGAACCACTATAAATCTCTTGTGTCTCGGTTAGATCTTTCCATCTCTATCTTTCATTTGATTTACTTTACTTTACTTGCTTTACTTACTTATATTTATCTATACTTGTTCATATTGTTTAAGAATTGGAGTCACATAATATCGAATCGAAGTTTTTAAAAGTAAATAAAAGTTTTCAAAATAAAATTTAAAAAGACGTAAAACTATTCAACCCCCCTTCTAGTTTTCCACATATTGGCTGTGACCAACCACGTTTTCTTTCAAAAGCACTCAGCAAAAATCCCAAGTTATAAAATGCAGAATTATTACTTGATGATACCTTTCAAATAGTTGTTGTGCTTAGTAATGATGAAGAACTTGCACATCTTGAACGTCAAAAAGAACTTGAGAGTCGACCAAAAACAGACAAAGATTTTTCCAGAGCTCATTATGATTATAACACAAGACCTCATATAAGTAAATCATTTGTCCCTCCAAAGGACAAACCAGAACAAACGTTGTTAAACACCTACATACATACTTCTTCTTCAGTAATTCCTGTGTCCAAGACTGTTACACATCTCAAGGATACTTTGACAGAGGATGAAGTTGATCCACAAATGCCTCAAGAATGTCGAATTCTTCGATATTTTAAGACATTTATGGAAGACATATTTCTTTTGGAGAATGAAATTGAGTTTAGTTCTCAAATCGAAGTCTCTACTTTTCTTTCCCCAGTCGCAAAAGAAAAGCGAGATATTCTTCGAAAGAAAATTCTGCCTCATGTCAAACATCTGAAGAAGTGTGCAACACAATGGGAACAAGAGTTACAAACGAAAGTAGCATCTATGAAAAGCATTTTCAAAGCTAAAGACGACAAAGTTCAAAGACAAAAACTTCAAAAGAAAACTTTAGCAAAAGAAAATGATCGACTCTTAGAAAAAGTTCTGTGTTATGACGTTGTTTCTGTGATAATGAATTCACTTTATGAGTCATGCAATGAGTTACTTGTGAATGATCATGCTGTCAATATTGAGATGTTGCAAATGGAGATAGAAAATTTGGTAAAAGAGAATGAGGATCTTCGTCAAATCAACCATGATGTGGAAAACAAAGTTTTCAATCTTCAAAAGAGGCTTGACTGGTGTCAACATCAAAGTGTCATATTTGAATTAAATTACCAACATCTAAAAACATCTTTGTCATTTCAAAACAGTCATACTTCTGAAAGTGAGAATCAAAATGAAAATGATGTCTTAAGACATAAACTGTTTGAATATGAAAAGGATCTGGATGAAATTATTCAAAACAGAAATGACACAGTCCGCCTCAACAGAATTTTAGATTCCAAAAATCAAGAATACCAACACATCATCGTTGATCTGAAAAAGAAACTCAGAGTTTTAGACAAAGGCAAAGGAAAAGTTCATAAGATTGCCCCAGGAATGTATGCAGTAGACAAGGCAATTACCCAAGCATCAGACTTAACCACTAATGAAACTACTTCAATTTCCACAGGATTAGATACCATGTCTAAGGCTAGCAACTCCAAGACCTACAAGAAACAACAAAAGCGTATAGTCCGGAAACCTAGGAATGGATCATCTAAATCTGCAGAAGTTAAAGCAAGTAGTTCGAATAAAACGCATGTAATATCAGGAATAGAATCAAACTTATCTAAGTCTAATTCTAGTAATGATGTAACAGACGTTAAATCTATTAATGTTAATGATGATGTTATGGTTGATGCTAGTTGTATTGTTTGTCGTGCTAGTATATTATATGGTGATCATCAAAACTGCATTGCTAAAACTCTGTTGAAACGAAAAAAGAAACGAACTAGTGGCTCTTCCTCTAGGCTCAAAACTGTTACGAAGTCCGTTTTAGGGAAACCACTACTAGTAGTTTCTGAGCAAACCATTGAAACACCCATAGCCAAACCCAAGACAACCAAATCACCTAGTGCATTCATTAGGAAAAAGGCTGAGACTAGTTGGACATCGCAACGTTGGTTACAAAACACAGCAAGTTTTACATGGGTTCCTAAGATAATTAAATCTTGTGTTACTAACCCAACGGGTCCAACCGTTACCAATTCTCCCCCTGTTTCCAAAATTTGTGATGCAGGTGATACAAATTTTCCTCTGTATTGTTGATAGCGGGTGTTCCCGACACATGACCGGCAACCTCAAGCTTCTCACAAACTTTATCGCAAAGTTCATCGGAACGGTCAGGTTCAGGAATGATCACTTCGCAGCAATAATGGGCTATGGAGATTATGTTAATGGGAACATCGAGATCAGTCGTGTATACTATGTTGAAGGCCTCGGTCACAATCTATTCTCAGTGGGACAATTCTGTGACGGAGAATTAGAAGTAGCATTTCGGGAGAAAACTTGCTTCATTCGTGATCTTCAAGGAAATGATTTGATGAAAGGAAAACGGGGAACCAGTCTATACATCATATCCTTTGAAGGCATGACAGCATCATCTCCTATTTGTTTACTCTCCAAGGCTAATCCCACAAAGGCTTGGTTATGGCATAAAAGATTGTCTCATCTCAATTTCAAAACCATGACTGACCTTGCAAGGAATAAATTGGTTGACGGATTACCCAAATTCAGATATGCCAAAGATCATTTGTGTTCTGCATGTGAACAAGGGAAAAGTCACCGTGCTCACTTTCCTCCCAAAACAGAACACAGCACAGATCATGTCCTCCAGCTGCTACATATGGATTTGTGTGGTCCAATGCGGGTTCAAACTATAAACGGGAAAAGGTATATTTTGGTAATAGTGGATGACTACTCACGATGGACATGGGTCTACTTTCTTCGGACAAAAGATCAAGTTCCTTCAAGGGTCATCACGTTTCTCACAAAGATTCAAGTTCAAGTCCGTAACACCGTCAGGATTATTAGAACAGACAACGGCACTGAATTTAAGAATCAAACCCTTCGGGAATATACTGAGAAGCATGGGATTGTTCATCAATATTCAATTGCTCGCACTCCCGAACAGAATGGTGTAGTTGAAAGACGAAACCGTACACTTGTGGAAGCAGCTAGAACAATGTTGATCAATGCCCAATTACCAGACTACCTTTGGGCTGAAGCTGTTAATACTGCATGTTATACCCAGAACCGCTGCATGATCAATAGACGACAAAACAAAACTCCATATGAGCTTATTCAAGGCAGAAAACCAAACATCAACTACTTTCATGTCTTTGGAGCACTGTGTTACCCGAAGAATGATAGAGATGATCTTGGTAAACTTAAGGCTAAAGCAGACATTGGGATATTCGTTGGCTACTGTGAGAACTCTAAGGGATATAGAATTTGGAATCGTCGGACCGGGGAAATTCAAGAAACTATACACGCCAATTTTGATGAACTCACGGAAATGGCTTCTGAGCAAGACCGCTTAGAACCCGAACATAACCGTCTAAACTTCCCTGAATCTTCGGCTGCACCTTTACCCTTCAACAGGAAAGATCTGGAAGATTTGTTTGCACCAATGTTTGATGAAGTTTGTGTTAATAGTGCATCAGATGCTTTCACCAGTTCCGCTGCTCAACATGTCCCAAATCAAGCACCTGATCAATCTGCCACTACCACTATAGCAGTTGATACCAATGCACCTGATGCGTGGGTTTTGCAACCTTACAACAGGTTTTACCTCTCGAGGGATCTCAAGAGGCTTACAACCCCACCAGGCAGTGTACCTGACCGATGTAGTATAGTGTAGTGGTAAGTACGGGGGATTGATCGTTCTCCACAGGGAATAGTGTTCGTTAGGTGTGAAAGGCTACTCTAATTAGGTCTAAGGGTTGAGGAAGATTCTTTTTATGTTTTTATATTTTTATGAAAGCAAGTAAAATCTCGGGTTTTGAAGGAGTGGGCGGAATTAGTTGCTAGTCAACTAACCCAAATTACTACAAATGCAAATAAAATAAAATAACAAAAATGAAAAGTGGTGAGAAACTTATGTGTGGAGAAATGTGTTTACTTAGATTTCCTTACTCCCTAACTATCTTTTACCGGTTAATTAGTGTGTATTAGTCGCGTGGATGACGGGTGTATTCCTTAATACCATTCGTGGGGTGGCGTACTTACTTCCCCAAACTCTACAAGCTCCTACTTCACTCCTATGTCGAGCCGGCTAGGAAGCTCCTAACATGGGATCACTAGAATTCGCTTGTGCATTAAATACAACCATAAAAACCTTTAGTACGCATTTGGTTCATGTTTCTTAAGACGTTCAAGCAAGTTACCGAATAGGAAGTTAGCCAGTTTTCTTAAGCCTAACATAGATAAACAATCATCCAATACAACTAACAACACACTCACAACCAATAATCAATAGCTAGGTTTCATTAGATCTAAGCAAACACAAGATAAAATTAGCCTAACATGTTAAACAAAAGACAAGCATAAGATAGAATCAAACAACACATAGACATATTGAATGATTAATTGATAACTTATCTTTCAATGAAACATGGAAGATCTCAAGGCAAGAAGCCCTGAAAAAGTAGCTAAAATCGTCTTAGGGTTTTATCCCAAAATTCCACACACTAAGCTCTCTTTAATGACAAAAAATTAGAAAACTATATATAGACTTTGACATCTGACGGCGTCACCTTATGCATTGTGACGCCGTCACCTCGCCGCTTTTAGGGTTCCCGGGTGACCTTCTTGACGCCGTCCCTCTTTAGCTCTTCAAAAATCCATTCTGGCTTATCAAGGCTTGACGCCGTCGGACCTATAACGTGACGCCGTCCCTCTTTGATTTAAGCCGTGACGCCCTTGATTTAGTTAAAGCGTGACGCCGTCAGAATTCTCATGCAAACTCACTGGCCCGTCATGAGTAAATTTCACATCCAACTTTTCTTGCCAAGGCATGACGCCGTCTGGAGTTAATGTTGACGCCGTCAAAGGTGACTTTCAGCACAATTTTGAGACTTTGCCGTTTTCTTCACTTTTATGCTCCAAAAACGTCCAAAATGCCTCCTTTTCCAGATTTCTCCTCAAAAGTACCTAAAATGACAAAAGGAACGATTTAGGGCAATATTTGATCAAATAAATACGATTTCGGGCTTAAATGACCCCTTAAAAGCGGTACACTTTTCGCCTCATCAAATACCCTTACACTTGAGATTTGCTTGTCCTCAAGCAAATGCGCTTTTATTCTAATCAAAATACAAGTTAGGGGTCATTTAATGCAAACATAAAAGTAATTACAACAAATAATCGTTCCACTTCAATCATAATAAGCACGGAGATTACATACTAGCACCTCACAAGTAGTGTTTAGATACTCACATCTCTCAAGTGTCATCAAAATAAATCTCATAAATGAAAACGGAAAATATCTCTCACTACCTGTCATAGCAAATAGATTACCATAGGCTTGGGAAAGGATCGAAAACCTCCTCCACTAGGCGTAAGCACCTAAGATAAACTATCAAAGAGGGCTTTTAAATGGGTTATAACGTTAGGTGTAGGGAAAAGGAAAACACGGTTTTGTTGGATACGGGATATTTTACTGGTGGCGAGTTAAAGATCTTGATCAATTACATGTACTTTACAATGTTGCTAAGCCAAGACTAGACTCGATCTTAAGCTAATGAAAGAAAATAACAAAACATAAACATAAAATAAACATAAAATGAAACGGGATGGTAGTCCGTATGTTTTTTCTATTTTTCTTTTTCTCATTTTTTTGTATTTTTCTTGATTTTTTCGAATTTTTTTTTTTTTTTTTTTTTTTTTTTTTTTTTTTGCATACACTTTTACCCTACCATCCAAAATAATACATCATAGGGGCGTTGCATCCCCTTACACTTGAACTTTTACATAACTTTACAAATAACTATTCTAATGACTCGAATTAAGATAATTGAAAAACTTGGAGTACTTTTAAAACATTTAGCACATATGGGGGTAATAAATGATGTTCTTCCCCATTACTCCATTACACTAGTACTTTACCCATGAGTCCCAATCGTCCCAAAACAATATGTACAAGGATATGACTCGACTTAGCAACCATGTAATCAATTAGATAATTAACTTGGGTTTAAACAAATGTTGTCACAATAATGCACTAAAGATGAGTGCATACAAGGTAGGCTAAGGCGATTTGGGTGTACATTTAAGTGGGGTGTAACAAATTCTTCCTTTAAGTAAAATGCTTAAAGGTTGAAACGAAAAGATAGGCTCTGAGGGGTGTACTAGGGGTATCGTGTACTAAAAATGAGTACAACGCGAAGGGTGTGGGAGAATTACTTGACCAATGTAGCCAAAGTAATTATAACAAAAACACAGGTGTAAAACAATGGGTTAATCCTAATGCCTCTTATCATGTAGTAAATCTAACTACACGAATGTAGTCTCACTTGTGGCCTCGGAATGGTCCTAACGCAAGTTCTAGAATCTAAGTGCTACCGGTACACACATCATAGCATAAATGCTTTTCCTACCAATTCTAGGGGCGAACCTCACATATTTGGGGGTGGAAAATTTTTTTGTGGTACGGTTTTTGTGCTAGTCATATAACTCCTATCCGTGAGACGCTCATTAAGACCAAAGTTTCACTCCTATATGTTGTAAAAAATTTTAAATTTGGCACTAAAATTACCTTAACAAGTATTTCTCTCAGTTTTATTACACATCTACCATCAAACAAACAAAAATCAAGCGCAATTGTATTCTCTAAAATCGTACTTTTACCCTCCCCTTACACTTAAGATGAACATTGTCCCCAATGTTCAAATGACAAATGTAAAAGCATAAAGTAAAAGAATGAAATCAAATACTCCCCTGATTCGCTCGTTGGATAATGAAATTACACGGTTAAATCTTCCTCCAAAGAGAATGTTGAAGCTCCATGACTAATGCATCGCCATAAGCTTGATTCAAAACATTTCCTTGTCCAAAATAACCTGTTGAACCTGAGAAAACAAACACGAAAACCTGCATAACATCGGCGGGATAAAATCTATATATAAGGATATAATGCTTGTGGAATGATAACTTTGCAGATTCCTGGAGATTATAAGTTGGAGATTTTAATAAAAACTTTTTATGAAAACAAAATTTTCAAAAATTTCTGGAAATTAAATCTGACGCCGTCAGGTTATAACCCCTGACGCCGTCAGAAATGACCTGACAAAAATTCTCATTTTAAGTTTCCGGAAAATTTCTGGAAAAACCTTTACCTTACTTCCTGGAAATCCTGCAAAACATCATTATGACTCGATACAAGCATTTGACTCAAACAAATACGGATATGTATGTTAATTTATTATTATTACGATTCATGTTAATTTGTGTTCTAATAAACCGATTTAGATTTCCCTTACACTTATCTTTTGCAAAATACCTTTATATGTAGTTAAGACGAAGTTAAAAACAAAATAAAGCATTTTCACAAATTAGTTTTGAACATGAATCAATAAGAATAAAAATTAAACACACATACGGAAACAAATAAAATCAAACAAACAAATAAATAAACACACAAAGCAAATAAAACAAATAAAGATTGGGTTGCCTCCCAAGAAGCGCTTGTTTTTGTTCGAGTCATGAGCCTGACTCTACCCTTATTTAATGGATAAAGGAGAGGTTTTCCCTACACTTAGGATTAAGTGCGGGTGATAGTAGCGATACACACCAGCTCGGTAGGAGTATGCCACGTGAGGAAAGAGTGGTGGATGAATTATATGCTCAAAGGGGTGTGCTCCTTTCATCATAACCTTACCTAGTTCACTTTGGTCAATGGGTGAATTAAAGTTTTCTCCTAAAAAGGGATCATTTTCTAACAACTTCGAGAGACTCCTAATTGGGAATCCATCTTGACCCAATAGACCCGGTTTAAAACCCATAATGTTTCTTGTGATCAATCATGAATGGGTGATGTAGACATGTAAGGTCATTTTTCACTCCTATATTGTCTTCCTCACTACAAGGCCTAGAGTCTACTACCTTAATCTTAACATTACCCGGACTACATGGTTTGATGGGTGGATCGGGACCTAATTCAATTCCTAAGTTCACATCTAAGGATGGAAGATTAGGTAACGGTTTTGGTTTAGGCTCCGGTTCATCAAAACTAGGAACTTCCATAGAACTAAGAGTAAGGTTGTGATCACAAGTATTCAAACATACTTCTTCTAGTTGTGTTTGGTACAAGGGCTCTACCTCTATTGGGGTTCCTATAGTCTCCTCAACTTCTTCCGGGTAAGTCACGGGCGGTGTGTGTGCCTCAAATGATGGTAGGACTTGTGGGGTACTTGGTGAGCTTATGTTACTTACCTCATCATTTCTTATGTCAAGATCACCTATATCCTCATCATGTGTTTTAGTAGGATCTAACCCTAACATTTTCCCAAGTATCTCAAGTGCTTCTCTAGGCATCTTAACTTCTATATCCGAATCATAAGGATCATCCTCAATGTTATGACTGCTATATTCAAATTGCCCAAAAGATTCATCATGTGTTTCTTGAGATTCATCATCATCGATCATAAAACCTAGGTCTTTTTGATCAATGTGATCATGTTTGGCTAAATCCTCCATCACATCAAGGTCACCTATGTGTTTGTTTTGTACTATGGCATTACATGACAACCACTTAGGTATCTCAACACTAACATATTCATCCCCAAACAAACTTGTTTCATGATCCTCGAATTTTGTGGTCAATTGACTTGTACTAACGTTTGTTGGGTTGTCTACTATATAATAATATTGGGCACACTCTTCAATAGCTTCCCATGCTTTCTCAGCACTTAATTCCCTAATATCCCTGCCGGCAATATGGTAAATGTACCTTTGGGCTTGTCGGTCGACATGATTGTAAAAGAATTGAGTTAGGGACCAAAAATCGAAGTTATGATGAGGGACTTTTTGGAGTAAATATTTAAAACGAGTCCATGCATCATAGAGAGGTTCATCTTTATGTTGTTTAAACATCAAGATGTCATATGGAGTGGGTGAATTACGTGGTTGGTAGTATGGTGGATTCGCGTTCTCCATAATGGTGAACGGAAGAGTCAATGGAAATTACGAACAAACACACAAAGAAATAAGATAGACTAAAGAAAACCTAGAAAAATAAAATAAAAAAATCTCACTAGAAAGGAATCTAGTGGGTAGACCTAATAGAAATAAAAATTCAACCTAAACAATAACTATTCCCCGGCAACGGCGCCAAAAACTTGATGCGTGGGTTTTGCAACCTTACAACAGGTTTTACCTCTCGAGGGATCTCAAGAGGCTTACAACCCCACCAGGCAGTGTACCTGACCGATGTAGTATAGTGTAGTGGTAAGTACGGGGGATTGATCGTTCTCCACAGGGAATAGTGTTCGTTAGGTGTGAAAGGCTACTCTAATTAGGTCTAAGGGTTGAGGAAGATTCTTTTTATGTTTTTATATTTTTATGAAAGCAAGTAAAATCTCGGGTTTTGAAGGAGTGGGCGGAATTAGTTGCTAGTCAACTAACCCAAATTACTACAAATGCAAATAAAATAAAATAACAAAAATGAAAAGTGGTGAGAAACTTATGTGTGGAGAAATGTGTTTACTTAGATTTCCTTACTCCCTAACTATCTTTTACCGGTTAATTAGTGTGTATTAGTCGCGTGGATGACGGGTGTATTCCTTAATACCATTCGTGGGGTGGCGTACTTACTTCCCCAAACTCTACAAGCTCCTACTTCACTCCTATGTCGAGCCGGCTAGGAAGCTCCTAACATGGGATCACTAGAATTCGCTTGTGCATTAAATACAACCATAAAAACCTTTAGTACGCATTTGGTTCATGTTTCTTAAGACGTTCAAGCAAGTTACCGAATAGGAAGTTAGCCAGTTTTCTTAAGCCTAACATAGATAAACAATCATCCAATACAACTAACAACACACTCACAACCAATAATCAATAGCTAGGTTTCATTAGATCTAAGCAAACACAAGATAAAATTAGCCTAACATGTTAAACAAAAGACAAGCATAAGATAGAATCAAACAACACATAGACATATTGAATGATTAATTGATAACTTATCTTTCAATGAAACATGGAAGATCTCAAGGCAAGAAGCCCTGAAAAAGTAGCTAAAATCGTCTTAGGGTTTTATCCCAAAATTCCACACACTAAGCTCTCTTTAATGACAAAAAATTAGAAAACTATATATAGACTTTGACATCTGACGGCGTCACCTTATGCATTGTGACGCCGTCACCTCGCCGCTTTTAGGGTTCCCGGGTGACCTTCTTGACGCCGTCCCTCTTTAGCTCTTCAAAAATCCATTCTGGCTTATCAAGGCTTGACGCCGTCGGACCTATAACGTGACGCCGTCCCTCTTTGATTTAAGCCGTGACGCCCTTGATTTAGTTAAAGCGTGACGCCGTCAGAATTCTCATGCAAACTCACTGGCCCGTCATGAGTAAATTTCACATCCAACTTTTCTTGCCAAGGCATGACGCCGTCTGGAGTTAATGTTGACGCCGTCAAAGGTGACTTTCAGCACAATTTTGAGACTTTGCCGTTTTCTTCACTTTTATGCTCCAAAAACGTCCAAAATGCCTCCTTTTCCAGATTTCTCCTCAAAAGTACCTAAAATGACAAAAGGAACGATTTAGGGCAATATTTGATCAAATAAATACGATTTCGGGCTTAAATGACCCCTTAAAAGCGGTACACTTTTCGCCTCATCAGCACCTCAACTTGAACCTTCATCATCTATGGATCAAACACCTCCACCTGCAGTTAAAGATTCTTCCCCCACTTCTAACCAAGTTCCTACACCTTCTGATTATGACGGGAATGCATTTTTCAATCCATTTGCTCCACCACCAACCATTCCAGAAATAGGAGAATCATCCTCGAGCAACATGGACCCGTCATCTCATCAAAACAACATTCAACATTTTCCTTCCACCCACAAATGGACAAGAGATCATCCTTTGGTAAATATAATTGGAAATCCTAACAATCCAGTCATCACAAGACAAAAACTTCACTCAGATAGTGAATACTGCATGTATGCACTCACTATCTGTCAATCTGAACCTAAAAACATCAAAGAAGCCCTTACATATGACAACTGGATTGAATCCATGCAAGAAGAGCTGGAACAATTCAAACGTTTGGAAGTTTGGGAATTAGTGGAAAGACCAGATGGAGTTTATGTTGTTGGATTGAAATGGATTTGGAAGAACAAGCTAGATGCAGATGGTACCGTCATCCATAACAAGTCCCGACTGGTAGCAAAAGGGTATAGCCAAGAAGAGGGTATTGACTTCGAGGAATCGTTTGCTCCAGTGGCTCGGATTAAGGAAGTTCGAATGTTTCTGGCATACGCAGCCCACAAGAACATCACAGTCTATCAAATGGATGTGAATACGGCATTTCTCAATGGACAACTCCGAGAAGAGGTGTACGTGTCACAACCAAAAGGCTTCGTGGACCCAGATCATCCAAACCGTGTATATCGGGTTAAGAAAGCCCTATACGGCCTTAAACAAGCCCCGAGGGCATGGTACGATAAACTATCTGCATTTCTACGTGCTAATCATTTTACCATAGGAACTGTTGACCCGACTTTATTTATACAGACACACGGGGAAGACATTCTCATTGTTCAAATTTATGTGGATGATATTATTTTTGGTTCAACCAATAAAAAATATTCAAACGCTTTTTCTAAACTGATGAAACAAAACTTTGAGATGTCTATGATGGGTGAACTTAAATTCTTTCTAGGATTGCAAGTTCATCAGCCGCCCCGTGGTATATTTCTAAGTCAGTCAAAGTATGCTCAGGAAATCCTGAAAAAGCATGGTATGACCAGCTGTGACACCTATAACACCCAATGTCCTCCTCATCCCCGAAGCTAGATGCTGAAATACATGGGACACCCATTGATCCTACAAAGTATCGTAGTATGATTGGGTCAATCATGTATCTTACAGCTAGCAGACCGGATGTTGTATTTGCCACATATCTTTGCTCCCGATATCAGTCTAGACCGACTGAACGGCATTTGTCAGCCGTTAAAAGAATCCTTAGATACATAAAGGGAACCATTAATTTGGGGATCTGGTATCCAAAGGATTCTGGGTTTGAACTTGTTGCATTTTCAGACGCTGACCATGCAGGGTGCTTAGACACACGCAAAAGTACATCAGGGGGAGTTCAATTCTTGGGTGACAAGCTCATCTCTTGGCAATCAAAGAAACAAGACTGCACCTCACTGTCGTCAACAGAATTTGAATATGTGGCCATGTCTGCCTGCTGTGCTCAAGTCATCTGGATGCGATCACAACTGATGGACTACGGATACGTATTCAACAAGATTCCTATGTACTATGATTCCAAGAGTGCCATCGCTATTTCATGCAACGCCGTGCAGCATTCAAAGTCAAAGCATATTGATCTCCGGTACCATTTCATCAAGGAACACGTGGAAAAGGGTACTGTTGAATTGTATTTTGTGGGAACTGAACACCAATTGGCGGATCTGTTCACAAAAGCCTTGCCTCATGCAAGATTTGTGGATCTGGTTCACCGCATTGGTATGAGATGTTTGACTCCAAATGATTTGGAAAACTTTCTCAAAAACAATTAAATGAGTCAAACATCTAAACTATCTTTATAAATATATAAAAAAAAATGCAAGTACAAACCCTTATCCAACACGTTGTTCATTTTAAAATGTCACAAATTATTTTTTGAACACGTGTTGAGGGGGAGACATAATTTTTTCCACAATTTTTTAAAACTTGTACTTGCATGCTTTCAGAAATTTGTTGCTTCACAAAGTTTTGGTGATAAGATCTCAAGATGTAAAAGTTGTGTGCCTTAAATGTAAAAAATGAGACTTAGAGTTAGTATGATGGTGGTTTAGGACTAGGAATACAAAGACTTAAGGTTAGGGGACTATATGTGTCAAGATTGCAAAGTTAATTGATAGATATAAAAAGTCAACAAAATTACATCGCAGTTAATTCACTGCAACTTAACTGACATTTTCACCTACCGTATTAAATAACCACACCCACCATCATCCACGGCCATCCTTCAATCTGTCAATCCACTCACGATCTTCATATTTTGTGAGTATTTTTGTGCTTAACATGTCATTATAATAGATGGTTTTTAATTTTATCATGATCCAACGGTTAAAACTATCGCAATTGTGAAGTTTAATTCTAGGGTTTGCGTAAAATTGGGGATCTTCGAATGAAAGTGTTTTAGTTGAGAAAAATTGTACGATAAAGCTTAGATATTGATAATAAACCAAGATTGTATGCTTAATCACTCCCAGAAACTTCAAATCGTTAGAATTATGTTTTAGGGTTTAAGCGACAAATTTGGGGAAATCCGTATATGAGTGTTATTGTGTAATTTGTATGTTGGGATGTTGTTGTTATAAGTTTAATTGAATGAATGCATGCTTAGATTGTGCCCAGAAACACGTTAAGTGGATTAATTGAGTTTAAGGGTTTATGAAGAACAACGAACACTAGCAGTTTGATTATTGAGTTTTTTGTGAATAAATGTTGTTATAACTTGGTCAGATTGTTTAGATTAGTCATTAAAACTGATTAAGATAATCTGTGGTTGAAAAATCTAAGTTATAATGAATTTCGATAAGAATCTGCGTGGCTGTTCAACTTCAAAGTTATCGAAAACTCTTGTACAAGTGTTTATCGAGATTGCCAAAATTATCGCGATTGGATAATTATCGCTATTGCATAATTATCGCTATTGCCTAATTATCGCTATTGCATAATTATCGCTATTGCCTAATTAATGCTATTGCCTAATTATCGCTATTGCCTAATTATCGCTATTGCATAATTATCGCTATTGCATAATTATCGCAATTGCATAATTATCACAATTGCCATAATTATCGCAATTGTGATCTTTTATAGAATTTGATCTATTTCCTTAGATATATTTTTTATACTTATCGAAATGAATCAAATTTTATAGAATTTGGTAATATCTTGATAAATTCTTTGATCAAGCATGTAACAACCAATCATAAATGCAAGTGGATGCCATGTGTTGTATCTAGTTCTAACATGTGCTAACAATCATGTATATTGCATATTTGTACTTGATTGTTGCTTCAGATAACATC
The DNA here is from genome assembly GCA_021014915.2 of Artemisia tridentata subsp. tridentata. Classification (NCBI taxonomy): domain Eukaryota; kingdom Viridiplantae; phylum Streptophyta; class Magnoliopsida; order Asterales; family Asteraceae; genus Artemisia; species Artemisia tridentata. The sequence goes on along the minus strand of CP139505.1, from coordinate 286,523,486 downwards.
AATGGCTGCACCACAACAACAACCTCTTCCAACACTCACTAAAGAAGAAGTTTTTCCTCATGGGTATTCTTTGGAGATTGGGAAAAACAATGCACGAGTAGAGCTTGACAAGATTAAGTGTTCTGACCCAAGCTGCCAGATTGCTGTGGAAATTCTCAAAGCTCATAAGTGCAGAAACCTTCTTGACAGCTCTGACACCATTCCAGAACTGTACATACATCAATTCTGGGATACTTTCACACTGAGCAGTGATGACAAGTATTTCACATGCCAACTGGATCGTAAAAGGATCAGAGTCACACCTTATCACCTCCGCAAAGCCTTAGACCTTCCAGATGCACCTGAACCTTCCTACCAATTCTACCCGACACCATCAGAATCTGAAATCATGCAATTCCTTGTAGACATTGGTTATGATGTTCAACCCGATACACCATTAACAAGATCTCTAAAGTCAATGCTAAATACATACCTCAGCCCTGGAGAACTATCTTCTACATTATAACTCGTTCAATATCTGGTAGAGATAGTGGCTTTGAGCACCCAAGACTACTTCATCTTCAAGTCTTCTGGGGGTTCGTGAACCAGGAAAAGATTGACTTTGCAGCTCTTATCTGGGAAGATATACTATTCCAGATGCGGAAAGCTTTCAAACAAATCCCTTTTGTCCGTTACACCAAAGTTCTCATAAGTTATCTGCTAGACTTACATAAGGACATTGATCGACAACCTACCGATCAAGAGATTCATCCATACAAGCTGGATAAAACTTTCCGCAAAGTCTACTTTCCCAAAGGGAGCACGCACAAAAAAGGGGCAAGACTGCCAGAGTTTCTAATGACCGATAAAATAAAAGAAACTCCAGAATATCTTGCATATGATAAGGCATTCCATGAACGTCGAGTGGGACTTTCTAACTTGGTTGAAGGGTCAGGATCTACAAAGACCCGTTCTCGAAGCAGGTCTAAGACTGGTAGTGCATCTAGTGCCTCACTACCAAGGAAACCGCATCCCATATCTCTCAAGAGAACAGTACCTAGTAAACCCCAACCAAAACCTGAACCAACTGGGATTATTGATGAAGATTCTGACTCTGAAACATCTGAATCAGAAGAGGAGACTCCTGTTTTTATGACTGTTGAAGAAGCTGAACTTCAAAATCAGATCAACTTTGAAAATGCACAAAAGTTGAGTCGAAAGTCAACTAAGGAGGATGAGAAAGAAGGGCACAATTGGCTGTTGAGAAACAAAGGGAGTATGAAATGAAGCAAGGAGCAGGAGGATCAGGCACCGTTCATGAAGCAGCTTTGATCCACATTAATCCGGTTAATCAACCCGGAAGGTCTGGAGTTGCTACAACTACGGTTCAGCCTGATACGGTTATTCAACCCGATAAGGCTGAAACTGTCATTCCTCAGGAACCAAGTTCGGTTAATCAACCCGACTTGGAAGCACAAGCTCAGAATGAGAAGGAGAATGATCAGGAGAGCAATATCGTCTTAACTGATAAAGAAATTTCAGACTCCATGTTTGATAATGATCAGGGGGAGGAACAACTCCATCAAGACAATACGGATTGGAATCCTGATGATGAAAAGGAAATTCTTGTTGATAAGACTACCAATGCTGCTACGGAACTTGAGGAAGCAATGGCAAGACAAGAGGAATTAGAAAGGAAACTTAAGGAGGATGCTCAAGCTGACTTGGAAGCCGATAGCTACATCCGTTCTCCATCAGTTCCTCCACCCGAACTTGCTATGGTTGTTCATAACCCTCAACAGGAGCAGAAATCACCACCAGTTCAACCTTCACCTGTATCATCACCCAAACCGAATACACCTCCTGAATCACCTCCTCACACTTCAACACCTCCATCTTCCCCTCCAAAGGACTCAAAACCTAACTCTGAAGAACCAATTCCCTCACTTACTCCATCACCGAAGACATCACCATCACCTAAAGAAAAAGCAACAATTTTTAATCGTATCAAATCGGCCTTGAAAGGTAAGCATGTGAAAAGAATTGCCCGTGTTACCAAAGTGGAAGTTGTATCTCCTGCTGCAAGAAAACTTAAGAAAGCAGTGAAGCGTGCACAAGTCAAGAAGGACAAACAAACAAGTGTAAAATTGGCTGAGATGGAAATCTTAGTCAAGAACTTGTCTCAACAAATGGAAGAGATGCAGCAAACTAAGCTAAAGATGGATGAGTTTCTAGAATCTGATATTGATGATAAAATGAAAGAAAATACAAGGCATTACATCAAGAAGTACATTCCTGATCTTCAAAAAATCATTGAAGCTTATGTTGATACTACATTTGAAGAAAAGATCAAAGTTTTGAAGATTCAGCAACAACATCTTCTGGAATATTCTGTTGAAGATCTTCAAGACGCTCTCCACACCAAGTTGCTTGCAAAATCTTCTCTCAATTACACTGAACTGTCCATCTTGAATGCTATTCGAGAAAATATGGAATCTTGTAAAGCTTCAGCAGATAAGGGCAAGAGGAAACGTGATGATGATGAACAAGATCCAGACCCTACTACTAAGAAACAAAAGAATGGTAGCAGATCTGGAATTCACATTGCTGAGCCTACAGGAACCACAACTTCTTCTCCACCTCAACCAAATCCAAAATCTGGTCCTACAGCAACTGTACATCATTCTGAGCATATTCATGAAGAAAATGTAGAATTTCAAACACAAGAAGATCAACCACAATCACCACCACCATCTCCACCAAAGTCTAAACCTTTTAAATCAAAGCCATCCAGTAGCAAGAAATCTTCTCAAGAACCAACTGTCATTACATGGCTTGATGAAGACAAAGATGAGCATGGAAACGATTGGTTCGATCAGCTTGCAAGTGCTCAAATCCAAAATGATGAAGCTTCCAAGGTTGAAGACAGCACATTTGCTGTTGCTCAGCAGATCAAAAGCAGTTTCAACATCAAAAAGATGACAAAACGGGAACTTCATCGGATTAAGAATGATGCGTTCAATCTCCTTAAAGACAAATCCAACAGTGCTGCTGAACTTGAGTATCACCTTGAGAACATTGCAAGATCAATGTCAAGTGCCTTCGACTGGACTAACCCAGACGTAGTCAGGGAAAATGGCCAAGATAGCCAAAACCGTCCTTACATCACCGATTGGACCAAGCCACTTCCCGTGATACGCAAACGTCACCACTCAGAAATTCCGTTTCAATTCTTCTTCAACAACGATCTGAAACTTCTCAAGCATGGAGCATCAGGGAAAACAAAGTATGCAACTTCTATCACCTTCACTCCAGCCGCTCACTACACACAATCAGCCATTGAGGAAGAAGCCTTTCACCGACATCTCTTTGTTAAGGAATTTTTGGCATATGATCGTGATGCCGAGTTAGGAATCCACCACTGGTATGACAAACGAAAGACCTGGTACAAATACAAACTTTGTCAAAAGTCTCGGGATTCAGTCTACAGTGACCTCCGAATCTTGGCAGTAGTTAGTGTCCGTGGATCCAGGAAGTATGATTACACCTTTCTTGAAGAAATCACAGTCAGAAGACATGACAACAACATCTACTCGTTCTCTGAGGCTGATTTTCCAAATCTAAACCTGAATGATATTGAAGATATGTACTTGATGAAAGTACAAGGAAAATTACAGCATCTGTCCAACGAACTTCGATATGCATTCAGTACCGCACTCTGTCACTTCATCAGGAGAACAATCATAAGAGAACGGGTAGAGGATCTTCAGCTGGGAGTGGAGAGTTATCAGACGAAGTTGAACCTTGTTGAACCGGTATTTCTTCTTGACAACAACCGTGACCCTCAATACACTATGAAACGACATCCGACCTTCGGGTTCGTCTACAGAAGCACAACGAACTTCAACCGCTTCATGTCTTTCAATAAGATCCATAAGTTATGTGACGATACCTTGAAGAATGTTCGTGATGGGTTGGTTAATCGAGTTCAAGATAAAGAGTTGGGGAAATCAAGAAGATGGAATTCTGATGAGGTCAGACAAGTAAAGGAGTTCATATGGAAGCTTGAAAGGAGATTGTATCATCGGGACCAGATGAGGAGATTAGAGAGTTACGTTGGGGGTCGTCCATCCTTTGCCATCAGACTATTTCAAAGGACAGACCCGGAATTCTCAACGTTTAACAACAGGGCTTGATGTGAGCATTTGAATTCATATTTCATAATTCTTATATCATTATTCTTACCATTGGCCTGTGACATTACGGCTTGTGCACACATAACAGTGTACAACCCGGACCCCAAAGAAAGGACCCTGAGGTACGCTTCAGTGCCTCAATCCTGAAAAGGAGCGAAAGCTTCTTACTTACGAGCAGAATTAAACCAGAATGTTTTCTAAGTTTTCAAACATTCTGCTCATAAGGACAAGTATTCCCTTGTCAAGGGGGAGTATTTGAAAATATAATCTTTGTTCTGAAATATAAAAGTTCTTGAAATTCTTCCCTAAAACTCAAAAATCAGCATATTTTAATCATAACATTTTTCAAAAACATCATGAGTATGCTATTTTTAAGGGGGAGAAGTAAAAGATGATTAAAATATGGTGTCTCATTGCTAGAATCTCACTAGTGCTCAAACTCAGAATTGACCCTCGAATTGATGATAGGAAAAGTCAGTAGTCGAAAGGACATGTCCCGGACGGGTAATAATTTCAAGCCAGTTTATCTGGTGATGTAAGCGTGTCTCGCAAAGGACGTGTCTGAGTAGAATGTACCGATTTCGAGCAATTTTTCTTTGAATGAGATCTGGACGGGTAATAATTTCAAGCTAGTTCTACTAGTGATGTAAGCGTGTCTCGCAATGATCATATTCATTGAAAATCAATCAATTCAAAAGTGCCAACTCTTTCCGGCATGTGCAAATTTCAAATTTATTACTTATGCGCACATGTTAAGGGGGAGTCTTTCTGAAAATCACCAAACTCTCAAGGTGTCAACAAAATATCTTTATTATCATCGACACTTTGAGAGATTTTCAATGGTTTGGTTTATGGCATCATTAGGATAGTCATGGAGTTATAAGGTAACTAAGGTTAGGGAAAACCGTCCTATGATCCGCCAGAGCCGGAGGGATCTACCCAAGGACAATACCAATAGTTTAGAACTAGAAAGTCCTAGGTATGATATAAAAAAGGAGAAAATGAATGAACGGAGAAAGAAGGGGTTGAAGAATGAAAAAGAAAAGCAAAGAAAAGGGTGAAAAGAAATAACCCTCCATTTGTTCAACTTTAGGGCAGACACCGGGTTCAATTCATAATCTACTGGTTGATGAGCATCACCGGTATTGAAGACTAAAGACGTCATGGACCCAGTGACGCACTGCACTAAACCTTCTAAAGCCACTCAAGTGTCTCTCAAAAGACATTTGCTTCATTCACACGGAGAACCCTTCATAATCTATCGACCTCTCATTACGAGAGTGTTGATATTGAAAAGGAAGCAATCTGCTCCACGCCTTCGACGACCAAACAAATGTGCACTAATTGAGTCTAGAGCCATGAGATTCATCAAAGATCTCTTAGGTACACTTAGAATTACTCTTGGTGTTCTACATCATGGGCATCAGTTGTAAATTAGGAAAGTGTCCTTCGCAGATCTTAGCAATCTGCCAAGAACATTCATGAGAGAAGTCACAATTTGTGATTATCAATGATTGAATGGAAATCCTGCCAGGGTCAACATCAAACAGCCCTGACAGCAGGTCACTTCGGTAACTCCTTGTGGGTTACGCTTAGTGTTTGCTCCAAAATGGTCTACAGTCGTGGGGTGATCTCCAGCGACTCACTGAATCGTGGGTGCACTTCGGTGTGTCCGTGTTATCCCTTTCGGGGGAATCCGGTTCAGAACGGCCTGGGTTAGGATTTGAGAAAGTCTTCACACTATGCTGTTGACGATCTCAAGTCTGAGCCTGTAAGTACCGGTTGGTTCGTGCTGATGCTGCTGCTGCTGCTGAGGATCTGGAGTTCGACCATCAAGACTCCATCATGCTCATATCTTGAAGAAATGTTCTCTCAAAGACTCAGTAACAACAAAAGTTCAACATATGATACAGTAAAGTCAAAAGTTCAAGCACCTCAAACTTTCTCAAGTTAAAGATTGAAAAGTGAGAACATGTTGCAGAAAACAAATCAAAGACATATGAGCATGATGGAGAAGACGAGAAGACGTTGGAGATTGGCAGATCGAGACAACATCATATCATCTCAAAACAAGAACAAAGAAACAAAGATTATAAAGACGTCAGAAGCCAAAGAAGCAAAGAAGACGTCGAGCAACATTGATGATCAAGACTTAGGGGGAGATTGTTAGGTACACGTTTTTGTAATATTTCAAGTCTTGACCATTTCGTTACATGTTGCTTAAATAGGGCTTTATATTTGCGTTTAAGGTGCGGTCCATTAGAAGCCCATGGACCGCCCATTTAAGTGTTAATTCTTCAAGAAACATTATTGTAAGAGTTGCCCTAATCCCTTGCCTATAAATAGAAGGGTAGGGAGCTCATTTTACTAGTTGGTTATTCATGTATGTAGCGTAAGCCTTGTCCATCCATCGTATGAAATGAATTACCTTCCAATTCTCTCTTCTTTATCTCTTATTCTCTTCTCTTATTAGCTTATTCTCTTTTCTCCATATCGTAGCGTATTAGATTAGTAGTAGTACGTGTTTTACTTTGTTATACGTGTGTGTATTGTTGAGATATACACGACCTACAAGATCACATTCAAGTAAAATCACTCAAAATCGGTACATTCTACTCAGACACATCCTTTACGAGACACGCTTACATCACTAGATAAACTAGTTTGAAATTATTACCCGTCCAGGATATGTCTTTTCGACTACTGACTTTTGCTATCGTCAATTCGAGGGTCAATTCTGAGCCTAGCTCACATGAGATTTCATCTTGCGAGTTACCATATTTTGATCATATCGTTATTCTCCCCCTCAAAAATAGCATACTTATGATGATTTTGATAAACGTTTGATAAAAATATGTCATTTGAGTTTTATAGGAAGAATTTCAAGAACTTTTCATTTATGGAACAAAGATTATTTTTCAAATACTCCCCCTTAACGAGGGAATACTTGTCCTTATGAGCAGAATTTTAGAAAAAAAAAAACTTAGAAAAAAATTCTGGTTTAATTCTACTCATGAGAAAGAAGCTTTCGCTCATTTGATCAGGATTGAGGCACTGAAGCGTACCTCGGGGTCCTTTCTTTACAAGAACGGGTTGTGCACTGTTATGTGTGCACAAGCCATTAAGCATGATTTTGACGAAACAATTTTTGTTTTGAAAAATACTCCCCCTCAAAACTAGCATTTGTTTTGAGAATTTTAAACTTTTTAAAGTTTGAGGGAAGGAATCTTCTTGAAGCAAAATTCTGAAAGATTTAGAAATTTCAGTTTGAAAAATTCTTGAATGAATTTTGCTTCAAGGTAACAAAAAAAAGGTTATACTCTGAAATATTCCCCCTCAAAACAAGCATATGTTTTGACATTTTTAAACTTTGGAGCGAATTGGGGAGTAAAGATTAGAAAATCTTGAGCAAAATATTGAAAAGTTTTGAAAAACTTTTTGAAAAATTTTGAATAAATTTTGCTCAAGATTAAGAAGATTTTAGGATAAGTGCACGCTTGGTTTTGAAGAATGGTTTAGCAAGGCACTTTCCTTTCTTTGAAACTCGAGTTGTACACTGAAATGCGTGTACAAGTCGTAATGTTGAAGTCCGAGTCCTTAGCTGAAGTACTAAGAAGTCATCGAAAGTTTAGACTAGACAACAACCTTGGGAACCCATTTAAGCACGGCGCTAATGGGTTTACTAAATTTTGAAATCCATTTGTAAGTTGTGTCAATCTAATTTAAAGATATTGAATTCCAACGAGGACTGAAAACCGGTGTTTCATTTTGAAATAACACTCGTGGAATCAATGGAGACATAAAACTCTTTTTCCGGCGAAAATTGTTTGAGAAACCCGGTGTTTCTCTTGGAGTTTTAAAATCTGAAAAAGAAGATTTTCATCTAGAATTGAACCTCATGGGTTCTCTTTGAAGATTTGTTTTTGTGATAAATGGAAACCTTCTAGTATTTGGAATGTTCAAAGCAGAGTCATTCTTATGTTGTAGCAAAAGCAACTCTGATATTGAATATTTGAAAGGTTTTGAATGACTTTGCTTTGGTCTCCACACTTGTTTTACCGGTGTAAAGCGAGAGTGTGGAGTATGAAAAGCTTGATTCTTTCCATTTGAAGCATTTGACTTAGAAAGCTTTTGAGGAGTAAGTGTTTGAGAAAAACTTGGTTTCTTCGAAAACTTCCTTCCTTTTTGCAAAGAATAGGTTGTAAACTGGGAAACCTTTTTCGAAAATGGTTTTGAAGATTCACCCGTGTAAACCTTCTTCGAAACACTCACTTCTGGTGTTGAATACTTTGAAATATGAGCTTTTCCTTTTGATCGGTTAAGAGAATCAAACTTCACTTTTAAAGCATTGTATGAAGTTCTCAAATCACTGTATTCTTTTTGAAGAGAAAGATAATCTTGGGATGCCAATTTTAACTCTAAAGAGGCAATTTGTTTCAAAAGTTGATCCTTTTCGGCTTTAGAATCATCAATCTTGCGAGCCAATTTTCGTTCGAACCCAATATTTTCTTTTTCAAGTTTTTCAAAATAACTTTCGAACTTGGCCATTTTGTTGAAAAGTTCAGTTTTGACATCCTCAAAATCGTTTGTTTGTTGAGCTAAAAGTGTTTCAAGCTCAACTACTTTTGTTTGAAGCACACGATTTTCTGTTTCAAAAAGATACATTTTCTCCCCATTTCCTTTTCAAAATCTGGAGTACTAGAATTAAACAGAGTATTTGGAAAGGAAACTTTTGTGATTTGAGACTCAACCTTTTTCATTTTCATTGATTCAATCTTTTGCAAAATATTTTCAAACTTTATATCAGCGAATTCAGACAATTGAGACTTCAAATCTTCAGTCTCTTTTTGTTTCTTGTTTGAGTTTTGTGTCTGAACTCGTGAACGTTTGATTAAATTAAACAGGTTTTTGTAAATCTGTTTCAAATGCTCATTTTCTTTTCGTAATGATGCTACAGTATGCTCCAACTCAATATTTTTTGTTTCAAGTATTTCAAAATCAAACTTGATTTTGGCATTCTCATAGTTTTCCTCAAAAACTTTTTCTTTTCCTTTAAAGCACCGATGTCATAGAATTTTCAGACTCGAGAATTTGTTTTGACAATTCAGTTGTTTTGTTTTCAATTAATGAAACAGGTGAAGGACATTTGTCGTGAAATTGTTCAACATTCTGGTCAACCTCTCCCTCACTAGTGAATTGAGGTTGCTCAGAATGCTGTTTTTCAGAAGATGAAGAAATCATATCATTGACATAAAGAATGTTATAATTTGGTACCTCAGCCAAAGGCTCTGTGTCATAAATGGGTCTGATATATGTACTTTCAGCATTAGTATCATTCCCTGATATGCGTTTTTCTTCTTGTTGTTCTGATTCTGTCCCACTGCTTTTCGTAACAACCAAACTAGCATCCATTGCTTTAACCTCATTAACCTGTTCCTCTTGAGTCTGCAACTTCATTTCATTCATCATTCTGTCATACTCTCTTTTGTGAAGTACTCTTTCAGCAATTGACTTCTCAATAGAATCCAATTGTTGAATCAATATGTCTTTGAAAGTTTGAACCTCGATGCGAGTGTATTCTAGAAAATACTTGCGTGCCATTACACCGTCATAATCTGAAGAGAATCGTCACTTGATGAACTGCTGAAACTGTTCCTTGAGCACTCTAAAGACGACCATGGATCAATTCTCATGAAATTCTTTGTTTTCAAGTTGCTTCTCCAGTTGATCCACGTTGAGGAACATAGTTTTTGTGAACATCTCAATGTCTTCTCCAAAGAGTGATGGAAATGCCCGTTTAAATCTAAAATCGATACGAGTTCCTGCGAAGTCTTTGTTTGAGAGGACCTTAAGGTGTGAATGAAGTAATCTTAAACATGCCATGCATTTCTCTTTCGTTTCTCTCTCTTTTTCTTGCATTAATATCTCTTGCGGATCTCTCTCTTTTGAACTTGATTCCATTTAATTTCATTTCGATGTGTGATAAAGTTGATGTTGGATCGATGCAAAGATCTAGGAGTTGTGTTTGATGTTGGTTTAGGGTTCACGAGTTGAGTTTGTTTGAAGTTAAGTCATTTCCCAAGTTTTCTAAGTTGAAGGATTTATTAATGGTGATTTCTGATTTCCCTCCAAAAATTGAACTTGGAAAATTTTTTCGACCAGAATTTGAAAAACACCATAAAATGCAATTCTAATGTTATTAGAAAATTTTGAGTTTTAAAAATTTTGACGCCAAATTTCACCGAAAAAATTTGAATTTTGACCTAAAATTTTGAATTTTGGGCCAAAATCCTTACACGGTTCCTAAGTCGATGTCCTTGAAGAGTCATTGAGAAACTTGATGATCCTTCAGAAACTCGATCAAACCAAGAAACTTGAGGAATCCTAGAAACTCGACTAAGCTACACAGAAACTCGATCAACTGTCCAGAAACTCGACTATGCTGCCAGAAACTCGAGCAAGTTAACCAGAAACTCGATTAAGTCCACAGAAACTCGACTAATTGCTCCAGAAACTCGATCAATGTACAGAAACTCAACTATCCTTTTAGAAACTCGACTAAGTAGAAACTTGACTATGTAGAAACTCGAGCACACCTTGATAAACTCGACTAAACCAAGAAACTCGACTATACTTGTAAAGAAACTCGACTAGACTAGATAAACTTGACTAGAAACTCGACCATCCTCAAGAAACTCGACTGTGAAACTCGAGTATTAGTCTAACTCGACTAAGAAACTCGACTAAACCAAAAGAAACTCGACTATGCTTGATAGAAACTCGAGTAGACTTTTAGAAACTCGATTATCCTCAAGAAACTCGACTAACCTATGAGAAACTCGATCAACTTAATCCAAAAAATCGACCATGTTCTGAGAAACTCGATCAATGTTTGAGAAACTAGAGTATCCTTCTAGCCACCAACTTTCTTACACGAAAGCAAGTGACCGAAACTCGATAAAGCAAGTGAGAAACTCGATCAAGTGACAGGAAACTCGATTAGGGTTTCTGATGAACAGTAACTCGCCCAAAAAAAATCCTAAATCTTTGTTTGGCTCTTGATACCACTTATAGGTCACCACTTTTTAGATCAAATCACACACAGATATCTAGAGAGAGAAAGTTATGATGTTAGAGAGAGAAAGAGTTAGAGATAATAATGAGAGAATTTCTCATTCCACACATAATTCACCACCTCTCAAATGAGAGGTTTACACCTTATATAGTCTTCCATATGATGAGAGAAGGGAAGTGTGCCGTCTTTACATATTTCACTATTTCAACATTAACGTAAATATTATGACTATTCTAGATGGCACACTTCTACTATCATATAGACTATATTTTTCCAATTCTAACGAGCTATTACATGACCATATTACAAGACTCATTGACTAGATAATGATAGTCACTTTAAGCATTCCCAACATATATATATATATATATATATATATATATATATATATATATATATATATATATATATATATATATATATATATATCTATATATATAATAAATACTGCATAATGGATTAATCCTAAGAGAAATACGATGTTTTTTTAGCAACTTTTGAATTATCAACGATGTAAAACGTGCCAGACGCAAAACTGGTTTCACAAGACCAAAAGTGAGATCGATTGTTAATATATTTGTTATATTATAAACTACTTATTATGCTCTAGAGAGAGCTTATACAATAAAAATACTAGAAGTGCACGATCTTAAATATTACCTTTATGATGTTCTTCTCTATATGTTACTTCTGTGAGGTTAGTTTCGGTTTCATTTGACATGTACTCATACTCGTCCACATTAACAATCTTACTATCTTATAAGGGGCATACTATACGTACCCTCCCTACAAAACTGTTGGGTTTAAAAGAAGCTGCTGCTACTTTGAAGATAATGCTGCTTTGTATGTTATACTGCTGCTCATGGAACTTAAGGAAAATACACTAAGTATGATTCTGCTGCTAAGCTTAATAATTCTACTGCTAGTGTATACATTCTGCTGCTAGAAGAAAACTGATGAATGGTGAAATAAGCTAAGTGTCATTCTACTGCTAGCCTAAGAAGATTCTGCTGCTAGAGTAATGATTCTACTGCTTATTAGATATGTATAGATTGTTAACATAATGTTGGTAAAGATACGATTTGATATTATCTTGTATAGAAAGTTTTGTAACCAACTAGGACTCCTTAAGTCTATAAAAGGAGGATCTAGGGTTAGGGTTTATAGTTGCTAGTATACGATTGTTAGCATACGTATTGTATTCACTTCAAGGTTCATTGTAACCCTGTTACTTTTGAGTAACCGTATTTAATATATTGAGGTGATAGTTGAGAGAATTATTGAGTGTTCAATTGTTAATTCTTCTTAAGATTAATTACTAAATTCCGCATAGTGATTAATAGCTTGTTCAAGAACAGTCTCTATACCTATTGTCTTAGATCTACATCTAGGATAATTAACAAGATCGATTAAGCTCAACTGGGATCAACAAGTGGTATCAGAGCTTGTGATCTAGAGACTACTATCAAGAAGAATTTCGTATAATCAGATATGTTCATCATCTTCATAAGCAATGGATTCCGATACTACTCATATGGTGACTGCTTCAAAGTTACCAATGCTGAAGGCTGGTGAGTATGAACTCTGGAAGATGAGGATTGAGCAATACATGAAGATGCTTGATTTCTCCATGTGGGAAGTCATTCAAAATGGAGACACTCTTCCTGCTAAGACTGCTGATGGGAAAGATGTACCTATTAAAACTAATGAGGAGAAGGCACAAAGGAAGCTGGAAATCAAAACTCACAATATGATGTTGATGGGTATTCCCAATGAATACCAATTGAGTTTTGGTAACACTCAGTCTGCTAAAGAATTGATGGATGCTGTTGAACTCAGATTCGGTGGGAATGAGGCCACCAAAAAGTCTAGGAAGAATCTGCTCAAGCATCAATTTGAAACATTTACTGCTTCAAGTTCAGAAAACATTGATGCTACCTATGATAGACTTCAGAGGTTGGTGAGTCAATTACAACTTATGAAGGTCTCAATTCTTCAAGAAGACATCAATCTCAAGTTTTTGAGGAGCTTACCATCTGAATGGAATACTCATACAGTGGTCTGGAGGAACAAGGCAGACTTTGAAACAATGACTTTGGATGATTTGTACAACAACTTAAAGGTATATGAATCTGAAGTCAAAGGTACATCCAGCTCATCTTCTAGTTCAAGCAACCTTGCTTTTATGTCTTCTAACAACAAGGGATCTGGAAGCTCTCATGATAACCATTCTGCTTCTGCTCATGTTGTTTCTGCTGTTGGGGCACCTGTTTCTGCTACTAGTTCAAATACTGATAACATCAGTGATGCAGCTATATGTGCATTTTTGGCTGATCTCACTACAAGCACAACTGTTACTGATGAAGCGAAAAGTGTACCGCTTTTAAGGGGTCATTTAAGCCCTAAATCGTATTTATTTGATCAAATATCGCCCTAAATCGTTCCTTTTGTCATTTTAGGTACTTTTGAGGAGAAATCTGGAAAAGGAGGCATTTTGGACGTTTTTGGAGCATAAAAGTGAAGAAAACGACAAAGTCTCAAAATTGTGCTGGAAGTTACCTTTGACGGCGTCAGGATTTACTCCAGACGGCGTCATGTCTTGGCAAGAAAAGGTGGATGTGAAATTTACTCATGATAAGCCAGTGAAAATTGCATGTGAATTCTGACGGCATCACGCTTTAACCTGATCAAGGGCGTCACAGCTTAATTCAAAGAGGGACGGCGTCACGTTCAAGGTCTGACGGCGTCAAGCCTTGATAAGCCAGAACGGATTTTGGAGAGCTAAAGAGGGACGGCGTCAAGAAGGTCATCCGGGAACCCTAGAAACGGCGAGGTGACGGCGTCACACTCCATAACGTGACGCCGTCAGATCCAAAAGTCTATATATAGTTTTCTAATTTTTTGTCATTAGTGTGGAACTTAGTGTGGAATTTTTGGGAGAAAACCCTAAGACGATTTTAGCATCTTTTTCAAGGCTTTTTGCCTTGAGATCTTCCATGTTACATTGAAGATAAGTTATCAATTAATCATTCAATATGTCTATGTGTTGTTTGATTCTATCTTGTTCTTGTCTTTTGATTAATATGTTAGGCTAGATTTATCTTGTGTTTGCTTAGATCTAATGAAACCTAGCTATTGATTATTGGTTATTAGTGTGTTATTAGTTGTATTGGATGATTGTTTATCTATGTTAGGCTTAAGAAAACTGGCTAACTTCCTATTCGGTAACTTGCTTGAACGTCTTAAGAAACATGAAGCAAATGCGTACTAAAGGTTTTTATGGTTGTATTTAATGCACAAGCGAATTCTAGTGATCCCATGTTAGGAGCTTCCTAGCCGGCTCGACATAGGAGTGAAGTAGGAGCTTGTAGAGTTGGGGAAGTACGTACGCCACCCCACGATTGGTATTAAGGAATACACCCGTCATCCACGCGACTAATACACACTAATCAACCGGTAAAAGATAGTTAGGGAGTAAGGAAATCTAAGTGAACACATTTCTCTACACATAAGTTTTCACCAAACTTTTTATTTTCAGTTATTTATTTTATTTGCATTCGTAGTAATTTGGGTTAGTTGACTAGCAACTAATTCCGCCCACTCTTTCAAACCCGAGATTTTACTTGCTTTCATAAAAATATAAAAACATAAAAAAGAATCTTCCTCAACCCTTAGACCTATTAGAGTAGTCTTTCATACCTAACGAACACTATTCCCTGTGGAGAACGATCAATCCCCCGTACTTACCACTACACTATACTACATCGGTCAGGTACACTGCCTGGTGGGGTTGTAAGCCTCTTGAGATCCCTCGAGAGTTAAAACCTGTTGTAAGGTTGCAAAACCACGCATCAAGTTTTTGGCGCCGCTGCCGGGGAATAGTTATTGTTTAGGTTGAATTTTTATTTTATAGGTCTACTCACTAGATTCCTTTCTAGTGAGATTTTTATTTTATTTTTCTAGGTTTTCTTTAGTCTATCTATTTTCTTCGTTTCTTTGTTCGTAACCATTACCATTAGACATCATGGAAGATGGTAATATCCTTAATCCCAACAACCCACCACCACAACAACAACCACCACCACCTCCTAGAGCCCGTACTTTAGGAGAGTACTCCCGTCCTAGCCACCATGGCTATCGAAACACCATTGAGCTCACTCAAGGAGCCAATATCACACCCTTGCGATCCGACACCATCCGGTTGGTGCAAAGCGGATGCGCATTCCATGGACTTCATTCTGAAGATCCTAATCAACATCTCAAGGACTTTCTTAAAATCGTTGATTCTATAGACCTTGATGTTGCCACTCGAGAGACGACCCGATTGCGTCTCTTTCAATTCTCTCTGCGGGACCAAGCTAGTCAGTGGCTAGAACGTCAACCCGCAGGATCCATCACCTCTTGGGATGATCTCACCACTCGTTTCCTTGCTCAGTTTTTCCCACCGGGAAGAACTACCAAGCTAAGGAAGGATATCTTGATGTTTGAACAACGTCGAGGCGAAACCCTCTACGGGGCATGGATTCGATTCAAGGACTTACTCCAAAAAGTCCCTCATCATGGCATAAATCTCTGGCTTCAAATCCAAATCTTCTATGACCATGTTGATTACCACACCAAGCGTGCCATCGATCGAGCCGCCGAGGGCAGATTGCGCGACAAAAGCGCCGAGGAATCATGGGAGATCATTGATGAGCTTGCATCCGACGATGATGAATTGTGGCAAGTCTCCCACGACGTGCGCTCGGCAGTCAAGACATATTCATCGCCCGATACAGCCAATCAAATCACTGAGGAAAGCGTTAGTGAACTTGAGAAAAGGGTTGCATATCTTATGGAAAAGCAAAAGAGACCCTTAAGTCCACAAAAAGCAACAATTAACTCAGTCTCAAGCGTTAAGCAAACACCATTGTCCGAATCACCCCTTAGGGGAAATGTTAAACCCTTCCATAAGCACGCTTAACCCAACTCACCACCTCAGGAACTTAGTCCAACATTCGAAGCTCGAATGAGAGAGTACATGTCGAAACACTCCGAACGGTTGGCAAAATTTGAGGAAGCCGTCTACAAACAGAAGGAGGAAATGGAAGAGAAGATGGCGGAAATGATGAATCTTTTGAAAGAATACACAAATACAAAAGCCCCTGAAAAAGTGTTGGTGAGGAATGATGCTGAAGTTCCTAACACTAAATTTGTCAAGGCCACCTCCGTCGTCCAAGAGGGCGGAAATGATGGAAGAGGGAAATCCAATACTATGGAAGTTAACAAAATTGACCTCATCCCACTTAATAATGAAAACACCAATGCCTACAAATGCGATTCCGACAAGGGAGAGGAGGCGCCCTCTGAGGAGCGCCAATTGGTTGAACCGCCAGTGTCACAACAAGTGAGGCATTACTTGAAGCACGAAATAAACAAGGAGACCATAAACGATTGGGTGAGAAACTATCGACGTACTCATCTACCCAACAAGGAGTCCAAGAAGGTGGAACCGGATGATAAATCTGACACATTACCCGGTGGGCAATTGTATGAATGCCTCATAGGACAAAAGTTAGTGGAAAAGCAGGAATTCTATGGGGTCTTTGAAATACCATGCAGCATTGGAAAACACAAGTATCTGGATGCGATAGCTGACCAAGGCTCCGACGTAAATTTGATGCCTTTATCCGTTTATGTCCAGTTAACCGATGAGTTGCCATCCATCACCCATACTAAACTCTCCTTTGCGAAACATTCTTATGAGTATCCGTTAGGAATTGCAGAAGATGTGTTGGTCAACGTTGCCGGATTCCTGTATCCGGTCGACTTCATGATCATTGAGAGAAATGATATGAATATGCCAATAATCCTTGGGGCACCCTTTCTCGCTACCACTAGAGCACAAATCAATTACAAAAATAGCACCATCCAAATGAAGAAGGGAAGAAGAAACAATAAACTTCCCAACGATCCCACGACATATACGAGATGTTGCTCTGCAGAAGAAGATGGAGGCTAACCCCAATATAATCCGTGGTAATGTTCGAGAGAAAATTCTTGCATGGGAGGCAAGGATTAAGAACTATATGGAAAATGAGATTAGAGAATGTAAGGGTGGAAATAACGATTATATTGAGGCTGATGAGCAAACCAATAACCCCGTTGAATTTACAAAAGGAGACTCAGTGCTCCTAAGGCATTCAGAAACAGAAGCACCTACCAATGAACCAAGTCCCTGGTGGTACGGACCATTCACAATTAAAAGTTTACACCAAGATGGGATAGTAAGCTTGACCAGCAAGGGAGGAGGTGAAGTGACCGCGAATGTCGAGCGATTGAGACACCACCACCCTGATAACAAGGATCATATCTATCAGGGATACGTCATTATGAATGATGGAATCACGTAATGTACGTGACTTTGAGTCTAGCTACAAGACTCGTTAATAAAGAAAAGCGCTTCTTGGGAGGCAACCCAATCTTTATTTCTTGTGTGTGTTATTTATTTGTTTGTTTGATTTTATTTGTTTCCGTATGTGTGTTTAATTTTTATTATTATTGATTCATGTTCAAAACTAATTTGTGAAAATGCTTTATCTTGTTTTTAACTTCGTCTTAACTACATATAAAGGTATTTTGCAAAAGTTAAGTGTAAGGGAAATCTAAATCAGTTTATTAGAACACAAATGAACATGAATCGTAATAATAATAAATTAACATACATATTAGTATTTGTTTGAGTCAAATGCTTGTATCGAGTCATAGTGATGTTTTGCAGGATTTCCAGGAAGTAAGGTAAAGGTTTTTCCAGAAATTTTCCGGAAACGTAACATGAGAATTTTTGTCAGGTCATTTCTGACGGCGTCAGGGTTTATAACCTGACGGCGTCAGATTTAATTTTCAGAAATTTTTGAAAGTTTTGTTTTCATAAAAAGTTTTTATTAAAATCTCCAACTTATAATCTCCAGGAATCTGCAAAATTATCATTCCACAAGCATTATATCCTTATATATAGAGTTTATCCCGCCAATGTTATGCAGGTTTTCGTGTTTGTTTTCTCAGGTTTAACAGGTTATTTTGGACAAGGAAATGTATGTGGGATCAAGCTTTTGGCGATGCATTAGTCTTGGAGCTTTTACATTCTCTTGGAAGAAGATTTAACCATGTTACTTCATTATCCACCGAACGAATCAGGGGAGTATTTGATTTCATTCTTTTACTTTATGCTTTTACATTTGTTATTTGAACATTGGGGACAATGTTCATCTTAAGTGTAAGGGGGGTAAAAGTACGATTTTAGAGAATGCAATTGCGCTTGATTTTTGTTTGTTTGATAGTAGATGTGTAATAAAACTGAGATAAATACCTGTTAGGGTAATTTTAGTGCCAAATTTAAAATTTTTTACAACATATAGGAGTGAAACTTTGGTCTTAATGAGCGTCTCATGGATAGGAGTTATATGACTAGCACAAAACCGTACCACTAAAAAATTTTCCACCCCCAAATATGTGAGGTTCGCCCCTAGAATTGGTAGGAAAAGCATTTATGCTATGATGTGTGTACCGGTAGCACTTAGATTCTAGAACTTGCGTTAGGACCATTCCAAGGCCACAAGTGAGACTACATTCGTGTAGTTAGATTTACTACATGATAAGAGGCATTAGGATGAACCCATTGTTTTACACCTGTGTTTTTGTTATAATTACGTTGGCTACATTGGTCAAGTAATTCTCCCACACCCTTTGCGTTGTACTCATTTTTAGTACACGATACCCCTAGTACACCCCTCAGAGCCTATCTTTTCGTTTCGACCTTTAAGCATTTTACTTAAAGGAAGAATTTGTTACACCCCACTTAAATGTACACCCAAATCGCCTTAGCCTACCTTGTATGCACTCATTTTTAGTGCATTATTGTTACAACATTTGTTTAAACCCAAGTTAATTATCTAGTTGATTACATGGTTGCTAAGTCGAGTCATATCCTTGTACATATTGTTTTGGGACGATTGGGACTCATGGGTAAAGTACTATTGTAATGGAGTAATGGGGAAGATCATCATTTATTACCCCCATTTGTGCTAAATGTTTTAAAAGTACTCCAAGTTTTTCAATTATCTTAATTCGAGTCATTAGAATAGTTATTTGTAAAGTTATGTAAAAGTTCAAGTGTAAGGGGAATGCAATGCCCCTATGATGTATTATTTTGGATGGTAGGGTAAGAATGTATGCAAAAAAAAAAAAAAAAAAAAAAAAAAAAAAAAAAAAAAAAAAAAAAAAAAAAAAATTTTGAAAAAATCAAGAAAAATACAAAAAAATGAGAAAAAGAAAAGTAGAAAAAACATACGGACTACCATCCCTTTTCATTTTATGTTTGATTTATGTTTTTGTTATTTTCTTTCATTAGCTTAAGATCGAGTCGAGTCTTGGCTTAGCAACATTGTATAGTACATGTAATTGATCAAGATCTTTAACTCGCCACCAGTAAAACATCCCTTATCCAACAAAACCGTGTTTTCCTTTTCCCTACACCTAACGTTATAACCCATTTAAAAGCCCTCTTTGATAGTTTATCTTTGGTGCTTACGCCTAGTGGAGGAGGTTTTCGATCCTTTCCCAAGCCTATGGTAATCTATTTGCTATGACAGGTAGTGAGAGATATTATCCGTTTTCATTTATGAGATTTATTTTTATGACACTTGAGAGATGTGAGTATCTAAACACTACTTGTGAGGTGCTAGTTTGTAATCTCCGTGCTTATTATGATTAAAGTGGAACGAATATTTGTTGTAATTACTTTTATGTTAGCATTAAATGACCCCTAACTTGTATTTTGATTAGAATAAAAGCGCATTTGCTTGAGGACAAGCAAATCTCAAGTGTAAGGGTATTTGATGAAGCGAAAAGTGTACCGATTTTAAGGGGTCATTTAAGCCCTAAATCGTATTTATTTGATCAAATATCGCCCTAAATCGTTCCTTTTGTCATTTTAGGTACTTTTGAGGAGAAATCTGGAAAAGGAGGCATTTTGGACGTTTTTGGAGCATAAAAGTGAAGAAAACGACAAAGTCTCAAAATTGTGCTGGAAGTTACCTTTGACGGCGTCAGGATTTACTCCAGACGGCGTCATGTCTTGGCAAGAAAAGGTGGATGTGAAATTTACTCATGATAAGCCAGTGAAAATTGCATGTGAATTCTGACGGCGTCACGCTTTAACCTGATCAAGGGCGTCACGGCTTAATTCAAAGAGGGACGGCGTCACGTTCAAGGTCTGACGGCGTCAAGCCTTGATAAGCCAGAACGGATTTTGGAGAGCTAAAGAGGGACGGCGTCAAGAAGGTCATCCGGGAACCCTAGAAGCGGCGAGGTGACGGCGTCACACTCCATAACGTGACGCCGTCAGATCCAAAAGTCTATATATAGTTTTCTAATTTTTTGTCATTAGTATAGAACTTAGTGTGGAATTTTTGGGAGAAAACCCTAAGACGATTTTAGCATCTTTTTCAAGGCTTTTTGCCTTGAGATCTTCCATGTTACATTGAAGATAAGTTATCAATTAATCATTCAATATGTCTATGTGTTGTTTGATTCTATCTTGTTCTTGTCTTTTGATTAATATGTTAGGCTAGATTTATCTTGTGTTTGCTTAGATCTAATGAAACCTAGCTATTGATTATTGGTTATTAGTGTGTTATTAGTTGTATTGGATGATTGTTTATCTATGTTAGGCTTAAGAAAACTGGCTAACTTCCTATTCGGTAACTTGCTTGAACGTCTTAAGAAACATGAACCAAATGCGTACTAAAGGTTTTTATGGTTGTATTTAATGCACAAGCGAATTCTAGTGATCCCATGTTAGGAGCTTCCTAGCCGGCTCGACATAGGAGTGAAGTAGGAGCTTGTAGAGTTGGGGAAGTACGTACGCCACCCCACGATTGGTATTAAGGAATACACCCGTCATCCACGCGACTAATACACACTAATCAACCGGTAAAAGATAGTTAGGGAGTATGGAAATCTAAGTGAACACATTTCTCTACACATAAGTTTTCACCAAACTTTTTATTTTCAGTTATTTATTTTATTTGCATTCGTAGTAATTTGGGTTAGTTGACTAGCAACTAATTCCGCCCACTCTTTCAAACCCGAGATTTTACTTGCTTTCATAAAAATATAAAAACATAAAAAAGAATCTTCCTCAACCCTTAGACCTATTAGAGTAGTCTTTCATACCTAACGAACACTATTCCCTGTGGAGAACGATCAATCCCCCATACTTACCACTACACTATACTACATCGGTCAGGTACACTGCCTGGTGGGGTTGTAAGCCTCTTGAGATCCCTCGAGAGGTAAAACCTGTTGTAAGGTTGCAAAACCACGCATCAGTTACTGATCAGGATCTGGAGCAGATAGACCCTGATGATCTAGAAGAGATTGACTTGAAGTGGCAGATGGTCATGCTTACTATGAGGGCAAGGAGATTTCTTAAGAAAACTGGAAGAGCACTCAAGTACAGACAAACCAATGTGGGGTTTGATAAGTCAAAAATTGAGTGCTATAATTGTCAGAGAAAGGGACACTTTGCTAGGGAGTGTAGAGCACCAAAGAAGAACAAAGAGCCTGAAAGGATAGTTCCCATTGAAGAAACCAAGACTACTGTTGCTCTGGTTTCATGTGATGGCTTAGGTGACTATGACTGGAGTGATCAAGCAGAGGATGGACCAAATGCTACTTTCATGGCTGAAGAAGAAAAGAAGGGACACAATTTTGCTCTAATGGCCTATGCTTCTTCATCCTCTGGTTCAGACTCTGAGGTATCCAATGAGTCATCTTGTTCTTTTAAATCATGCCTAGATACTATTGAGGAATTAAAATCTAGGAATGAAAGTTTAAGAATGGAAGTAGATAAGTTAAAACTTGACAATTTAGGTTATGAATATGGCCTAAAATCAGTAGAAGCAAAACTTGACTTTCTTAAACAAAATGAAGTAGAGTATGTTGATAAGATTAATGGTCTAGAAGTTGAAATTATTAAGAAAAATGCTGAAATTAGTGTTCTTAATAAAAGATTAGAAGAGGCTGAGAAGGCTAGAGATGTAGCCTTATCTGCAAAAGAAAAACATGTCATTTTGGTTGAAAAACAACAGCTTGCAACCGATCTTATCAACTAGTCTATTGGAAGTCAAATACTTAGAAGAGGGAGTGGTTTAGGATTTGATGAGGTACCACCCCCAGTCAAAAGTGCTTTTGCACCTCCCAAAAAGGAATTGTCATTCTTAACTGAGGTAGAAGCAAAACCTATAGGTGAGTCAAGTAATGAAAAACCTGATAGAACAAATGCACCTAAGGTAGAAAAGAAGTCTGATACCGTGATCATTGAAGATTGGGTGTCAGATAGTGAGGATGATGAGACTGATTCAACACCCAAAACTGAGAAGAGAGAAATTTTTAGGACTGTTGA
The DNA here is from genome assembly GCA_021014915.2 of Artemisia tridentata subsp. tridentata. Taxonomy (NCBI): domain Eukaryota; kingdom Viridiplantae; phylum Streptophyta; class Magnoliopsida; order Asterales; family Asteraceae; genus Artemisia; species Artemisia tridentata. The sequence continues at coordinate 286,500,790 of CP139505.1, read as the reverse complement.
ACCAAAAATCACACAGGTTAATACAGCTGAAACTAGAGCTAAAAATGTTGAATTTGTAAAACCTGTGCTAGGAAGTAGAATCTCTAGGAAAGTGGTTGAGTATGATGATAAACCTAGAGATTATCCTAGAAAGACAAATGACTTGCCTAGAGGAAACCATAGAAACTTGCACCAGCTGATCTCACACAAGTTAGGTAGTGACTTTGAACTGGTTAAGAAGGCATGTCACAGTTGTGGTAGTTTTGAGCACTTGCAAGAAGATTGTTATTACTCAATACCTGTTAGAACTAGTGCTCAAAAACCTGTTTGGAACCAACATACTAGGGTGAACCATAGGAACTTTTCTAGAAAGACTCACCCACATCCCAAAAGAAATATGGTTCCTAGGGAAATTTTGTTAAGAGATGGTGTTTCTAGGACTATTTCTGCTGTTGCACCATCAAGGCCCATTCCAAAGAAAACAGAGTTTTCTACTGCTAAGGCAAAAGCAGTTTCTGCTGCTAAGCAAAAATTGGTTACTGATACTGTTGTGAGCACTCATTTCTATGTTGTTAAGGTCTCAGCTTGCTGGGTCTGGAAACCTAAAACCAGACACAGCAGTGCATCAATGAACTTCAAGAAATTTGATTACTTTGATGCACAAGGCAGATCCAAGTCAGTAATGGCTTAGGTCCCAAAGAGAAACTAATTCTCTTACTTTTTGTGCAGGGCAATCTACAGGATGAGCTAAAGGATAAATGCATTTTTGATAGTGGATGCTCTTCACATATGACTGGAGACCAAAACAACTTGGAAAATTTTGAAGCTTTGGAGGGTGGCTATGTTGCCTTTGGGAATGACCCCAAAGGAGGTAAAATTATTGGGAAAGGTACTATTAAAACAGGCACCTTGGATTTTGAAAAAGTGTATTTGGTCAATGGACTTAAGTTCAATCTTTTTAGTGTCTCACAGATGTGTGACAAAAAGAATTTTGTTCTTTTTACAGACACTGAGTGTCTTGTCTTATCTCCTGACTACAAGTTGCCTGATGATAAATTAGTGCAACTTAGAATCCCTAGAAAAGACAATATATACAGTGTGGACATAAAGAACATTCTTCCCAAAAGAGATTTAACTTGTCTGTTTGCCAAAGCCACAATTGATGAATCCAAACTTTGGCATAGAAGATTGGGCCATTTAAATTTCAAAACAATAAATAAATTGGTTAAGGGCAACCTTGTAAGAGGTTTACCTTCAAAAAATTTTGAAAATCCTGAAACCTGTGTTGCTTGTCAGATGGGAAAGCAACACAGAGCTTCTTGTAAGTCCAAAGTGATGAACTCTATTTCTGAGCCCTTGCATATGTTACATATGGATCTATTTGATCCAACTTTTGTGAAAAGCTTGAATAAGAAAATGTATTGCTTAGTGGTCACTGATGATTTTAGCAGATTTACTTGGGTTTTCTTCTTAGGAACTAAAGATGAGACATCTAACATTCTTAAGGCTTTCATAACAAGAGTAGAAAACCTAGTTAATTACAAAGTTAAGATAATCAGATGTGACAATGGAACTGAATTTAAGAATAATGTGATAAATCAGTTCTGTGTTGAAAAAGGTATCTTAAGACAGTTTAGTGTGGCTAGAACTCCTCAGCAAAATGGTGTAGCTGAGAGGAGGAATAGGACATTAAATGAGGCTGCTAGGACAATGTTGTCAGAGTCAAAATTACCCACTACTTTTTGGGCTGAAGCAGTTAACACTGCTTGCTTTGTGCAAAATAGGAGTAAGGTAGTGAAGCCTCATAACAAGACCCCTTATGAATTATTTCATGGTAGGAAACCTATGATAGATTTCTTGAAACCATTTGGGTGTCCTGTTACTATCTTAAATACCATTGATTCACTAGGCAAGTTTGATGAGAAGGCAGACCAAGGTTTCTTTGTTGGATACTCTACAAATAGTAAGGCTTTTAGGGTATTTAATCAAAGAACTAGGCATGTGGAAGAAAACTTACATGTTAGGTTTAGTGAAACCACACCTAGTGTTGCTGGAAAAGGACCTGAATGGCTGTTTGATATTGATTCCCTAACCAAGAGTATGAATTATCAAACAGTGATTGCAGGTACAACTAACATGTCTGCAGGTACACAAGCTAACTCTAATGCAGGCACACAAGCTAAGGAGGATGAATCTGCTAAGGAGTTTGTCTTGATTGAGAAATGGAAGCTTAATCAGCTTATCACACCAAAAGAAAAAGAGGGCAAGAGTTCAAAGGATGATGCTGTTTATGAAGAAGTGCCAAAGGATGATGCAGAAGGTGGTGATAAACCTTCAAATGATGGCAAGAATGTTGATGATGAAAGGAATGAAAGGTCAGCAGATCAAGGATGCCAAGGAACTAAAGCTAGCAGTAGTACTTCTCATTCTGCTGCTAAGCCAAAATATCCTGCTGCTATGCCCAGCAGTAGTACAGAACATTCTGCTGCTAAGCATAGTGGTTCTGCTGCTATACCCAAGTCTTCTATTGCTGACAAAGATGGAAATTTCTTTGACGATTCTTCTGATGAGTTGCCTGAATTAGAAGAAGTGTATGAAGACACTGATGATGAAGTTGTGGATGTATTTGGAGCTGGAGCTGATTTGTCAAATATGGAGACTCATATATCTGTTAGTCCTACTCCAACAACAAGGATACATAAGAATCATCCAAAAGAGCAGATAATTGGTGATGTTCAATCTGCTGTTCAGACCAGAAGTAAAACAAAGGGGTTGAGTGATTTGCTTCATCAAGGATTGTTTGCTCAATCACTACATCAGAGGAATAGCCACCAAAAGATCTACAAAATTGTAAGTTTGCTTATTTTCTGTCACAAGTGGAACCCAAGAATGCTCATAAAGCTATGCAAGATTCAAGTTGGGTTGAAGCTATGCAAGAGGAGTTGTTGCAGTTCAAGCTTCAAGAAGTCTGGACATTAGTTGATTTGCCTAATGGGAAGAGGGCAATTGGTACAAAATGGGTGTTCAGATGCAAGAGAGATGAAAGAGGAATTGTGATCAGAAACAAGGCAAGATTGGTGGCTCAGGGATACACTCAGGAAGAGGGTATTGATTATGATGAGGTGTTTGCTCCAGTAGCAAGAATAGAGGCTATTAGACTATTCTTGGCTTATGCTTCATTCAAGAACTTCCGAGTGTATCAGATGGATGTGAAAAGTGCTTTCTTGTATGGAAAGATTGATGAAGAAGTTTATGTGATGCAACCACCTGGTTTTGAAGACCCTGATTATCCAGATAGGGTTTATAGGGTGGAGAAAGCACTATATGGTCTACATCAGGCTCCAAGAGCTTGGTATGACACCTTGTCCAAATATTTGTTATCTAATGGCTTCAACAAGGGAACCATTGATAAGACATTGTTCATTAAGAAAGACAAAAATGATATTCTACTAGTCCAAGTTTATGTAGATGATATCATTTTTGGGTCTACAAACAAGGTGTTATGTGAAGAATTTGAGAAGCTCATGCATAATAGATTTCAGATGAGTTCAATGGGGGAACTCACCTTCTTTCTTGGGCTTCAAGTTAAACAGATGACAGATGGGATTTTCATCAGCCAAGATAAGTATGTGGCTGATATTTTGAAGAAATTTAGCTTTACTGATGGGAAACCAGCTAAGACAACAATGGAGACCAACAAGCCTTTGCTCAAGGATGAAGATGGGGAAGAGGTTGATGTTCATCTGTATAGATCAATGATTGGTTCATTGATGTATCTAACTGCTTCAAGGCCAGACATCATGTTTGTTGTGTGTGCTTGTGCCAGATTTCAAGTGTCCCCAAAAGTCTCACACTTGAATGCTGTTAAGAGGATTTTTCGGTACTTGAGGAGTCAACCTAGGTTGGGCCTTTGGTATCCTATGGATTCACCTTTTTGATTTGGTAGCATACTCAGATAGTGACTATGCTGGAGCAAGTATGGATAGAAAGTTGATGCGCTGCGTGTGTCGCTGCGGTTTAGCAGTTTTAATGCCTAATCAAGTTTTAAATTTATATTTAGCCGACTTATCAATAACACACACACCTAACGAGCAGTGTACCCGGTCAGTATGAATATAATGGTAAGTAGAGTGTCGATCACTAAGAGTGGAACGTATTATCTAGTTATTCTAATCAGTATTTTAATATATTAAGTTAGCTATACAATCTAATCTAACGCAAGGGGGTTCAGCCTGAGAGACTGGCACGATTTGGTTGCAATTAAATAATTAACTAGACCAATAGGCACGAATCAGCAAGTAGCACACACGTACACAGATAAATACTCGAGACAATAAGAGGGCTGTCCTTATGATAAGTAGTTTGTCACTTGTTTTATTGCTAGTGTTATATGAAGTGTATAGTTCGATGCAACGCACCGAGATTAAGTCCTTTCTCGTTGGTTCTAATCTTATCGGCGAGTAAACCCTTAATGATTACTTATGACTATCCCGTTTATCTTTCTCCTACTTTTCTACAGACCATAGAATACATAGGCATCTAATAAACAGGCGAGGGCAGAGGCATGGCGACCCGATCAATGCTCAGCTAGCCACAGAGGTTATCAATGCACTAATAAAAGTCACCAATGACACTAACATATAAACTTTAATTGATGAGAAAGTAGTTTTAAGGGAGTGCAACCTTTCCGTTGTCACATTACACAAGCCACCAATCTTGATGAATTAAAGTTTACTAACACAATAAAACAAAACTACTTAATGAATTAAACACATGCAGCACCTTCTTACAGCTCTTGTATCTTTGATTTGGGTGTGTCTTGTGCTGCTGCCTTGACTGAATTCGTCCTAGGTTTCTGGTCTTCGGTCTTCGGTTATAATATATGTCACATCGAATTCGTCTGGTCTTGGGGTATTTATAGTTTCTGTCTGAGGGTGAGATGCGGCGCATCTATTAAGTAGATGCGGCGCATGTACTTAACTTCGCGTGGGGTCCAAGATTATAATATTCAGGAATATTCGTACACCGCCAGAAGATGCGGCGTATCTTCATCTTTGGATGCGGCGCATGTCCTCTTGTATCTTGGATCGTATCTGGTGAAATATTGATAGTGATGCGGCGCATGTAATGAGTGAGATGCGGCGCATCTGGAGCAGAACAAGTCGGTTATTCTTCGTTGACCAAAGTTTCATATGCGGCGCATGGGATAAATCCATGCGGCGCATTCTTCAAAGTCAGGCAATGGTCTTCATTCTCTTCATTCCAACAACCAATTCCAATCTTGATCATTTTACTCCGTTTTTAGTCCATAATCGCTAAGTTTCACCAAATGCTTGTTTTTACCTGAGAATTACAAAAGTAAACGATTAAGTATCAATCCTTATACATAATATAGTAAAACAAGTCAAATTAATAGGATAAATGATAGTAATAAAATGTACTTATTTGAGTTCATCAAATATCCCCCACTTGAACTTTACTTGTCCCCAAGTAAACCTTAGATTAAAACTTATGAAAATGTATCCTAAAAGATATTAGGATTTATTTTTATATTTAAGCATGTATTCGTTTTATCATAATCACACAACTAAACACTTAACGAATTAGAAGTAGAATAAAATATTTCGATAAAAGCAAATCTAATCGTTTAACTGTCCAGTCGCGACGAATATTCTATCATAAGCTTGGCAAGTATACACATCTCCCCCACTAAAGCTAAGGAATAACAAGTCTAAAGCGGTAAAAAAGGTTTTTTAGGCTTAAGGGTTAATTATTCTTAATCACTATCGATCTCAAATTCCAGAAAAGGCGACAAAATCACAAATACATGATCGAATCCACGAACACGATACTTGCAATTGCTCAAATCCTTAACTCGAATAGGCTAAAGATAGGTCCAAACTTCACCAATAATAATATATCAAAAAGGGCGACAAAATCATAAATACATAGCCGAATCCACGACTACGATACTTAAGATTGCTCAAATCCCTAATCTCAATAAATCAAAGGTTTGGTTGGATAAAGAATAATACAGGGTATGGATAATATTTGGGATATAAATTGGTGTAAAATGAAAAATAAACAAAACAAATAAATTAAAATCCTAAGTGTGGTTAATCACTATCCCAACCATCCCATGAATAAGACTCATATCATTGAATAACTCACGCTTTAACACTTGAAGCACACGCTTTAGGTAGACACGAATTATACTCAACAAGATCTTAATCAAAGAATAAACCTTAATTGGCGTTCCCATAACTGCCAACTCCCATTCAATCCATAGATATAATATACAACAAATAGTGGTGATATCGACCACTTACATAACTTTACATCGTTGGTTTATCAATCTTCCAACTTTTTTTCTTTTTTCTTTTTCTTTTCTTATTTTTTCGATTTTTTTTTTTTTTTTTTTTTTTTTTTTTTACTAAGCATAAACATAGATGTGTAAAATTTCACCACATCACTATAACAATAATCCTGGATAATTTTTCCATACTTTTCATAACTTCAGAAATAACGGTAATAGTGAAAGCAGTAAACACACGAAAAATAAACTCAAAGATATACAATATTTACTTTCACTCCAATTGCATTGTGCAATTTCCCGACCTAACCATAGATAATGAATTACGCACACGAACACAGGTAATGTAAGGAAACACACTTTGCCTATAGCAATTAACCAACCACGGATTCTAATCTACAGGGTAGGCTAAGGTGTAAGGTGTAACGAAACATTTTAAACATAGGTGTAAGAAACGAAAGGAATGGCTCTGAGTGTTTTTCTAGGGGTATCTTACTCTAAAAATGAGAGTAATAAAAGGGTTTATACGGGGGTTAACTAACCGGTGTAGTTAGCTAATAACACATAACATATAAGGCTATTTGGGTGTAATCCTAGAAATTTACCAATTTAGACAAGTCATTCCAATTATATAAATAATACTTATTATGGTGGTCTCGAATAGTATAAAAGCCAAGTTCTAAAGTTTACAAGTCACCGGCACACTCATAGATTTGTGAATTTTGAAAAATCACAATTTTTGAAAATAACGTCATGTGTGCAGCTATGCAACTTAGACTCTAAACAAAAACATGCTAAAAATTTTAAATTTTGATATATTAAGCACATTTTAAGCATATTTTGAAAAGTTTAGGACAAGTAAATGTTAAGTTGTTCTAATTCTCCAATCCCCCCACTTAAGTTAAACAACGTCCTCGTTGTTTGTATAAAAGGTTAAAAACTGAAAAATAAAAGAATTAGAACAGAAAAACTCCCCTGAGATTTGCTCGGTATGATCCTCCATTAGTAGTAGAGCAAAATTCATCTTTCTTGTGGATTAAAACGTTTAAGCTTCATATTAGATGTATCCACAGGAAATGCAGGAATCTATAATACCACCAAGGCTTTAAAACACACCTATTATTAAGAAAGGTTCAAACTTGCATAATACATTAGTAGTTAGGTAAAAATAAAACATAAAAATAAAAATGAAAATCATCAGGTCAGTCGATGCGCCGTATCTTATGGAAAAAGATACGCCGTATCGAGCCTGGAATAATTACGGATCAGAATAAAAGATGCGCCGCATCCTTAACCAGGGATGCGCCGCATTAAAAATAAACTGATAAAAAGTTTTAAATTCGAAAATAAAAAATGCAGAAAAATAAAGATATGACCATTGCAGGAGATGCGTCGCATCTCAGAATTGAGATGCGCCGTATCCTCGGCGGTCTGACTGACTCGACACATAAACAGAAAATTAAAAGATAAATCCGGGTTGTCTCCCGGTAAGCACTTGTCTTTATTCCAGAGTCTTCAAGTTAGACTCACGTTCAGCTCTTTAATATCGATCATTGAAGGAGTCGGAAACATCGCGCTCCCTCATTGCCAATTCAGTAATATTGAACACTCCTTGCTCGTCCTTAATTTCCATGCCGTTCTTCTTTAATACCTGTATAAACAAAGTCCTGTCCCTTTCGGGCAGAGATGACAAAATGATAGACGGGAAATTCTTATTATCATATAAGCATAAGTAAACAAGGTGGGGTGGTAGTTCAATAAACATATCATTATTCAAATACGTTTTCTCAACTATTCTCCTACGTTTGTTAATTACTACGCAATCATACCACTCATCATCGGAATCATTAACAATATCGCGTCTAAGTTCGGTAGGTACATTTAGGTCAATAAATTCCTCAAAGTTCTCATGATTAGGATTAGTTGAGTTGTTTTGAATCAATGTTTCCCCCATAAGCCTAGCTTCAAGATCGAGGTCCATACGCTCTCTTAATCCTAGCATGTAGACACCTCTAATTATGCTTTTAATAGGATCTTGGCACATATAGACCAGTTTATTATTCCCTACCCTTAATGAGATTTTTCTTTTAAACACATCAATCTTAGCATGGGCAGTAGACAAGAAAGGTCTTCCAAGGATTAAAGGAACCTTAACATCCTCGGGCATATCTAAAATAACAAAGTCTACAGGGAAAATAAACTTCTCAATCTTAATTAGCACATTATTAGCAATCCCTTCAGGTCGTTTTACCGTTTTATCAGCCAATTCAATAAGTAACTTAGTTGGTGCTAATTTTCCTAGTCCTAGGGTAGTGAATGTCTTAAGAGGCATAACACTAACACTAGCTCCTAAGTCAGCTAACACATTATTGAAAGATATATCATTAATAGAACAAGGTAGAGTAAAACTTCCTGGGTCTTTTTCTTTATGAGGCAAGGCATTTAAATCAGTTGCAGAGCTCCCTTCTTTCATTGTAGCCTTGATCTCCTCTTCAATCTTTGTCTTTTCTTTTAGTAGTCTTCTTAAACTGATTGAAGAATTACAGAAAAATTCGGGTCTTGCATCATCATTACCATTCATCGATCTTCTAGGTAAGTTAGGAGTGACTTCTTCAGTGGTGCTTATGGCCTTGACATGATCCCTTGGGTTGGTTTCAGTTGAGCTAGGTAAACTTCCATATCCCCTTTCTTGAAGAACTTTGCTCATTTGACCAATTTGTTGTTCCAGTGCTTTGATCGAAGCTCCTTGATTTCTTGTAGTAGTGTCCGTTGAAGCTCGAATTTCTTTGATCATAGCAGTATTCTCTTCATGTCTTTTAGCAGCATCGGCCATAATTTGCTTTAGAGTGTCATCTAAAGTCTGCCTCCTTTCTTGATAAGCGGGATTGAAGTTATTCTTTTGATAGAATCCCGGTGTAGCTTCCCTAAATCTCCCTGAAGGTCGGAATGGTTGTCCAAATTGGGTGTAATATGCTTCTTCAAACGTCTCACTTTCATTCTTGTTCAGGCAGTCTTTAGTGTAGTGAGGTCCTTCGCACTTTACACATCCAACTTGGGCAGCATACACTCTTTCATCTCGCTTCTTCATCTCTCTACTAATTTTATCCAATTGAGCTTGAATAGCAGCAATCCCGTCAAAATTAGTGCTGCCCTTAGATCTAGTAGAGGTCCCATCGTGCCATTTCTGAGAATGATCAGCAGCTTCTTGGATCGCTTTCCTAGCATTAGTTGCACTCATTTGAGGTACAGCTCCCTTAGCATCCAAAATCTGTCTAGTAGGCACGTCCAATCCTTGATAAAACAATATTATCTCCTACATAGGGGTTAGATAGTGTTGAGGACATTTTATTAATAAATCTTTAAATCGTTCCCAAGCTTGATAAAGAGTTTCATCAGGCTCTTGCTTGAAACTGTTGATAGCCTCCATTTTTTTAGCAGTCTTAGCAGGTGGACAATATCTCTTCAGGAATTTGCTCTTCAAACCTTCCCATGTAGTGATTGAACTAGCAGGTTCATTCCTTAGCCACTTGTTAGCAGGTCCTTTTAGTGAGATTGGAAAGATTCTAAGCATGAGTTGATTGTTAGTGACTCCTTCTGAAGTAAACAAATCTGCAATCTCCAGGACCTTTTCAACATGCTCATTAGCATCCTCATGTCCCGTCCCACTAAAAGCATTCTTTCTGAGCTCTTTGAGAAACTAACCCTTCAACTCAAATTTTGACTTATCATCAAACTTTGGTCTAGCAACTCCTAAAGTGTAATCAGCACGGGTACTGTTCATGTATTCCTCCATAGTAGTGTTTTCGCCCATTATTTCTGTTTCAACTTCCTCTTTTTCTTCAGAAAAGTAATCAAGCTCGAGTGAACTTGAAAGATCAAAGCTTCTTGTGTTGAAAAGCCTTTTAAGCGAATGTAGGGCTCGTTCAGGATCTTCGAAAGGTTGAACCAAGTTCTTCGTGGAACTCCTGGTCATGCACTTCCTGAAATCAACACAAAACTATCAGTAGGGTATGCTCGAGAAAGTAATATATCATAAAACTAACAACGAAAACGGAGTACGAAAATCTAAAGTTACTGATGTCTGCAGACGATGCGCTGTATCCAAAAAGTTGGATACGCTGTATCTTATAATCGTTAAAATTAAATCAGACTTTATTCAGAAAATAGATACGCCGCTTAGAAATTCGAATGCGCCGTATCAATTTTAATTAATCAAAAATCGATATTTATTTAAAATTAAATGCGTCGTATTAACGAAAGTTAATGCGCCGTATTTTCGTTACGTTTCAAAATACAAGATTTTTGATTCAGAGGATGCGCCGTATCGATAAAAATCGATACGCCGTATCTGTTTAATAATTCGCAAACTGTTTTTAATTAAAATAATAGATACGCCGTATCTGCTAGAGCAGATGCGTCGTATCGCGTTAACGTTTAGAAAAAAATTTTATTAAAAACAGATACGCCGTATCTTGGGGAAAAGATGCGTCGTATCACTTTATCGCTTAGAAAAATTTTCTTATTAAAAACAGATACGCCGTATCTTGGGGAAAAGATGCGTCGTATCGAATTAATTAAACGCGTTGTATTTTATAAAAGTTTGAACGCAATACGCCGTATCTGATAAATCAGATGCGCCGTATCGTTCGATTTAGCTCAGTACAACGATAGCAGAAAACAAAAATTACGAAAAATAAAAACAAATAAAAACACACAAACGAAAATAAACACAAACAAAAGCAAACAAATAACACACAAAAACAGAAAATATGCAAAATAGTACAATGAATGCAAATTAAACTAATACACAACAAAATTAGCGGTTAGATAAAAAATTAAAACCTAATTAAAATACTAATCAAATTAACAGATAATAACAATTCACTCCCCGGCAACGGCGCCAAAAACTTGATGCGCTGCGTGTGTCGTTGCGGTTTAGTAGTTTTAATGCCTAATCAAGTTTTAAATTTATATTTAGCCGACTTATCAATAACACACACACCTAACGAGCAGTGTACCCGGTCAGTATGAATATAATGGTAAGTAGAGTGTCGATCACTAAGAGTGGAACGTATTATCTAGTTATTCTAATCAGTATTTTAATATATTAAGTTAGCTATACAATCTAATCTAACGCAAGGGGGTTCAGCCTGAGAGACTGGCACGATTTGGTTGCAATTAAATAATTAACTAGACCAATAGGCACGAATCAGCAAGTAGCACACACGTACACAGATAAATACTCGAGAAAATAAGAGGGCTGTCCTTATGATAAGTAGTTTGTCACTTGTTTTATTGCTAGTGTTATATGAAGTGTATAGTTCGATGCAACGCACCGAGATTAAGTCCTTTCTCGTTGGTTCTAATCTTATCGGCGAGTAAACCCTTAATGATTACTTATGACTATCCCGTTTATCTTTCTCCTACTTTTGTACAGACCATAGAATACATAGGCATCTAATAAACAGGCGAGGGCAGAGGCATGGCGACCCGATCAACGCTCAGCTAGCCACAGAGGTTATCAATGCACTAATAAAAGTCACCAATGACACTAACATATAAACTTTAATTGATGAGAAAGTAGTTTTAAGGGAGTGCAACCTTTTCGTTGTCACATTACACAAGCCACCAATCTTGATGAATTAAAGTTTACTAACACAATAAAACAAAACTACTTAATGAATTAAACACATGCAGCACCTTCTTACAGCTCTTGTATCTTTGATTTGGGTGTGTCTTGTGCTGCTGCCTTGACTGAATTCGTCCTAGGTTTCTGGTCTTCGGTCTTCGGTTATAATATATGTCACATCGAATTCGTCTGGTCTTGGGGTATTTATAGTTTCTGTCTGAGGGTGAGATGCGGCGCATCTATTAAGTAGATGCGGCGCATGTACTTAACTTCGCGTGGGGTCCAAGATTATAATATTCAGGAATATTCGTACACCGCCAGAAGATGCGGCGTATCTTCATCTTTGGATGCGGCGCATGTCCTCTTGTATCTTGGATCGTATCTGGTGAAATATTGATAGTGATGCGGCGCATGTAATGAGTGAGATGCGGCGCATCTGGAGCAGAACAAGTCGGTTATTCTTCGTTGACCAAAGTTTCATATGCGGCGCATGGGATAAATCCATGCGGCGCATTCTTCAAAGTCAGGCAATGGTCTTCATTCTCTTCATTCCAACAACCAATTCCAATCTTGATCATTTTACTCCGTTTTTAGTCCATAATCGCTAAGTTTCACCAAATGCTTGTTTTTACCTGAGAATTACAAAAGTAAACGATTAAGTATCAATCCTCATACATAATATAGTAAAACAAGTCAAATTAATAGGATAAATGATAGTAATAAAATGTACTTATTTGAGTTCATCAAAAGTCAACCACTAGAGGATGTCAATACCTTGGACATAGGTTGATCTCTTGGCAATGCAAGAAACAGACTGTGATGGCCAATTCCATAACTGAAGCTGAGTATGTGGCTGCTTCTAGTTGCTGTGGACAAGTGCTCTGGATTCAGAATCAACTGCTAGATTATGGGTACAACTTTATGAACACCAAAATTTATATTGATAATAACAGTACCATGTGTATCATTAAAAATCCTGTTTTTCACTCTAAAACAAAGCACATTGAGATAAGACACCATTTTATAAGAGATTGTTATGAGAAAAAGCTAATTCAAATAGTTAAAATACATACTGACAATAATGTTGCAGATTTACTCACTAAAGGTTTTGATGTGGGTAGATTTCAATTTTTAATTGCTAGTATAGGAATGATCAATCTTTGAAAATAAAAAATCTTATCTCTGTGTGTTTTTGTAATAGTGTGTAAGGATTTGTGTTGTTATTGATCAAATGAGTTGTTTCTATTGCTTGCTCTGTATATATGTTGTCTGTTGCTAGTTGGTTATTCTGTTGCTAAGTATCATAATTGCTTGCGATTATTGTGGTATCTTGTTTCTTGTGCTTTTGTGGTTTTGGACTAATCTTTTGCAGGATAAGTCACAAGGGAATGCCTGATTGATGAGAAAAAGATGTTTAGAATGTTCAGAGAACATTCTGCTGCTGGTTCAAAATTTTCTGCTGCTAGGCATACCATTCTGCTGCTGAAGGTTATGTTGCTCAAGTTGAAACTATTGGATTCTGCTGCTTGGTTTGAAAGTGTAGGGACCATTTTGAAAATTGGCGCAAATAAAGCCCTAATTGGATCTAAACGGTATAAAAACCCAATTCGATCTCACCAATAACTTTGTGCGCTCAAAATTAAACCCAATTCAAACCCTAACACATCTTTATATCATCCGATCAAAAACCCCCCCAAAATCAAAACCCTAATTCATGATGACGAGACGCGAATACTCCGCCGACCATAATCAAATAGCATTTCTTCAAAAGGTCCCTGAAGCTGAGGGTTTTACTGAAGTCATTGACTTTCTTAATGCATCAAAATTAAGGTATGCATTAACAGTGAATCCCACTATATATAAATCCCACATGAAAGAGTTTTGGTCTACTGTCAAGGCCGAAACTAAACATGGGGAAGAAAGATTAACTGCCATAGTAGATGAAGAAAGAATAGTTGTTACTGAGACATCTGTAAGAAGAATACTTCATCTTGCAGATGATGAGGCAACCACTTGTCTTCCTACTTCTATTATTTTTGAGGGTCTTGAAAACATTGGGTATGAGAGGTCAAATAATAATTTAAAATTTTTCACACGCCTCCTATGCCCACACTGGAAATTCCTTATTCATACTCTTCTACATTGTCTTAGCCCTAAAACAACTGGGTGGAATGAGTTCAGTACAACTCAAGCTTCAGCCTTGATTTGTCTGGCTATAGGCCAACCATTTAATTTTTCGGCTATGATTTTTGAAGGGTTGAAAAAGAATATCTCTGGGAAAGTTTATATTTATCCAAGGTTTTTGCAACTACTTATAAATAATCAATTAAAAGAACCTTTGGAACATAGAGGGACTGAACCAAGTCCTAAACTGACAAGCAAAATGTTTACTTATTTAAAGAAAAATGGGACTGGCTTTTCTGGGAGAATAACTCCTTTGTCCCAACATATTTTAAACATTGCTGCTGCTGTTACTGAGGGTGAAGAAGCTGAAAACCCAACAGCTTCCCATCACACACCCACTTCTGAATCTACAAGTGAATCATCCCAAAATGAACCCCAAAATACTCAATCACCTAGGTCTTCACATGAAAAGAGCACTGAGTTACCTCAGACTAGTGCTAGTATGGAAGCAGATGAGGCTGCCACAGGTGATGTAGGTGGCATGATGGAAGGGGCTGACACTACTGCTTCTGGTTTAGCAACTGGGCAAGACAGTGTTAACATACTTAAGACCCCAACCATAGCAACATCTACTGCTGAGGGTTCTCATGAACCTGATGCACATGATGGTAACCCCAGCCACATGGCTAAAAGGGGGGGGGGTCAGCTGCTCAATCTAGGATTGAGACTGAGTTTCAGTCCAAAGATTCACCTCTCAGGGAAGGTAACACATCCCGAAGTGATGAGGACAAAGATGATACAAATGAATTGATGGATACTGATGTACAAAATGCCAATGCCAATGATGCATCTCTCGGACCAGGTAACACAGGTCGAAGTGCTGAGGCTAGTCTTGAAACTGATAATATTGAATTGATGGGTAAAACAAATGTACACAATGCCAAATCCAATGATCAACCTCTCGGGTCAGGTAACACAGACCAAAGTTGTGAGGATATTCTGAAACAATTGAATGAATTGATGGCTCATTGTACAAAATTGTCAAAGAAAGTAATTGTTCTGAGAAAGGAGCTAAAGATGGTGAAATCTTCTTATGGTGCTGAAATCAGAAGGCTCAAGCTAAGGGTTAGGCATCTTAAGAGGTTAAATAGGTCAAGAACTTTCACGCAGTCCAAACCTGGTTTGGGGGAGGATGCTCCCAAACAGGGGAGGAATGAAGACCATGGTTCAGGGAAAGAGAACAAAGGTCAAGGGGAGGTTGAGAAGGAAGCTGATGATAGGGTTGTTCATGGTGAAGGGAATGTGGATATGGATATGGATTCTGGTGATAATGAAGATTTTGTGGTGAAAGATAGATCTGGGAATGAAGTAGTTCTTGAAAGTGTTGAAAAAGTTGTCAAGGGTGATTCTGCTGCTAAGGTAATTGATCCTGCTGCTGAGGAGAAAGAGCACTGACTGCAGATAGATGATACAAAGTAGTCAGTTTATGCTAATTGAAACTCAACACAAACAAACACAATCACAAAAACACTATGTTGCTGAACAATTAAACAATACTCCACAGCACAACCAAGCTAGGTTGTCATAGAGACCTGCATAATACAACCTTCACAACTAAATATCTGCACAAGACAAGGGTAAAGATCTTGTTGAGGAGCCAAAGTAAAAAGTCAAGTTTCAATCCTTAGAAGAAAAGGAATTTCAAAAACAGTGGATGAAGAAGTTGCAGAAATGAAAGCAAAATGGGATGAAGGAACTTGCAAGGCTAGCAGAACAGGCTGACAGATGAGATAGCCAGAAAGCTCAAACAGATGAAAGGGGAAAGATATACTCCTGAAGAACAACAGTGTGTATGATGATTTGTGGTGAATTTAGAAAGAAGCAGAGTCAAAAGAAAGAAGTGGTATAAGAGAAAGAGCTTCAAGAGCTGAGGAGATCAATTACATGAAAGCTTATCTAAGGAATGCAAGCTTATTTGGAAAGCTAGCTCATAGAGGATGACTAAGTGCTATTGAGAAGGATATTTTGAGATATGCAGAATAAATAAACTGTTAGAAGACTTGTCAGACTGATGATAATTGACATAAGCTTACAAGGACAAAAGAATCTTAGTGGTGCTTATTATGGAATCCAGAATCCATATTGAAAAAGTTAAGGAGTAATCTAAAGTGGTTCAAGAGAAGGTGGATTCTGAGGAGAAGTGATCAGGATGAGGAAAGAAAGATTAAGTTGGTTTAAGAGAACTAGAGTTAGAGAAAGTGATTGGAAGGAAAAGAAAGAAGTGTGTTGTATGTGAAAGTTCTGAGTCTGAGGAAAGTAAGGAAAAAGAAGAGAAGGGTCGTTGTGACAAGTTCTGAGTCTAAAAGTGAAGGTACAAAGCAGAAAAGAACTAAGGTTGGGAAAGAATCATGTGTTGCTAAACATGAATCTGAGGAGGAAACTGAGGAAGATAAAGCTAGAGTGATATCTCTCACAGTTCTACAAACTCAAAAGGAACCTGAGGTGACACATGCAGTTCCTTTAGATACCAAATATCCCATTATTTCATATTCACACACAGTCAGAGATGGGAGTGAAGCATATTGGGAGATTAAGAGATCAAATGGCTTATGTTATGGTTTTGTTAGATTTTCTCAAATGCTGCACTATATGGATAGAGCTGATGTGATACAACTCTGGAAGCTGTATAAGGAAAATTATGGTGTTAAAAGACCAGAGGTGATATATGAAAGGCTGAATTATTATTTTTTGAAGAACATGTTTGTGCCTGATGAGAAGGATATTGAATGGAGGGATTTCTTAAACACCAAAATTAGAAGATGGTATCTGTATCAATCTTGTGGAGTACATGAACTGGTTGGTCAAGGTGTAATGGTTTACATGCTTGTGGAAAAGGATTATCCTTTGGATACAGCTGTTATCACTCAGATGTTGCAACCTGGAGTGTTAAAGTTGTAGAAAGGGTACTTATCAGATGATCAGGCATACAAGTTGATAAAGAAGTATGAAAAAGTGCTTAAAGCTAAGACTTCAAAGCAGAAGTAAGTGTTTGAAAGCATCCTCCTGGTGTTTATATGTGGTTAATTGAAACTTGATGATTTTGGAGTAAAATATCAAGTTTAGGGGAGGATTGTTGGGTTTAAAAGAAGCTGCTGCTACTTTGAAGATAATGCTGCTTTGTATGTTATACTGCTGCTCATGGAACTTAAGGAAAATACACTAAGTATGATTCTGCTGCTAAGCTTAATAATTCTACTTCTAGTGTATACATTCTGCTGCTAGAAGAAAACTGATGAATGGTGAAATAAGCTAAGTGTCATTCTACTGCTAGCCTAAGAAGATTCTGCTGCTAGAGTAATGATTCTGCTGCTTATTAGATATGTATAGTTTGTTAAGATAATTTTGGTAAAGATACGATTTGATATTATCTTGTATAGAAAGTTTTGTAACCGACTAGGACTCCTTAAGTCTATAAAAGGAGGATCTAGGGTTAGGGTTTATAGTTGCTAGTATACGATTGTTAGCATACGTATTGTATTCACTTCAAGGTTCATTGTAACCATGTTACTTTTGAGTAACTGTATTTAATATATTGAGGTGATAGTTGAGAGAATTATTAAGTGTTCAATTGTTAATTCTTCTTAAGATTAATTACTAAATTCCGCATAGTGATTAATAGCTTGTTCAAGAACAGTCTCTATACCTATTTTCTTAGATCTACATCTAGGATAATTAACAAGATCGATTAAGCTCAACTGGGATCAACATTTTTCCTATCATCACCGTTTAAACTCTCTAATTAACCTCTACGAGAAAGAATTACAGTGTTAAAGGTCATTGATTGGTAAGTTAGTGTTGAATTGTCATCATGTCAAATAAACGTCATCAATCAAAACGTAAAATCAAAGCTTTAGGTAAATTTGATGATTTAGTTTGTGATTTGCATAAGAAGAGGGTTGATCATGATATAACTGTTGATATAGAGAGGATAATACATGTACAAAAGTAATCAATGATGATGTTAGCCATATGGATGAAGATGTGGGGGAAGTTGAGGGACCAGTAATAAACAAAGTGAAAGGTATGTGAGGTCAGTAATGACTAATGATGGATGTGGTTATGATGGAGTTATGGTTCCACTGTAAGTCCAATTGCTAATAGTATAGATACTCATCATACTGTTGATTCTAGTTCTGTAGATAATAGTTTAGAGCAAAAGCCGCGCCAACAAGCTCCATGCATCCAATTTTTTATTTCTATCTTGTTACATTTATAAAATTAAAAAGTACAATCATATTCTAATACTTACAATTGAAATAAATATAAAACATAAACTGAATACCAAAAAAACTTGGCATCGAGGCCGAAAAACCTAAACGCCATAACCAGGGCGTACAATCACGACAAACAGGCAATGGGCATAAACGGGCTATACATAATAATAATAATAACAATTATTATACTATTATAGTATTATTGGCTTGCTCATGATCAACTTTGCATGAGGTTGATCATGATATATGGAAAAAATTAAATCAATTAATTTGAACAAGCCAATTCGAATACAATATTTAATTTTCATCTATTATTTTGATCTCGTGTACACAAATATGACAGATATGTCACCATATCTATCAGAAAAATACATATCAGAATAAACAGAAAAGTGTGATAAATTTTAAAATACTTGTTTATGCGTCATCTAGTCAGATCTACATTTGTGTTACCAAATTATAGACAGAATCCAACAGGACTCAAATCTGACACCATAACCATAGACCTCATGTTTAAAATCAATCCCAAATAGTTATAAACACGTATAAGTGGCTCTAATACCACTGATAAAAAACGCATGTCATAATTATAAAATTTCATAAAGTTATCAAAAATTATACAGCGAAAGACATAAATACCCTACAAAAGTTTTCCATAAGCCAGCGATCCATATACTGTTTATAACTAATCAAAATAAACCAACATAATAATTGTGTACCTGTTTGTTTGCTGTGGTAGATCAATACGGATCTGGGAACCTAAAGCAAGGTTCCTCACGGTTTAGCACACTAGTCCTCAAACGATTGCAGCAGGGTGCTAGCAGTTGATCCAAGCAGCAACAACACAAGATCTAATCAGCAACACACGAACAAAAGTTGTTCGTGTGTTTGGTGTGTTTGGCCAAAGACAAGAGCAAGGGGAAGGGGAGAGGTTTTTAGGGTTTTATGGATTGCATGTTGAATGAATAATTAACTATTCTAGTTATAATGCTTGTTGAATAATTAGCAAATTCAAAATAAAATAATCACCAATAATAAAAAGAAGACAAAAAGACACTGTTGGTCCCTCAACTTGCCAAAAAGCATCGCCTGGGCCCAAAACTTGAGAAAATCGTCGCCATGAGTCCAAAAGTTGGGTTTTTGAGGACAATTGCGTCCCTTGACCCGTTTGGTCTCGGTTAACATCCGTTTTTTGTTATATATTCAAGGGCATAATAGACCTATCACTTTTATGACTACACGTCTACACCTTAGTTAACCCAACAGTGAATGTTAGGGACCAATCATGAATTTGACTATGCAACTTGAGTGTATCTTCCCTGATATGCTCTTTAATTTTGTGCGGTAACCGATAAACCCACCTACCAAACCCATATACACACCATAATTACACAAACCCCTATCAAAAACCAAATCCAAACTCAAAAAACCTCATTTCCTGAAAATCAAAAACCAAAACCAAACTCTCATTTCCAGAACTCAAAAAACCAACTCAAATTCCAACAATACCATGTCGTTTGGAGCTAATGTTATCACTAACATGCCAGATTATATTGGCAACATGCCAGATAATGTGATCACTAATATTTTGAATCGTTTGCCAATAAAAGATGCAGTGTGGACCGATACTTTGGCGAGAAACTGGAGGTTTAAGTGGAGTTTGCTCACCGATGTCATAGTTGATGAGGATTTCTTTTATTATTTAACAAATAAGTTTGAAGGGAGGCATGTAACTAGACTACTACTTCTGCTCAAAGGTCCCATAAGAAGGTTTGTCTTCTCCATAGAGCCCAAAATGCTGTTTGGACAAGATGACTTGAATTATGAAGAGATTCATGATTGGCTATTTTTGGCTCTGCAAGGAATTAAGGAGCTCACAATTAGAAACTGGTATGGTGAACCAGTTATGTTGCCAACCCAACTTTACTCTTGTATGGACATGAAACATCTTAACTTCATTATTGTACTTTTCCTAGTTTGGTATCTTTAAGTAGTTTTCCAAATCTATTGAGCTTAGAATTGTTATCTATCAATTTTCAAAGTGGTACAATTTGGGAGTTTATTGCTCGTTGTCCTTTAGTTGAGTCTGTTAAAATGAATCGTGCTACTACAAACGAGATGAGACTATTGGATACTGCAAAACTTGGTGTTGGGAATGCTCCTAACATGTAAATGGAATGATATTTACGAGATTACATTAGTTATCATGTAAGCCTAATATACAGGTAATGAAACTGTCATTATTGTAAAGTGGTGTGTAAGTTAGGCTATATAAGCCCTCCTAGACTTCACTAGGAGGGTGAGACTTTTGTGTGTATTTCACTTTCATCTTTATCAATAATACACATAATTTTCCTTTCTCTCTCTACTCTCTCTGTCTCTAACTATGGCTATGATTTACTTTCATCATCCCCAACCTCCCGAATCACATAATCAACCTAAATCGCGATCCTAAAATATCAATATTAACCAAATACATCTATCCTACAATTGGTATCATCACCCAGGTTGTTATTTTTTGGTTGATTTCTTTGTGGTCTAGTCTTGTCAAAACTGTCATTTGAAAACTGTTATAACAACGTTTTTTTATTGTTTTTAACATATCTTTCGTTAGTAACAGTTTTTTAAGAGATGTGTAGCTTTTAGGGTCCAAAAAACGCGTACTGGTCAGCTTATAGTAAAAAATGTACTGGTCAGATCTGGTGTTGCTTATGGTAAAAAAAACGCTTACTGGTCAGATCTAGTGTTTTTTTTGGTATTTATGATATGATAGTATTCGTCATAAAACGCGTAAACTTGATGCCATCCAGTGGAATATTTGTGGTCATAATAACGTGGTCAGAAAATGGTAAAAAACATGGTCGAATACTGGTCAGAAAACGTGGCCGAAAATGATGGTCGGAAAAAACGTCAGAGCAAATGGTCAAAAAGTCAAAACCCTCATTTTTCGAGCAAGCCACAAAACCCTAAAGTTTCGAGAAACTCTTCATTCCAGTTTTCGAGTATCTTGTAAAGATATTTCGAACAAGTCTCAAACTTTCAAGCAACTCTAAAAGTTTCGAACAAGTCTGAAACTTTCGAGCAACTCTAATCGAACAAGTCTGAAACTCTCGAGGAACTCTAAAAGTTTCGAACAAGCATGAAACTTTCAAGCAATTCAAAAAGTTTCGAACAAGTCTGAAAAGTTACCAAATAGAAAAGAAAGAAGAAACTGAAGACCGTTGACCACGAGATTACATAACACCACATGGTATCCATAACATAGTCACTATTAACCTCAGACCATTTTGTAAGTCGTCCTTGGTTTAAGTCAAAGATGAAACAAAAAGGAAAAAGAAATGGATGATAAGACAAGTGGCTTAATCAACAAGCAACATCAACAAATCCATATCCTTAAACCCATCAGCCCATACCTAATACTTAAGCCAACAACCAAATACACAACCTCATTAACTTAAACTTCATCCCCGTACAACCTCAAGACTATAACAAACTACAAAAACCACAAATTCTCCACATAACAAAACTCGAACAGTAATTTTACAACAAATGACCTCAGATTCGTTCAACAAATGTATAGATGTTTAAAGATCTAGTGTGTTTGAACTTAATCCATCATCGATCTATTAAAAGCTCAGCCTCTTTTCTTAATATCCCAATGTATTCAAGTGAGAACTATAACAAAATTGTTATAATCCTTCTATTGTATTCGGTTAGCAAAACACAAAAACAAATGACAATACATGAAACCTACTCGATACCTCTATGAGATCTTGAAGAGGATAACAAGAATGAAGAAGTAAGAGAGCTCGTTTGGTTCTTTTCGTGGTCCAGATCTGAGCAGAAAAATTGGTATAAGATCTTTGTGGTTCGGTTTTGTGTGTTATCCATTTTTGGTTTATGCAAATCGAGAAAGATAAGAGATGGATGGTGACTGTGTTTTGTAGAAATAAGTGTGGGGGCAGATTGTTGTGTGTGTGGATTATATGTTTAGGGTTTTAGTTAACAAATGAATAAAATTAGGGTTGGGGTGTTATAAGGGTGTTAGATTTGGATCGGGTACTGATTTGTGTTGGGCCCGGGTATGATTCAAAGTGGTTCTTGGGCTGCGTTGGACCGGATCTGTTATAATTTTTCATTTGGACTAAATGGTTAATACACAAAAATATTGGTGTTGGGCTGTTTTATTATTCCAATAATGCATAATATTTTGGGCTGAAAATTTAATAACTAATATATTATATACATTATGTAAAATTTGGGATAATATTTGGCGAAAAAGAGTGGTATTTTGGTGTGACAAATGTTTAACGGGGTTACATTTTTGACAAGATCGGGATAAAACCATTATCAAAGTTCATTTTAACCAAGTAACAAAGGCTAGTCTTGGACACTTAACTGCAAGATGTGACTACGGCGTTAATTCATTATTATTTATTTGAGGTTGAAGTGAGATTTCACGAGTGCGTGTACTTAGTATCTGAAGATATGGGGGTTGGTTGGATGCATGATTCTTCGAGATCCTTGTTCGAGCTTTTATCCGTACGAATGACAAAGACTTAAGTTGTCTAGTTATACCTGATGTAAGGAGTTACGTTGTTGTGCTCACAGAGTATAGATATCACTTTAAAGGAGTTACGTTGTAGTGCTCAAGTGTCACATAAAGCTGTGGATAATTCAAGAGATGTTCATATACAGTTAAGGATGGTTGGATGGGTATATGATTCCCTACCTTTATTGAAATTCTCAGTATTGGTTCTTAGTTAGACATTAGTGCAAGTTTAAGTCACAAGTTCGGGTTATTTTACTTCAGTCTCAAGTTCGTCATATTGGGTTTTCTCCATCAGTAGTCACTACAAAGAGCTGTCAGAATGATAATGGGGTCGGTAAAGAGTTAGTTGAGAGGAGTATAAAAGAGTAGAGATGTTATCAGCAGTTGATTCTTACGGAATATTTTTAAGCTTAACAGAGATTTATGGTACTTCACACTTGTTCGATTAATTGGACATATGGGGTAACATTGCCTTCGTTTCCATTGTAAACATAGTGTGTATGCTTCCGATTCCGCGAAGACACCGTGGGGGAAGAGAGGTGGATGTTTTTTTTACTTTTCTTGATTTCTTTGCGAAAACACTCTTTTTCCACGAGTATCTGCAATCAGTGGGAAGAAATGTGCACATTGGGG
>CP139505.1:286434002-286477263 GCA_021014915.2 Artemisia tridentata subsp. tridentata | reverse complement strand
ACAAGCACTAACGAAATTGCAAGAGCTGTCAAACTAGTTGGCTGAACTTTCAGAAAAAGGATTTATCAGACCGAGTTCTTCACCGTGGGAAGCTCTGGTCCTGTTTGTTAAGAAGAAGGATGGATCCTTCAGGATGTGCATAGACTATCGGGAACTGAACAAATTGACTATTAAGAACCGATACCCACTCCCAAGAATCGACGACCTATTCGATCAACTTCAAGGTTCGTCGGTCTATTCAAAGATCGACTTAAGGTCAGGTTATCATCAACTCAGGGTTCGGGAAACAGAAATCCCGAAGAGCGCATTCAGGACCGGATACGATCATTACGAATATCAAGTTATGTCATTCGAGTGTGCAAACCGTATTTGGACAAATTCGTAATCGTTTTCATTGATGACATCCTGATTTACTCTAAGAGTGAGAAAGAGCATGAGGAACATCTCAAACTAATCTTAGAGCTACTGAAGAAGGAAGAGTTGTATGCTAAGTTTTCCAAATGTGAGTTTTGGATAACAACCGTCCAATTTTTGGGTCATGTGATTGACAGTCGAGGCATTCACGCGGATCCTGCAAAGATCGAGTCTGTTAAGGATTGGGTAACACCTTAAACACCCACCAAAATTCACCAATTTCTAGGACTCACTGGGTATTACAGAAGGTTTATCGAAGGTTTCTCCAAGATAGCGAAGCCTTTGACTAAACTAACCCAGAAGAATATGAAGTATGATTGGGGAGATAAGCAAGAGGAAGCTTTCCAACCCCTCAAGGAGAAGTTGTGCAGTGCTCCTATTTTGGCCCTACCAGAAGGCAGTGAAGGCTTCGTCATTTACTGCGACGCTTCACACAAACACTTGGGAGCCGTGCTGATGCAAAGAGAGAAGGTCATAGCATATGCTTCTCGACAACTGAAAACTCATGAGAAGAACCACACAACCTATGAGTTAGAGTTAGGTTCAATTATGTTTGCACTTCGGGTCTGGAGATACTACCTTTATGGCACCAAATGTGTAGTGTACACCGACCACAAAAGCCGACAACATATTTTGAACCAGAAAGAGCTGAACATGAGAAAACGCCGATGGTTGGAATTGCTCAGTGATTACGATTGTGAGATCCGTTATCACCCAAACAAGGCAAATGTAGTTGCCGATACCCTCAGCAGAGAAGAGCGAATTAAACCTCTCAGATTCAGATCGTTAGGGATGACAATCAGTTCACCCCTTCCAGCAAAAATCCTTGAGGCTCAGGTCGAGGCTCTCAAGGAAAAGAACAGACCAAGTGAGAAACTTTACGGAATGATAGAGAGCAAGAATGGCTTTGTAAAGAGATCAAACGAAGTTTTGTGTTTTGGGGACAGAAGTTGGGTCCCACTATATGGAGGAATTCGTGATTTGATCATGCACGAATCCCACAAATCCAAACATGAAGGTTGATATAGCAGAGTATGTCAGTAAATGTTTAATGTGTTCGAAGGTCAAGGCAGAACACCAGAAACCGTCAGGTTTGCTTGTACAACCTGAGATCCCAGAATGGAACTGGGAGCGCATAACTATGGATTTCATCACCAAACTGCTAAGAACGTTGAGTGATTATGACACGATCTGAGTAATCGTGGACCATCTCACTAAATCCGCCCACTTCCTGCCTATCAAAGAGAACAAAAGCATGGACAAACTTGCACGACTTTCCTTGAAGGAAATTGTCGCAAGACATGGTGTATCGATCTCTATCATCTCTGATCGAGACAGTCCTTTCACACCTAACTTCTGGAAGTCACTCCAGGACGCCTTGGGGAAAGATCTCGACATGAGTATAGCGTACCATTCCCAGACAGATGGTCAAAGTGAAAGGACCATTAAGGCCTTAGAGGGCATGTTAAGGGCTTGTGTGATCAATTTCAAAAACGGCTGGGATAGGTATTTACCATTAGCCGAGTTTTATTACAACAATAGCTATCACACTAGCATTAAAGCTGCACCATATGAAGCACTTTATGGTCGTAAGTGCATATCACCGATATGTTGGGCTAAAGTCGGAGAAAGCCAACTTACCAGACCTGAACAAGTCCACGAGACTACCGAGAAAATTATGCAGATCAAGAGCCGAATACAAGCAGCTCGTGACCGTCAAAAGAGCTAGGCCGACAAGAGGCGAAAACCCCTTGAGTTCCAAGTGGGAGGTAAAGTCATGTTAAAGGTCTCTCCATGGAAAGGTGTGATAAGATTCGAAAAACGTGGGAAGTTGGACCCTCGTTACACTGGACCTTTCAAAATTCTTGCCAGAGTCGGGCCGGTAGCCTATCGACTCGAATTACCATCCGAACTCAGCGCTGTGCATGACGTATTTCATGTAAGCAACTTGAAAAGATGTCTATCTGACGACAACCTTGCTATTCCCCTGGAAGAAATCCAGCTGGATGAGAAATTGAACTTCATCGAAGAACCGATTGAAATTATGGACCGGAAAGTCAAATTCGTATCCCAATCGTGAAGGTCCGCTGAAACTCTAGCAGAGGTCCCGAGTACACTTGGGAGCGAGAAGATGAAATCAAGCGAAAGTACCCTCATCTCTTTTCAAACTCATTGAGTAACGTAAACTGAAATCCGGGACGGATTTCCCCATTAGCTGGGGAGACTGTGACAAATGGTAATTTTCGCACTTTATTTTAATAATAAATATTTATTTATTATTTCTAAACCGAGCATTTCTATGCATAACTGAACGTTTTTGAGTATTTTTGAGCATTTCGGGAAGCTATCCCGCATACTGTAGCTTACAGTCACTGCTTAAAACTGTCTATTTTTGTCATTAAATGTAAATTATTCTATTTTTGATAGTTACTGACAAGTTTCGTATTTAACTGAGAAGCTTTCTTGCATTTACTGAAAAACAATCCCACACGCGTACCGACACTACAGTATATATGGTAGCAGTCAAATAAATACATTTTTGAGCAAATAATAATATTTTATTATTATTCTGACAAAAACGTCGATAAAAACTTTATTTTGCGTGTACGTGTCCAAAAAGGTCAAAACGGGACTTTACGTTAACATTTAAGCTTAAACTGACACACGATACACCAACGAATAGCAAAATGTTTTCCCTCCCCCTCTTGGCTGAGCCACACCAAAACAAAAGTTTTGATCTTAATTTGATTATGATAGTGGATGATGACATAACTAGTTTGTTTCTTACCTAAAACTTCACACACATTACTTCACACATTCATTTTTACATCCAAGAACTCCCAAAACTCTATCAAATTCTTCAACCATTCGAACCATCAATAATTTCAAGATCTATAAAAATCTAGTGAGTTTTCAAGCAATCGGGGTGTACTTTCAAGTGTTTTGTGACGATCGGAATGTGTCTTGGGTAAATTTGAAGCAATTTGGGTTGTTTTCACTTCTTGTGGGTTTCGACTTTTTACAAAGTATTGTATGGAAACTCACAAACTCAACTAATCTTATTCATTACATGTTATCTTGATGTTTAAAAGTGTTACAAAGTGTTAAATGTATACGTTTTGTTAAATTGAAAAAGCTATGGTTTGGTATATATTTATGTAAGATATTAACAATCATAACACACAAGAAAGATTAAGCAAGAATCGAATTCTAGAGAGAGAAAGAAAGAGATGGGAAACTTCTAGTGAGAGAAAATGGAAGTGTATTAGATTTAGCAAATGAAGTTCCAACCCTTCCCATGGGTGGGAAGGGCTATTTATACAAGACATAAAAACGCCTCTAGTAGGCTATGGACCGGGCTGACAGTAGGTAAAGACCCGACCCGACTCCATGGTGAAATGATATCTAAACTAATATGATTAAACCTACGAGCTACTTAATGCTAATCCATACTCGGGGTGACCGAGTCTTTCATATGAATATTTATATTCCTAACAATCTCCCCCTAAGGGAGGTCACCCCGGAAATTACACTTTGAATTCTAGCATTTAATTTTATGACTTTAATTCTTTAGCTCGTAGTCTTTGATTCTTCAAGGTCTTTAATCTTTGTACTTCAAGCAATGATCTTGCGATTAATGTTCCTTTGGCTTGTGTGATCTTTGAGCTTGCTTTGAGATCATGAGCCACAGTAAATCTCCAAATCATCCTTAGTAGTATTGCCTCCATGTGATGTAGTGACCATCGGACCGTCATGCTCACACTTTTCTGGATCATGATATTTAGCATCAGAGTTGTGGAAGCATTGTTGTAGGTCATTCTGCTATCATGATTTCTTTGAACGTGAGTGTGAAGTGAGCATGAGGTTATGAATTGACATCTCATTGGCCATCAGCTGCAACCGTCGGGAGTTTCTGCAAACAACAGTTAGCAATAAACAAACGAAAGTGTCTTTGTTCACTTTCATTGAATAGGGTTGCAAGAACCACGGTTCCCCGTTAATCAGTATTAATACTGCCTGTGATCAGGTAGAATTCCGAAGAATCTCCTTGACAGGGTTTCGCAGCTGCACTAGCCGTTCTCAAACCGGAGCGTCTCAAAGTAGACAAAGCACGGAGTGAGTGAACCAGTGAATTATGATTCACTGATTAATGAGAAATTGATTTGAAAATAACATTCGCGTATTACTGAATAAAGAGTTTTTGGAATACGACGAAAGTTTTATAAACAACATCAAGTTTCAATCACTAATACTTTTGTTTGAAAATTTATGCACAGTCAATGTGCTCGAAAACAATTGTTGAGCACATCGAAAGGTTTCCCAAGAGTATTCGTCAATTCATTTCCTGGAACAAGTTTGATTCAAATGCGAATCGCCCCATCGTTTCTTTCCAGTTGTCACAAGTTTGATCCATGAAGGATCTCACATGTCACCCACCATGAGCTTGTTTGATGTTGGCTCTAGAAGGATTTCCATCTTCATTGTGAATACTTTACGTATCACTCGGATGTTCTGGCAATACCACAAGGATAATGCGTAGGACTCTTAATATATGTTTTCTTACTTTTCACGGTGTATGAAACAGCAAGCACATTGGAAATGTGTCCTAATGAGATTTATGGATGATCTCTTGGCTCTAGACTCAATAGTGCATTTTGATTTAGTGATCGGAGGCTGGAGAGGACTGCCACCTTTTCAATATCGTCTAACTTAGAGTGAGAAAGACGATAGAAATGTATTGATCTCCGTGACAAATGAAACAAGAGTCCTTTGAGGGACCTTGAGTGGCTAGGGAGGGTTGTGCAGCGTATCACTGGGTCCATGATACTTATCTTCAATGTCAGCAATCAATTAAGTGATACTGACAGCATATGTATTGACCCGGTTTCTGCCTAAAGTGTAAGGAGGGTTTCTTTCTTTTCACCCTTTATCTTTACATTTCTTTTTCATTCTTCAACCCCTTCAGCGCTTACCGAGACTTCATCACTAGTACCTTGTTGGGTTTGTTCCAGTACCAGTTCCATCTCAGTCGGCACTCTTCCCTTATTCTCACTTTTCTCCTTTTTTCATCGTTCCTAAGGACTTCTATTCTAACTAGAGGATTGTCCCTGGGAAGATCCCTTCGGTTCTGGCTGGATCATGGGAACTGATACCTAACCTTACCATCCTTATAACTCCAGTACATTAAATAAAATGGTCGGTCTTTGGTATTCTTCCACAATTGCCATCATAAATCATTCGCTCCCCCTCAATATGTGCATCGATATACGAAAGAGTTTAGCACATATGAGAGAGCCTACACTTGAGTTCAAAAGGTCACATTTTATCAGTTTTCATATTTAAATCACATTCTCTCCCCCGATCAAAAATTTCAAACCTTTTGAGATTTGTGATCCCAATTGATTTAAATAAGTTTAGAAATTATGGGAGAAAATGTGGTCTGATTCAATATATACTGACAATGGAACATTACTATGCTCCCCCTCAATCAATGAGGGAGAATGTTAGTGTCAGAAATGATGAGTTTATAAATGATTTGGAGTTTAGCGAGAAACTCATGAAAAGATTCATATTCTGACACATAACAACACATGTTTATTCGTTACTTGAACCATACAAAGATACCATTTGATGATCTAAAATTTTGAAATCACTCTCCCCCTCAATCGATGACCCGTTTTCTATTTAAAGAGTTGTAGTCATTGATTGAGTGACAAATTTTAAGAAAAACTTCAAGTCTGATTGATTTCCAAAAAAAAATTCATGGTACCACCAAGTTTAGCACAAATACTTTCTTGAAGAATCATAGATGGAAAAGTATTTGTGATGTAAAGAAGACTTTTCTTCTTATACGAGAAATGATGCACTGAAACGTACATCAAGTCGAGGATGCATGGATGTAAAGTAATCCACGCCCGGGAGAAATTAATCACCCGTTGACAGGAACAACCGTCTTTTTGGCGACGTGCTTTCCTCATTATGAAGAACTGGTTGCGTATCTGAAATAATAAAAAACCTTTTAGGCATGTTTTGAAACTTTTTGAACTTCTGCTCGAACTTCATTTAAAGACCCGTGTCATTATTGAATGACATTTCTAGGACCGTAAATGTTATCAATACCAGAAGACATGCCTTGAAAAACTTTTTTTTTGTATTTTCTATTTTTATGATTTTTATGGTTTTTATTGGTTTTATATTTTTCTATTTTCTTTTTATAAAAGTTTTACGAGATTGGAAAAAAAATATTTTTGTGTTTTTATGATTTTATATAATTACAAATGATACGTGAAGAATTATCGTCTTAATTCTTCCTTAGATGGATAAGAGTTCAATCATATCGTTTTCCACCGAATGGTATCGGATTTCCATGTGCATCAAAGTAGCACCATATAGCATGAGTTTGTAGTTGACTTCTTGTCGAAACAGGTCGAGAAGGATTGCCAATCACATTCTCCAATGGATGAGCCTTTGACCACTTGCTGATATAATCAAACGATTGATTGAGCTGATGAGAATTTGATCGAATGACCCTTTGCGAAGATGATTCTCCAGAACTCGAGTCTGGAGTAAAATTATGGAGGAGGGGTTCATTATTGATCTTAGGAACTTGAATTCCTTGAATTTGTTCTTCAACACCTTGATGAATGACTAAATATATAGTT
This sequence comes from Artemisia tridentata subsp. tridentata, assembly GCA_021014915.2. Classification (NCBI taxonomy): domain Eukaryota; kingdom Viridiplantae; phylum Streptophyta; class Magnoliopsida; order Asterales; family Asteraceae; genus Artemisia; species Artemisia tridentata. The sequence continues at coordinate 286,470,187 of CP139505.1, read as the reverse complement.
TCATGTGTTGTTGGAGAAGTACTAACATATGGTACATCTTGAACCATTGTGGTTGATGAAGGAGTACCGGTTGTATCAGCAGATATATGTGCATCAGCGGAACATAGGAGATACAACACTTGAACGAGCTGAAAGTATTCTTCAAACCAATGGTTGAAACATTATATCTTAGTTCTTCATAGACGGCGGAACACTTGATGCAGCAGTTCCGAGAGTGGTCTTCAAGCTTCATTAGATCTTTCAGCTTCCTGACTCTTCTCAGCTGCCATCACTTTACTTGCTGAAGAACAATGTCAGCAAATCTAATTAGGGATTAAATCTGGCTTTTCACTCTCCTCTAATTAGTGCTCTCCCCCAAACTGACAACCTTTCTGGTGAATGCCCTGAATATGAAGAAGTCTTTTGATAGATAATTGCATGTCGTCTTTAGTCATCTAACACGCAGCGGAAAATGTAGAACAGACTGTAGACTCGACCTTCTTCAAGATTGACCATTTGGGGAATAGAATATCAACATCTTCCTCTCACCAAATGCATTCCAGTTATTTTACATATAACAAATTAGCCCGTGACGTATACATGAAATGATAATACCAAAGTAACAAGTTGAAACACTGATCATCTTGAATTTGTTTCATAAGACATTAACTCCGATCATGTGAACTTGTTGTGCGTCCTTGGTGTACACATTTCTCTCCCCTGATGGTTACGATTAATCAGCCCGTGACGTACACTTGAAATGAAAATACCAAAGTAACAAGTTGAAACACTTATCATCTTTAATTTGTTTCATAAGACATTAAACCCGATCATGTGAACTTGCTGTGCGTCCTTGGTGTACATATTTCTCTCCCCTGATGGTTACGATTAATCAGAATTAGCATAATGATGTGTACATGAAGCATTAACTGGAAGCACTTTATCACTGATTATATCAGCCCGTGAGAAGATGTCGATAAACATCAGGAGTCATCAAATTAAGTGCGGGTCCTGAACTGATTTGTGCAGGAGCCGTATGACCATTTAAAGAAAACAATCAACATGTAGTATATTCACCCTTCTCCCCCTCAAAAATTGCATATGAGGTTTCCATTTTTGATTGAATAAGTAAATAACGATGACTACAGAAAGTTGATTCACTTGATGTCTGAATGAGCATGGGAAAAGCATGAAGCATGTTGATGAGAGTGATCATAAACAAGAAGATTTCTCTTCTTCCGAAGATAACGCGCACTGAGGCGTACACCTTTCTTTTCTTAGAGGAACGGGGCCTGTAGTGTTGTCTGCAGACGTCATTTTGTTGTTGAAGAACGAGGCCTGAACTGATGTGAACAGACGTCATATTTCGCTGAAGAACGAGGCTTGAACTGATGTGTTCAAACGTCATATGTCATGTTCATCAAATTTGAGTTTCTTGAACCCCTAATTTATGAGATATCAGTCTTTTCGGCAACCAAACTCTGAGTCTTTTCTTAATAGGAGTGAACGATGTACCTGCACTTAAGTAAAGACTACATGCACTAACATTAAGAGTTTGTTTGCATTTATATAGGTTAGTGATATCAGCATCTAAACCAGTTGGGGTTTCACTGTCAACCTTGGTTTTGCAATCAGTGAACATCTTTCTAGTAGGTATCCATCTAAGTCTAATCGTTTTGAAAATTCTACCCATGGGTACCCACCTAAGGTTAGATCTAGGAGATGTTTTCCTTTTAGGTGCAGCGGAATGAGATGTAGGAGCATCACTTGGTTGAGAAATCCTATGTCCTATATTGATCCACTTCTTAGGTTTCGGAATCTTGTCTTTAGGTTCAACGGGTTTGTTTTTACTTGTCATAGTGGATTGTAGGGGTGAGCGTGGGGCGGTTCGGTGCGGTTTTTGGTAAAAACCACCCCGCACCGCAAAATGCGGTTTTTAAAAAATGAGAATCCACATCCGCGCGGTTTTTGTGGTTCCGGTTTTTTTGGTTTATGCGGTTTTGCGGGTTTTTGCGGTTTTTATGTTCAAAGTTTTTTTCCGTTTTTTTTCTCTCCTTGAAATTATAATTTTTGGCATATATTACCTAAAAAACTTAGAGGATAATTAACAATTAAAATGTGTTTGAAATAATTTATTATAAAAGTATAAACAAAATCATTTTATCATAAAAAAATTATAAATTTTAGTGTGTTATTGTAAAACCCTAAAATTACCATAATCTGAAATGCCCAAAATACCCCTCTAATTTGAAATTTTAAGAATTTATAAAATAGAACATATGAATATTATTCAAACCTAATCTAAAGTAATTAAATCCAAGTACCTAATAAAATTTAGCAAATAAAACTTTACATTATAATTAAAATCACAAAACAAATATTCTCAATATCTAGTCTAAAATTTTCGACATGCTATTATGTCCAGTATACAATTCGGCTAAGTAAATCAAGAAAGGATAATCATGCATTGAATTTGAATGATATCACAATCCCTTAAAATTTGGTCTTTCCTTGTTTAACTCAATCACAAAAACATGGTTTTCTCAATCCTTATATACCGAACATTTTTTTTTTACATTAAAAACCCTAAAAACTCCATTCCAAAGACTCGACTGCTGCTGCTATTTTATTCCTGCTGTTCGGTTCTAAATCAAGGAAAAAAGGAGGTTTTCGTGTGACTTTCAGACGTATTGTTTCCTGTTCAAAGTGGTGTATTGATCGAGGGTTTTTGGAAGCTATTCGAAAGGTGTAGCTAAGGGTTTTCGGCTGGAAAATTCTGTGGTTGATCGATCCTTGTTTCTTCCTCTTTTGATCACGCAACAAGGGTAACTCGTATCATCCTTGTTCAATACCACTCTTCTTGTTTGATTCTTGTTCATTTCTTTGTTATTCTTGTCGATCTATATCACATAAAATCATATAAGAAAGTTACATGAAATCATAAGTGATCTACATAAAATAATGACATGGAAGAAAACCCTATGTAATCGATCTGTTGAGGTTGTTTTGTTTCGAGTTGATATGTACATGTTAACACACTTACGGGTCGATCTATGGTTGCTTTGTATCCTGTATAATTGCTTTGTGTCAATAGAAAATAGTTGGAATAATAGAATATAAACCGATTGCATAAAATCATAAACCTAGTTACTGTCCAGGAATTTAGGTCAAATTGATCTGATTGGATCTTGATGATAGTAACGTATTTTTGAGTGATACTTGAGTCTAAAATTAATTTTAAGAAAAGAGCTTTCTGAATATATAAGCCTTGTAATTTTTAGAAGTCGGGAAGATATACTTTTTGATTTTACAAGTTCAAGTGTCAAAACTGAATTCGGGTGTCTGGAAAATCAGTCCGTGTTTTTTATTTTTAATTTTCAAACCATGTCGAATTAGAGGATAAAAATTGTCAAGATTCATATTTCATATGTTTAGTAATTAATGGAATTGTTTTAGATTTTTCTAAATTATTTTGATGGGGTAAATAAATACAAACTTTTCGTATGTATAATCTGATCAGAAATCTGGACGAATTAACTTGTTGGAATTTTAGACCATAGTTACACTAGCTAATAAATTCTAGAAAAATTCTTGTGGGTTCTAAAGACATTAAAGTATATGTGTGAATTTTTGTGAATTTTACTTTTGGGTTCTGATGTGATATAAAAATTCGACAAAGTGGGATCTGTTCATATATAAAAGCTGAGAAAAGTTTAAAGGCTAAAAAGGGGTTATTTGTGTAATATTTAACTTAAGGGTTGAACTTGTCATTTTCTAAACTAAAGGACTAAACTAGTGAAACCATATAACCTTATGGTAATTACATTTCACACCCTAATCTTACAATAATTGCATAATAATCCCTAAACTTGTCATATTTGCATAATAAACCCTAAAACTTGTGAACCTACTATATTAACCTTAAACTTATGTAAATATCTTTGTGAACCTTAAACTATTAATATTGTCACATTTGATACTTTAAACTTATTAAATGATAACCTTGAATGATAATGACTAATGTTTCTTAATATGGAAACTTACTAATTCGGGGAACCTGCTAAAAATAGAAAGTTACTTAAAACGGTTAACTTACTTAAAGTGAAAACTTGCTAAAAATAGAAAGTTACTAAAAAGGGAAAGTATACTAAAAGAGTAACTTAATTCAATTAGACTTAAAGTAATATGTGGTTATTAATCTGTATAGGTTCCGTGAAGCGGGAGTGATCTTGTGCCTTGTGATTCATCTATTTCTGGTTTGTTTTTGCTGTTGAATAAGGTACAGATATTCTACCCTTTTTTAGTAAGGGTGCTTTCATTCTCATGACTTTTTGATCTTGATTCATTATAAGATTCCCTAAGCCATTGCTATGTTCCCTTATACTTTGATTCGTTCTTCATGTTCCATTTACATCTTTTTATATTAGTCTGATTATGATCTGAGCCTTCTTATTATGGCTTTCCTATGTGATCTATGCCTTTGCCATGCTTCCCTAGAATTATGAACTATTAATTATGAACCTTGCTATGAAACTTATGGACCTTTGATATAATACGACTTTTAAATCCTACAGTTTGATACCCGAGCCACTTTGTTTCCTAGTCATGGGGGTTCCATGGCCGTGTCATTGATGCACCAATGGCATGACTCTAGTGTGGTCGAGTGATGTTCCACACCGTCCCTTTTCTGTTATTTATTATGAGCTCAATTATTATATATTGTTTGGCCACTAATATCTTTGCAGGGGCGTATGGATGCATCCTAGGTACGTTTTGTGTATGCTATGTTTTGATCGGTTTGGTGTTTGATGTTGGGTGCAATCCACGTCTTCACATTTTGGGAGCTGATCACTCCAATAGTTACTGAGGACTCCCCTCCTTTTTACTTTTGGTATTCCGAGGTCACCCCTCCGAATCCAATGTTACTATGATATGATTTGATATGTCTGGGCTCGTGGTAGATTACTGACATTTTTCTTACTTCTGATATCCTTTTTGTTTATACCTTATATTTTCCCCAATGCACCATACTTATATGTTCGTTCCTTATCTTTTGTTTCGTTTATATATATCTGTTCACTGGGCTTTTTAAGCTCAGCCGCATTTCTTTTCCTGCGGCAGGTATTTAAGCTAGGAGCTGGGGATTGCTTTGGGTTGAGAGTTGAGCTTATGGAGACTTTACCCTAGTCATCTTAGTTACCATTAATTTATGTTATGACTTTATTAGACTTGGATTTCATTGTTCTTAAATTTGAAGTATTTCTTTTTCTCTTGAACTTATGTATTGGTTTAAGTCATGTTGACTTAACTCCTTTGATTATTTAATGTTTAAGACTTTCGCTGTTTATTATGTACGCTTTGATATGTCACCATAATGTGATACTTCTACCCTTGTCGGATTGGGGTGTTACAGTTATTCTAAAAAATAAAAAATAAAAATATATTTAAATATGATATTGCGGTGCGGTGCGGTTATTTTGGTGCGGTTTTTCGGTGAAAAACCACCCCGCACCGTAAAATGCGGTTTTTTCTAATTTCAAGAACCGCACCGTCGGTTTTTGTTGTGGTGCGGTTTTTGCGGTGCGGATTTTGCCCTTTTTTTACGGTTTGCGGATTGCGGTGCGGTTCCTGCTCACCCCTAGTGGATTGTGCCTTTGCACCTGAATTCACCTTTTGAAGATATTTTGAAACACAGACATCATGATTAGCTTGAAAGATTCATTTCTGACATGTAGGACAGACAAATTCAGCACTTTTGTTGAAAACAGAAAGTTCGGCTTTGTCCTTACACGCGATTGAAAACTGTTTTGTTTTTGAAACAGACTTTGAATTACTAGATTGGGCTTCTCTGTGCACATCTTGATTGTTTAAGCAACTACTCTTAGATGCTAGCCAATTCCTATTTGTTTGTTGAGTGCTCATAGGTTTTGGTTTGCTACTACTAGTAGTGTTCTGTAATACCATGGAAGGCATCATACGAGGTTTAGAACCTAGAATTCCGTCATTTTGTGATAGTGCATTTTTCCTAGCTTTTTCGAGACCATAGTTCTTGTACATGTCATTTATGCGATAAGACTCTTTACTTTTAATGCACGGTTTAGACACAATTTTTGAACTAATCCAAGATAGGTCAGGCATAATCACATGTTGAGGTGTAACACCCCAACCCGATAAGGGTAAAGATGTCACAACGATGGTTTCATATCAGAACAAACATAAGCATTAGACATAAATAATACAATAGAAATTCAAGGGTTACAATGGAAACTCTGAAACTACAAGGTTACAATACAATAACTCTAAATCTAAATATAAATTCTTCTAATAATCTTCCATAGCTAGTAGGGTCTTCTAAAATCTCAAGTACTCTCCACTCATACCCAGCATCCAAACTAAAACCTGCCGCAGGAAAAGAAATGCGGCTGAGCTACGAAAGCTCAGTGAACAGATATAACGATACAAAGCAGTAGTAAAGGGATAGTGAAGTAAAGGAAATAATACAAGGTGTAACATGATTAAGAAAGAAACGAGAAAGGTTATCAAGAATTGGTTACAAGGTCTAAGTGTAAAGAAAACCATAACCCACCACCAGCCCAATGATCAATTCAAGTCAAGTCAAGTGTCAAATCGAGCATAGGTTATAGGGTAACAGAAACAGAAATCCATTACGAGCCCAGAACATATCATATCAAGTCAAGCAAAGTGTACGGAGGGGTGACCTCGGTACCAAGTACAATATGAGGGGATACCTCCAAGGGTTGGAGTCGCGTGCTCCCAAGAGTGAATGACGTGTATCGCACACACCCATCATGTCACTAACAATACAAGTAATCAAGTCAAGTCAAGTACAAATCCAAATCCAAATCTAGGATGCATCCATGCGCCCCTGTAGGCTGCCACAATGTCTTCATCTATGCACAAGTCAAGTATCAAGTCATGGCAGGGACGGGATAGGTAATCACTTTCCTACCCAAAAGTTAAGTCATTGGTGCATCAATGACAAGGACATGAAACCCTCATGCCTAGTATGGCTTGTAATCTCAAACTGTGGGTCAAGGTCAAGGCCAAGTGTACAAGTCAAGTTCAAGTTTTATCAATGGGTTCAAGTCAAGTCATATATCAAGGGTTTCATATCAATGTATCAGGGTTCAAGTTAAGAGATCGTAGCAATTGTTCATAGTAAAGGTTCAATTTAAGAGTTCATTTGAAAACAATCATTTTAAAATAGTTTCCATAAAATAATCTTTTAAAATGGCTTTCATAAAAATAGTCTTTAAATTAGTTTTCAACGAGATAGTTTTAAAAATGGTTTTCTTAAAACATTTCTATAAATAATTTAAAAAGGTTTTCTCATCCCGCTATAATCTCAAGTATCTCAAGGTTCAAGTCAAGGTTTATGGCAAGGTTCATATCAAAGTTCATAGCAAGGTTCAAGGCAAGGTTCAGAACAAAAGGTCAAGGCAAGGGTTCAAAGCAAAGGTTCAAGTCAAAGGAATCATATCTAAGGTTCATAATACAAGGGGAACATAGAAATGGCTTGGGAAATCCTAAACGAATCAAAACAAGAGATTAAGAGAAACGAAGGCTCCTTACAAGAAGGGCAGAATATCTGTACCTTAGCGAGTGAATGGAAGCAAACAAATGGATGAACACAAGGACACACTGTCACACCTCTTCAACGAATCTACATAGATGGTGATTCATAATATACTTATTAGCTCATTTAAGTTCATAACGGATTTTAAATACTTGTTACTAATCACATTCTTATAGTTAGGGTTTATTAAGTAATTATAAATAGTTTAGGGATTATAGTGCAATTATCGTAAGATTAGGGTATGAAACATAAATATCATAAAGTTACATGTTTTAACAAGTTAAACTCTTTTAGTTTGAATAATGATAAGTTCCACCCTTAAGTTACACAATAAATCCTTATTTAGCCCTAATTAACTTCTTATCAGCTTTTAACCCTAAACAGACCACACTTGATCGAATTTATGAACCATATTAGAACTCAGAGATAAAATCCACAAAAATTCCCAGAGCTACCCCAATGTCTTGAAAACCCACACTAATTTTCCTAGAATTTATTAATTAGTTTAACCCCATATGAAAAATACCACAACCTGGACTACTCAGAAAACATGTCTGCTGTAACACTCAGAAAGTAACCACTTCATTTACCCACCAATACCTCCAGGAAAAATCTACAAAAATTCATGACACTACTAAACATATTGAAGTCACATACTAGAGAATTTCATGACCTAACTCCTCATGGTTTGAAAATGAAAAATCGTCAAAACGGACTGATTTCCAGACATCCGAATTCAGGTTTGACACATGAATTTCTAAAAATCAAAAAGTTGCCTTCCCGACCTCTAAAAATTACAAGGCTAATTTTCCCAGAAAGCTCTTTCATTTAATTTAATTCTAGACTCAAAAAGCTCCCAAAAACACTTAGTTATCATCAAGATTCGATCAATTAAAGTCGGACTAATTTCTTGATCAGAAACTGGTTTCAATTTTGACCATAACATCACGTAATTTTGCATCCTAAACACATCCACGCCCCTCCTAATTCAATTGATCAGTAGATTAACATCCTATTAACATGTTCTAAACATCCCATATCAAATTACTCATGAATTATATCAAAACCCTAATTACCAATTCATTACTTCATGTAAATTTTATGATTTTATGTGACTTTTCTTCTTATAATTTTATATGTATGACAAATCGAAAAGAACAACAAGCAAGACCACTACGAACCTGTTGTAGGACCACCAAATAGAGTACACGAAACCCTCCTTGCTGCCTTGATTGGATCGAACAGAATGAAAAGAAGAGTAGCAGCAATAGTCGATCTATGTAGAAGAGTTTTTAGGGTTTTCAATAAAAAAAAACTTCGGTATTTATTAACTTTAGAAGAACCGAATTTTTGGAATAGGATAAATAAGGGAGGACCAATTTTAGTGGGATTGGGATACCATTTAATTTCAACGCATATCTTTTCCTTTTTCCTTTTTTTTTTTTTTTTTTTTCTTGATCGAAAATATTAAAGTGTGTGTATATAATCATTTATTTTGTGATTTTACATTATAAGGTAAAGTATTTTATTAGCTAAATTTTATTAGGTAGCTTAGGATTTAATTATTTTAGATTAGGTTCAAATAGTATGTCTTTTGTTCTATTTTATAAATTTTTAAAATGTCAAATTTAGAGGGTTATTTTAGTCATTTTGCACGTTTTCAAATTTCAGGAATTACATTTTTCTTAGTCCAAGAATGTGGAGTGACTGGTTCTGTTAAATTAATTTTCTCTACAACTTGGGAGGCAAACCGATATTTTGAAAGTTTAGGTCGTTCAGATTTAAATGCAGTTGGTTGTTTAACCACTGATTGTTTTCTGATAGGTTGTAGAGACGATTTCCCCAAGACTGATGGTTTTGCAAACTTAGTATCTACGCTCTGGATAGTCAATCTTCTTAATTTATTTTGCAATGCAGCATGTGCAAACACCTTTGCTTGAATTTGACCTTTTAAAAGATCATTTTCCTTAACTAATGTATCCATACGTTTACATTGTTCATTAAAAAAATTGACCATTGTTGCCCGAAGTTAGAGATTCGTTTTGCAATTTAAGTTCAAGAGAGATACAATGTGCCTCTAGTTTTGAAAAATCTTTATGAAACTGGGCAATGGTCTTTTTGAGACAAGTATTTTCAAACTCGAGAGTTTGGCTTGATGGTACATTTGTTTTGTTTACATTTAATGGATCAAACAAAGGTTGTTTGACAAGATGTTGGTCAACATTCTGATCAACCCCTCCTTCATTTTTGAATTTAGGTTGTTCAGTAAGTTGACGATCATGAGCAGATATATCATGATTGACAATTGATTGTACCTCAGCCATTGGTTCTTTGTCAACGATGGGCTCTGTGTCATAGGTGGGTTTGATATCTGCACAATCAGCATCTGTATCATTCCCCGATCTGCTGCTCTCATCCTCAACCATTGGCTCATTGTCAAATATGGGCTCTGAGTCATGAGTGGGTCTGATATCTTCACAATCAACATCTGTATCATTCCCTGATCTGCTGCTGTCATCCTGTATTTCCAACTTTGTCCCACTGCCTTCTGTGACAACACAACTAGCATCCAATGCTTTACTCGAATCAACCTTAATCTCTCTTGATTGCATCCGTCTTTCATTTATCTTGATGTCATACTGTCGTTTGTGTTGTGCTCTTTCATCAATGTACTTCTTAACATTGCCCATGTGTTGGAGCAGTGTTTCTCTGAACATGTTTATTTCGATTCCAGTGTAATTAGCAAAGCACTTTTCTGTCATTTGACTGTCATAATCCCAAGTGTATTGCGAATCGATGAATGATTGAAATTGTTTGTTGATCACCCAAAAAGCAGCCATGGATCCATTTTCATGAACTTCTTCTAAGTCAAGTTGTTGTTCTAGTTGATCCAAGTTCAGGAACATTGTGCCTGTGAAGGTCTGAACGTCTTGACTAAAGAGTGATGGAAATGCTCATTCGAATGCTCCCATGGAGCTAGGTCTTTCTGAGAGAAGCATGAGATGTGAATGAACTAGTCGATAATATTTCATGCAACTTTCCTTTGCATTATCTTGCATTTGTTGCAACTGATGCAACTCTCTCTCTTGTGAATTCGAGCACAAAGATTCCATATTAGCAATATCTGACTCAAAATCATTTGTCAGTTGTACTTTGTTGGGAATCTTATGTTCATCGATCATGTCGTACAATTTCAGTACCTCAGCTATGACTGAATCCGAAGTGTTTGACATGATATGAACGTGTGTTAGACCCGTTCCCCGGGTAGTGGGACCCCACCCTAGATGAAAGTTGACCCGAGCCTAAGTATGTTTGACTAAGGATATGTGGTTTTCTGATGAGGCCTAGATGCGGCGCATCTAGGAAAGTTCATGCGGCGTATGGTAAGAAGGGAATGTAGAACCGACTTATTATTGCCCATGCGCCGTATTGGAGAAATAGATACGGCGTATTCAAGGGGTAGCATGGATGCGGCGCATCTAAAATATAGATGCGGCGCATCGACCTTAAATAAGCAGAAATGACAGAAATGCCCTCCCAGCTAATTTATATGTGTTAGGCTCTAGACATTTCCACACAATTCTTGTGTGTTCTGTAATGTCGAGAGAGAGAGAGAGAGAGAGAAGAGAAATGGAGCTTGGATGATGAAATGATGATGGATTAATGGTGATAATTCAAGAATGAAGTCTATAGCTTGTCTTAGCATGGTTATCAAGTAAGTATTGATGTTTAATTAGTGTTTAATTGATAATTAAGAATCTAGGGTTTGTGAACCCTAATTTGGGATTAAAGGGTAAATGGTGTTTTAAGATAATTAAGAAGTAATGATGGTTATGTGATGAGTTTTAATGGGTTTAAGTTGATAAATGATGGGATTAGCTATCATATAATCAATATATGATTATATGATGATTAGAAGTGTTAAAGGTTAGTTATGGTGGTGTTAACCATGAGTATAGCTAATGATTATGTATTATATGTTATGTATGATTATGTGCTTTAGGATGCTTATGGGGATGATGATGATGATGAAAGAGTATGATGATGATGATGTCCTTGTGATGATGTAGCTTGGATTAAGGTAAGTAAACCGGTATAATGTAAAGTTATAATGATTTTCATACATTATGTGTTATGTGGCTAATGTGTTAAGATGTTGGTTGTTTAGCATAATGGTAGACTTGTGTAAGAGAATATAGGACTAGTGGATGTGTTAGTTAAGAGTGACTTAAGGAAAGAAGGATGGTTATGGCCTAAGTAATTAAGGTATGTGGTTATGCCCAATGTTGTGGATTGATGGTTGTGTAATATGTAATGTGTTGAATGAAGTATAATGATATATTATGTCCGCTTTACTTACTAAGCATTCGTGCTTACGGTTTAAGTGTTTAATGTTTTGTAGGCGAAAGTGTTGAGATGAAGGCTTGGATAAAGAGTAAGGTTGGATATGCGGTTGGTAGAAGAATGGGTAAGAAATAGAGCTAGGTAGAATACCGAGCTCAATGTCAAGTTTGTACCCCCGCAAGTCAAGTTATGTTTTATAAAGTGTAGTCAAGTGGTAAATTGTATGCCAAGTCTTGCATAACGAATTGGAAGTCATTTGACGAGTCTAAGTATGTTTTATGTGAAATCGAGTAAAGTTAAGGGGTGTTTGGATTAGTGTCCATTTGTACCCATTTTGGAGTCAAACGGGTCAATTGCCGTGTTTTATAGTTTGATATGGTTTTTAATGCTATTGGAGTGTTTTGGCACAAGTTATAGAGTTGTATAAAGGTGTCATAGTGTATTTGAGGTGTGTTGGGTTTATGCAGGCCTTCCTGCTGATGTTCTGTGTCAAATGGGTAGATGCGGCGTATCTAATATGGTAGATGCGGCGTATCAGAAGTTTAATGCGGTGCGGCGTATCTAATATGGTAGATGCGGCGTATCAGAAGTTTAATGCGGTGCGGCGTATCTAATATGGTAGATGCGGTGTATCAGAAGGTTCAGGTGATGCGGCGTATCACTTTAGGTGGATACGGCGCATGGTCTGATACGGCGTATCCCTCAAAGGGATACGGCGTATCTGTGGTCTGAAAGGTTGTTTGATTTTGTTATACAATTTATCATGAAATGTTTTGAAAGGTGTTCGAGTATAGGTCCTTGTAAAGTAATTTAAAAGGTTTAAATGTTATAAGTTGTGGTTAATTAAATGAAGAATTGTGTAAGTCCGGTAAAGTCAAACGTTTCCGCGTCTAAAGTTTAAAGTTTTGGTCTAAGCGGGCACGGGGCGTAACAAATTGGTATCAGAGCTTCGGTTTAAGTGAATTAGGTTTCCTTTAGGTTGCCTAGACTTAAACCACTCATAGAAATGTTGGACGTAGGTGTAAGAAATGCGTAAGGTAAGCGTTTAAGTTATAAGAAGGAATGTGTGATATGTTAAGTGGATCAAAGTTGATGAATAATAAATGTGCCTTAGGTGCTCCGGATTTTGCTTCAGAGAATTCTTCTTTGTCAAGTTGTTGTTCAAGTTGATCTAAATATAGAGTCATTTCGACTGTGAAATCATGAACATCTTGACCAAAGAGTGCAGTGAAAGCCCGTGTGTAACCCATCACGTATTTAGATTTATCAAACAGAACCTTGAGATGTGAATGAAGTAGACAAAAACATTCGATGCGACTTTCCTTTGCATTAAACAGCATAAGTGACTGATGAAGCTCTTTCTATTGTGATTTCGGGCACGAAGATTCCACATTAGTATTATCAGAATCACACACGTACATTTGTTGTCCAGAATTGGAAATCATTTGGTTATCATATGTGTCGTACAACTTGAGTACCTCAGATATTAAGGAATCTGAAGTAGTAGACATGATGTAACCGTGCACGGGATTTTACAATTCTATGATTTAAACCGAGAAATAGATTCTTTCGCGGGATTTTACAAAAATCAAGAATGAACCGTGGAATGATGCTTGATAAGTGTTATGATGAAGGTCTGGTAGACTTGTTGATCTGATTGGTATGGTTGTTGCAAGTTATTATGGCAAAATTTTGGTCTGAAAAACTTAGAAACTCAATAACTTCATTCTGGAGCGATTTCAGGCTTCGAAAGTTGGGTTGAATGAATATATTTATTCAACGTGTCCTTCTCCTCGGTCTCACGGTCGTTTTGACAGGTGTTTCGCTGAAAACGGAGTTACGGTTCAAAAGTTATGGCCGTTTGAAGTTTTGACGTAAAAAGTCAACTTTGGATACAAACCGCCTAGACACAAACCGAGTAGGCACAAACCGAGTAAACTCCTCAGAGACAAACCGAGTCTACTCAAACCGAGTACACGCTGGAGGGACAAACCGAGTAGGCACAAACCGAGTAAACTCCTTAGAGTCAAACCGAGTCTTACACAAACCGAGTAGACTTTTTAGAGACAAACCGCGTCTACACAAACCGAGTAAATTCCTCAGAGACAAACCGAGTCTACACAAACCGAGTACACGCTGGAGAGACAAACCGAGTAGACACAAACCGAGTAGACTTTTCAGAGACAAACCGAGTCTACACAAACCGAGTACACGCTGGAGGGACAAATAGAGTAGACACAAACCGAGTAAATTCCTCAGAGACAAACCGAGTCTACACAAACCGAGTATACGCTGGAGGGACAAACCGAGTAGACACAAACTCCCAAGCATGTCGCTTTCATTGCCTTTTGTCTTTTTGCCTAAACAAGTAATAGGAAAAACCGTATCTGAGAAATGACACAAACCAAGTAAATTCCTCAGAGACAAACCGAGTCTACACAAACCGAGTATACGCTGGAGGGACAAACCGAGTAGACACAAACTCCCAAGCACGTCGCTTTCACTGCCTTTTGTCTTTTTGCCTAAACGAGTAATAGGACAAACCGTATCTGAGAAATGACACAAACCGAGTAAATTCCTCAGAGACAAACCGAGTCTACACAAACCGAGTATACGCTGGAGGGACAAACCGAGTAGACACAAACTCCCAAGCACGTCGCTTTCACTGCCTTTTGTCTTTTTGCCTAAACGAGTAATAGGACAAACCGTATCTGAGAAATGACACAAACCGAGTCCAAGAATTCGTCCCAAGTACACAAACCGCTGCCAAGAACACTACAACAAATACCCACGAATTGTCCCAAAATCACCACACCGTTCTTAGATCTGTGAATCCAAACACCAAATACCACTCTAATACTATTCTTAAGCTAGAAAGTACAAAGTAAAACAACTTCTAATCACTAAACAAAGTACAAAATGAAATTTATGCTACTAATCAAACCGAACCAAAAAAACTTAAAAACTACAAATCGAACCAAGAAAAAACCTCAAGAGCTACACAAATACAAAGTAAAACAACTTCTAATCACTAAACAAAGCACAAAATGAAATTTATGCTACTAATCAAACCGAACCAAAAAAAACTTAAAAACTACAAATCGAACCAAGAAGAAAAACCTCAAAAACTACACAAATCCGTGAATACCAACTCTCATGGACCTAACCTGGCTCTGATACCAATTGTAGGGTATTCACAATGCAAGAAACACTAGTTTGAGGCTAAGTAATGGATCGATTGGCTAAGAACTAGAGAGAGAAAGTGATGGGAACTTCTAAAGAGAGAAACAATGTGTGTATTAGATTAGGATAATGTGAAGTTCCAACCCTTCCCTTGTGTGGGAAGGGGTATTTATACTTACAATATATTATGCCCCTAGCGGGCTGTAGAGTGAGCTGACAGAGGGTAAAGACCCGACCCACTCCACAATACTAATAATAATAACTAAGCTACTAATAATATTACTAATAATCCTACACGAATATATATAAGCCTACGAGCTATATAAATGCTAATTAGATGCTCGGGGTGACCGAGCCTTCATCTGAATATTCATATTCCTAACACCCACGACACTCGTGATTGCATGGAACTCCCCGAACAAGCTTTTGTAGACTACGCATCCTCGCGTACCGACGGAGCGGGAGACAAGTGGTACACTTTCAAACCCGAGCCAAACCATTACGGTGATACATACAACCCTTCATGGAAAAATCACCCGAACCTTAGGTGGAAACAAAACCAAAACGCACAACAACCCAATTCTTCCAACCCACCTAATCGTTTCCAATCAAGCGGTTCCAACTCGAACCGTACTTTCAACAACAATCCTTCCGGCAATGGTAGTACCAATAACTTTGAAGGATTGATGTCTCAATTTATGGCATCTCAAGAAGCTCGTTTAGCCAAGTTTGAAGCCGATTTCAAACAAAAACAAAGCGAGATGACCAATAAGATTGACACCTTGTTGAAAGCCCTCAATGACCGAGAAATGGGAGCACTCCCTAGCAACACGGTCAAGAACCTGAAACTAAACGTCAACGCTATTTCATCGGTTTCGTCCCCTAGTTCTTGTCCACAATATTATTCGGTCAATTCCATGAGCACGTGTTTCAAACAAACCCAAGTCGTTCCAAATGACCAAGAAGTTATGACATCCAAATTGGTCAACAACATAGTTGAAACACCTCCCACTCAAAACCTTGACGAAGAATTCAAGGAGCTCCACCTTGAAAGTCCGGTTGTTGATGTGTTGGATGAGAAGAAGCTCAAGTTAGGCGAAAAAGGAACCGCCTTCGTTCAAAACAAACTACCTAAGAAGTTAGATGACCCGGGCTTATTCGTTCTACCTTGCAAGATCGGTAATTCGGAGGCTTATGACACATTAGCCGATCTTGGATCAAGCCTTAACCTACTTCCGTTACCTCTCTACACCTCTCTAAAACTAGGAAAACTTGAAGAAACCGAGGTGATAATAGGTTTAGCGGATGGGAGTGTTGCTTACCTGGTTGGAGTAGTTAAGGACGTGTTAGTACACATTGGAAAACTAACCATTTTAGCCGATTTCCACGTCCTTGATATGGTTAGCGACCCTACATGCCCCTTGTTGATAGGTAGAGGATTTTTGGCGACCGCTAGTGCTATGATTGATTGTAAGGAATCTAAGATAGCGGTAGGAGAAGGAGATACTTGGTCAGTCTATGATGTGAAGAAACATGCTTATGATACTAGTGATGAACCGACACCCCATTGGTTAGAGTTGAATAGGAGACCATCTAGATATGGACCTTGGATAGATAGAGGCTTCATAGGACCCCAACGCCCATTTTACCTAGAAGAGGACTTTGTGAACCGAACACATACGGTAGAACAACTCTTGGCTAGGGACACCGAATTGGATCCATTTGAAGACCCTCTAGTTTTTAGAAGGATGATTGAGTTCCTAGGAGTTTTGCCAATTAACCTAGGAATGAATAAGTGGACTTGTGAGGAAGACGATCATAAGTGGAGTTGGGACAAACCACCCAAAGATGGAGATGGGTCATGGCATATTAAGATGACACTGTATGACCCGGATGGAGAGAAGTTTGAAAAGATATATCGTACTAAGCGGACCAATAGGAAACTTCAATCCAAGCTTAACCCTAAAGACGTCCTCGATGACGAGCTCACTTATATAGGGTAGAGTGACTTTGAGTCTAGCTACAAGACTCGTTAATAAAGAAAAGCGCTTCTTGGGAGGCAACCCAAGCTTTATTTGCTTTGTGTGTTTATTTGTTTGTTTGTTTGTTTTTATTTGTTTCCGTATGTGTGTTTAATTTTTATTCTTATTGATTCATGTTCAAAAGTAATTTGTGAAAATGCTTTATTTTGTTTTTAACTTCGTCTTAACTACATATAAAGGTATTTTGCAAAAGATAAGTGTAAGGGAAATCTAAATTGGTTTATTAGAACACATATGAACATGAATCGTAATAATATTAAATTAACATACATATTAGTGTGTGTTTGAGTCAAATGCTTGTATCGAGTCATAATGATGTTTTGCAGGATTTCCAGGAAGTAAGGTAAAGGTTTTTCCAGAAATTTTCCGGAAACTTAAAATGAGAATTTTTGTCAGGTCATTTCTGACGGCGTCAGGGTTTATAACCTGACGGCGTCAGATTTAATTTTCAGAAATTTTTGAAAGTTTTGTTTTTAAAAAAGTTTTTATTAAATCTCCAACTTATAATCTCCAGGAATCTGCAAAATTATCATTCCACAAGCATTATATCCTTATATATAGATTTATCCCGCCGATGTTATGCAGGTTTTCGTGTTTGTTTTCTCAGGTTTAACAGGTTATTTCGGACAAGGAAATGTTTTGAATCAAGCTTATGGCGATGCATTAGTCATGGAGCTTCAACATTACTTTGGAAGAAGATCTAACCGTGTTACTTCATTATCCACCGAGCGAATCAGGGGAGTATTTGATTTCATTCTTTTACTTTATGCTTTTACATCTTGTTATTTGAACATTGGGGACAATGTTCATATTAAGTGTAAGGGGGGGGGGGTAAAAGTACGATTTTAGAGAATGCTATTACGCTTGATTTTTGTTTGTTTAATAGTAGATGTGTAATAAAACTGAGAGAAATACTTGTTAAGGTAATTTTAGTGCCAAATTTAAAATTTTTTACAACATATAGGAGTGAAACTTTGATCTTAATGAGCGTCTCACGGATAGGAGTTATATGACTAGTACAAAAAACCGTACCACTAAAAAATTTTCCACCCCCAAATATGTGAGGTTCGCCCCTAGAATTGGTAGGAAAAGCATTTATGCTATGATGTGTGTACCGGTAGCACTTAGATTCTAGAACTTGCGTTAGGACCATTCCGAGGCCACAAGTGAGACTACATTCGTGTAGTTAGATTTACTACATGATAAGAGGCATTAGGATTAACCCATTGTTTTACACCTGTGTTTTTGTTATAATTACATTGGCTACATTGGTCAAGTAATTCTCCCACACCCTTTGCGTTGTACTCATTTTTAGTACACGATACCCCTAGTACACCCTCAGAGCCTATCTTTTCGTTTCGACCTTTAAGCATTTTACTTAAAGGAAGAATTTGTTTACACCCCACTAAAATGTACACCCAAATCGCCTTAGCTTACCTTGTATGCACTCATTTTTAGTGCATTATTGTTACAACATTTGTTTAAACCCAAGTTAATTATCTAGTTGATTACATGGTTGCTAAGTCGAGTCATATCCTTGTACATATTGTTTTGGGACGATTGGGACTCATGGGTAAAGTACTAGTGTAATGGAGTAATGGGGAAGAACATCATTTATTACCCCCATATGTGCTAAATATTTTAAAAGTACTCCAACTTTTTCAATTATCTTAATTCGAGTCATTAGAATAGTTAATTGTAAAGTTATGTAAAAGTTCAAGTGTAAAGGGAATGCAATGCCCCTATGATGTATTATTTTGGATGGTAGGGCAAGAGTGTATGCAAAAAAAAAAAAAAAAAAAAAAAAAAAAAAAAAAAAAAAAAAAAATCGAAAAAATCAAGAAAAATACAAAAAAATGAGAAAAAGAAAAGTAGAAAAAACATACGGACTACCATCCCGTTTCATTTTATGTTTATTTTTATGTTTTTGTTATTTTGTTATTTTGTTTCTAGCTTAAGATTGAGTCGAGTCTTGGCGTAGCAACATTGTATAGTACATGTAATTAATCAAGATCTTTAACTCGCCACCAGTAAAATATCCTTTATCCAACAAAACCGTGTTTTCCTTTTCCCTACACCTAACGTTATAACCCATGTAAAAGCCCTCTTTGATAGTTTATCTTAGGTGCTTACGCCTAGTGGAGGAGGTTTTCGATCCTTTCCTAAGCCTATGGTAATCTATTTGCTATGACAGGTAGTGAGAGATATTATCCGTTTTCATTTATGAGATTTATTTTGATGACACTTAAGAGATGTGAGTATCTAAACACTACTTGTGAGGTGCTAGTTTATAATCTCCGTGCTTATTATGATTGAAGTAGAACGATTATTTGTTGTAATTACTTTTATGTTTGCATTAAATGACCCCTAACCTGTATTTTGATTAGAATAAAAGCGCATTTGCTTGAGGACAAGCAAATCTCAAGTGTAAGGGTATTTGATGAAGCGAAAAGTGTACCGCTTTTAAGGGGTCATTTAAGCCCTAAATCGTATTTATTTGATCAAATATTGCCCTAAATCGTTCCTTTTGTCATTTTAGGTACTTTTGAGGAGAAATCTGGAAAAGGAGGCAATTTGGACGTTTTTGGAGCATAAAAGTGAAGAAAACGACAAAGTCTCAAAAATCGGCTAAAAGTTACCTTTGACGGCGTCAGATTTTACTCTGGACGGCGTCATGGCTTGGCAAGAAAAGGTGGACGTGAAATTTACTCATGATAAGCCAGTGAAAATTGCATGTAAATTCTGACGGCGTCACGCTTTAACCTGATCAAGGGCGTCACGGCTTAATTCAAAGAGGGACGGCGTCACGTTCAAGGTCTGACGGCGTCAAGCCTTGATAAGCCAGAACGGATTTTGGAAAGCTAAAGAGGGACGGCGTCAAGAAGGTCATCCGGGAACCCTAAAAGCGGCGAGGTGACGGCGTCACACTCCATAAGGTGACGCCGTCAGATCCAAAAGTCTATATATAGTTTTCTAATTTTTTGTCAAGAAAGAGAGAGCTTAGTGTGGAATTTTTGGGAGAAAACCCTAAGACGATTTTAGCATCTTTTTCAAGGCTTTTTGCCTTGAGATCTTCCATGTTACATTGAAAGATAAGTTATCAATTAATCATTCAATATGTCTATGTGTTGTTTGATTTTATCTTGTTCTTGTCTTTTGTTTAACATGTTAGGCTAGATTTATCTTGTGTTTGCTTAGATCTAATGAAACCTAGCTATTGATTATTGGTTATTAGTGTGTTATTAGTTGTTTTGGATGATTGTTTATCTATGTTAGGCTTAAGAAAACTGGCTAACTTCCTATTCGGTAACTTGCTTGAACGTCTTAAGAAACATGAACCAAATGCGTACTAAAGGTTTTTATGGTTGTATTTAATGCACAAGTGAATTCTAGTGATCCCATGTTAGGAGCTTCCTAGCCGGCTCGACATAGGAGTGAAGTAGGAGCTTGTAGAGTTGGGGAAGTACGTACGCCACCCCACGATTGGTATTAAGGAATACACCCGTCATCCACGCAACTAATACACACTAATCAACCGGTAAAAGATAGTTAGGGAGTAAGGAAATCTAAGTGAACACATTTCTCTACACATAAGTTTTCACCAACTTTTTATTTTCAAGTTATTTATTTTATTTGCATTTGTAGTTATTTGGGTTAGTTGACTAGCAACTAATTCCGCCCACTCCTTCAAACCCGAGATTTTACTTGCTTTCATAAAATTATAAAAACACAAAAAGAATCTTCCTCAACCCTTAGACCTATTAGAGTAGTCTTTCATACCTAACGAACACTATTCCCTGTGGAGAACGATCAATCCCCCGTACTTACCACTACACTATACTACATCGGTCAGGTACACTGCCTGGTGGGGTTGTAAGCCTCTTGAGATCCCTCGAGAGGTAAAACCTGTTGTAAGGTTGCAAAATCACGCATCAAGTTTTTGGCGCCGCTGCCGGGGAATAGTTATTGTTTAGGTTGAATTTTTTACTTTATAGGTCTACTCACTAGATTCCTTTCTAGTGAGATTTTTATTTTCTTTTTCTAGATTTTCTTTAGTCTATCTATTTTCTTCGTTTCTTTGTTCGTAACCATTACCATTCGACATCATGGAAGATGGTAATATCCTTGATCCCAACATCCCACCACCACAACAGCCACCACCACCTCCTAGAGCCCGTACTTTAGGAGAGTATTCCCGTCCTAGCCACCATGGCTATCGAAACACCATTGAGCTCACTCAAGGAGCCAATGTCACACCCTTGCGATCCGACACCATCCGGTTGGTGCAAAGCGGATGCGCATTCCATGGACTTCGATCTGAAGATCCTAATCAACACCTCAAGGACTTTCTTAAAATCGTTGATTCTATAGACCTTGATGTTGCCACTCGAGAGACGACCCGATTGCGTCTCTTTCAATTCTCTCTGCGGGATCAAGCTAGTCAATGGCTAGAACGTCAACCCGCAGGATCCATCACCTCTTGGGATGATCTCACCACTCGTTTCCTTGCTCAGTTTTTCCCACCGGGAAGAACTACCAAGCTAAGGAATGATATCTTGATGTTCCAACAACGTCAAGGCGAAACTCTCTACGAGGCATGGACTCGATTCAAGGACTTACTCCAAAAGGTCCCTCATCATGGCATAGAACTTTGGCTCCAAGTCCAAATCTTCTATGACCATATCAATCTCTACACGAGGCAAACCATTGACCAATCGGCCGGTGGTAAGCTACGTGATCTAAGTGCGGAACAATCATGGGCTCTCCTAGAGGATCTTGCTCTTTATGACAACGAAAGTTGGAGTGATCCCGTGATTTGAATAAAACGGTCAAGGCAATATCTTTGCCTTCGAACAATTCAAGCACTTCCGACCGTAGGATCATAGAACTTGAAGACCAAGTCAAGTTTCTTATGAAATCCTACGAGGCTCCTAAACCTTCAAGCCAAGTGAACAAAATCACTTCTTCATGTGAATTATGTAGTGGTCCCCACGACACTCGTGATTGTAGGGTATTCACAATGCAAGAAACACTAGTTTGAGGCTAAGTAATGGATCGATTGGCTAAGAACTAGAGAGAGAAAGTGATGGGAACTTCTAAAGAGAGAAACAATGTGTGTATTAGATTAGGATAATGTGAAGTTCCAACCCTTCCCTTGTGTGGGAAGGGGTATTTATACTTACAATATATTATGCCCCTAGCGGGCTGTAGAGTGAGCTGACAGAGGGTAAAGACCCGACCCACTCCACAATACTAATAATAATAACTAAGCTACTAATAATATTACTAATAATCCTACACGAATATATATAAGCCTACGAGCTATATAAATGCTAATTAGATGCTCGGGGTGACCGAGCCTTCATCTGAATATTCATATTCCTAACAATCTCCCCTAAGGGAGGTCACCCCGGAAATAATAACTTGAATTCTAGCATTCTTTCTTCTGAACTTGTCTTTATAGCTCGTAGTCTTTGATTCTTCATTGTCTTGAAACTTTGTACATTCAGCAGAGTTCGTTTGATCGTCTTGGATGATCTTTGAATATTCTTCGACTTTATCATCCAACATTTGTTTCCAAGTCATCTTTCAGCAGTATGTTTCTTTGTGATGTGATATTCTTCGAGCCGACATGCTCACACTATTTGGTGTCATGATCTTTAGCATCAGAGTTAGCAGAAGCCGTGTTGAAGGTCTTTTTGGTTGATCATGACTTTGTTGAATTATAGTGATGATGGAGTGTGAACATGCGGTACTGGATTGGCATCTTTTCTGTAACCAGCTACAACAGCAACCAGCTACAGCATTCCTCAGCTACAATCGCCAGAAGTTCCTGCATACGACAGTTAGCAACAAATCGACCGGTACTTACAGGTTTGGACTTCGAGATTGTTAACAGCATAGTGTGGAAACTCTCTCTAATCCTTACCAAGACTGTTCCTAATCGAAAACCCACAGAGGGCTTTTTAAGACTATGCCGTAGCATTTCAACGATTAGGTGAGTCGCTGGAGATCACTCCACGACTGTAGACCGGTTGAAACCGCCGCGACCACTAAGCGTAATCCACGAGGAATTACCGAAGTGACATGCTTTCAGGGCTGTTTGATGTTGACCCTGGTAGGAATTTCCATTCAATCATTGAGAATTACATTAGTAAATTCCCTCATAAACGTTTTGGCAGATTGCTAAGATCTGCGTAGGACTCTTAAGTTTACAACTGGTGTCCTCAATGTAGAACACCCAGTGTAGAAATAATTCGTGTCCCTATGAGATCTTATTATGCATCTCGTAGCTCTAGACTCAATTGTGCGTTTTGATTTGGTGATCGGAGGCTGGAGAGGACTGCCACCTTTTCAATATCATCTAACTCGGAGTGAGAGAGATGATAGAAATGTATTGATCTCCGTGACAAGTGAAACAAGAGTCCTTTAAGGGACCTTGAGTGGCTAAGGAGGGTTGTGCAGCGTATCACTGGGTCCATGATACTTTGTCTTCAATGCCAGCAATCAACTAAGTGATTCTGACAGCATATGTATTGACCCGGTTTCTGCCTAAGTTGTAAGGAGGGCTTCTTTCTTTTCACCCTTTATCTTTACAATTCTTTTTCATTCTTCAACCCCTTCAGTGCTTACCGAGACTTCCTTACTAGAACCTTGTTGGGTTTGTTCCAGTACTAGCTCCATCTCAGTCGGCACTTTTCCCTTATCCACTTTTCTCCTTTTTAATCATACCTAAGGACTTCTACACTAACTAGTGGATTGTCCCTGGGTAGATCCCTCCGGCTCTGGCGGGATCGTGGGAACTTGAGCCTAACCTAACCATCCTTATAACTCCATACATTAATTAAAATGGTCGGTCTTTGGTATTCTTCCACGATTGCCATAAACCAAATCTTTGAAAAATCTCTCAAAGTGTTCATGATTCTGAAACACATTTTTGTAAACACTTGAGAGTTTTATATTTTTCAAATGCTCCCCCTCAACATGTGCTCGGTTGATTGTTTTATAAATTTGCACATGTTAGGTAGAGCTCGCACGTTTTGAATTGATCCACTTTCCGTGAACATGACCGATTCGAGACACGTTTATATCACTAGTTGGACTAGCTTGAAATTATTACCCGGCCTGGTCAAATCCACAGAAAGTTTCTCGAAATGGTACACTCTACTCAGATACGTCCTTTTCGAGACACGCTTACATCACTGGTTAGACCAGCTTGAAATTATTACCCGGCCAAGACGTATCCTTTCGATTGATGACAGTTCAAGTTTCATCAATTCATTTGTCAAGACTGAGTCACGATCTCTTGCAATGCCAAATCCTTTTTGTCAATTCGCTCCCCCTCAATATGTGCATCGATATACGAAAGAGTTTAGCACATATGGGAGAGCTTACATTTAAGTCCAAAACATCACATTTTCATCAGGTTTCATATTTAAATCACATTCTCTCCCCCGATCAAAAATTTCAAACCTTTTGAGATTTGTGATCCCAATTGATTTAAATAAGTTAGAAAATGTGGGAGAAAATGTGTCTGATTTAATGTAGTCTGATGATGGAACATACTATGCTCCCCCTTAATCAAAGAGGGAGATTCACTGCTTATTTTGCACAATTGATTATTATGACACAAATGATATTGACCTTTTTGCGCAGATGATTTAATCACCCGCTTTTCTGAGTTAGTAGTCAACATCAACTATCCATCCACCAACAAATCTTTCGTAAATGTCGTTGATCCCCACTTGGCGAGACCAAAATAGATGAATGATGGTGGTGGTGGTGAAAGTGTTGTTGTTGTTGTTGCTGCCGATGTTGTTGTTGTGGTGAATTCCGAGCCAATCAACAGAGTTTGAACGTCTGATCAAATGGTTAGAATGGGAACTGGCACATTCATTTTGGCTATGGAATCTGCATAAGAATATCAACACAGATATACATACATACAGATACACTATTCCTAAATAGCTACCCTTCAGCAGCTAGCCACATTATAATACCAAATTCATTTAATCAAACCACAGTCAGGAAATACGTCAAACTACTATCTAGCATGAAGAGCAATCAGCAATCATGAACTTGGCAATTCACACAGATTTCAATATTCAATTCAGGATCTTAGGAACATGATTCTAACATAATAGCAATATACCTAAGCGAGTCCTGAGAACATATGCACACTATCAACAACAATTAAGCAGCAGAGACTAACAGAAGTCAGACAACATTTGAAACTCATTCATTCAGATCATACAAATGTCATAGGAGTATTCAAGAACATCAAACACAACTGGTTTTCTTACTTCTTTTAGGTTTTGAGTCTTAAGGTATTTAGGGGATTAAACGAGGATACCAAAGAAACACAAATGAAGCTTCTAGATACATAAAGCTAGGAAACTATAAGCAAATTGCACATAATGTCCTAAACTTTCTAGCAACTAACACGTTTGGCCATTTGATATAAAGTTTTTGCAAGATCCTCTTCAACTAATACCCCATTACCTACAAAACCATTTCTAACAAGTATGAGTTAACCAAGAAATCCATTTGATGATATAAAATTTGAATTCACTCTCCCCCTCAATCAATGACCCGTATTCTAGTTGAGCCTCAACTAAAATCAAGCTTAACCCCACAACTCATCAAACAAGAACTGTCGTGAGGTTTTGTAGTCGTTGATTGAGTGACAAATTTTATGCATAATCCAAGTATAAACAAATTTCATACAACACATATTCACCAAGTGTCTCACAAATAATTTTCAGAAGAATCATAGAATGAAAACTATTTGTTATACTAAGAAGATTTCTCTTCTTTTACAAGAAATGATGCACTGAAACGTACATCAAATCAGGAAACATG
The DNA here is from genome assembly GCA_021014915.2 of Artemisia tridentata subsp. tridentata. Classification (NCBI taxonomy): domain Eukaryota; kingdom Viridiplantae; phylum Streptophyta; class Magnoliopsida; order Asterales; family Asteraceae; genus Artemisia; species Artemisia tridentata. Next base: position 286,444,180 of record CP139505.1, on the reverse strand, counting down.
GATATGAAGTAATCCATGCCCAGGTGAACATCACCCAGTTGGAGGAACAGCCGTCTTTTTGGCGACGTGCTTTCCCCAATATGAAGCGCGGGTTGCTATCTAAAGTAATAGCAAGCCATTTAGACATGTTTTAACCGATTTGTATAACTTCTGCTCGAGCTTCATTTAAAGACCCGTGCCATTATTGAATGACATTTCTAAGTCCGTAAATGTTATCGATAAACAGAAGACATGCCTAGGTGAAACTATTTTTGGTCTTTTCTATTTTTCAATTTTTATGGTTTTTCTGATTTTACGTTTCTCTATTTACAATTAGCAAGAATTCTATATATCTATTTACAAAAATGGTATAAAATATGAATAAGTATATATGTACAAGGATACGAACCAGAAACCATTACTCCTCAGCATTCTGAATCTTCACCGCATTCATCACTTGACTTGCTGAAGAGCAATGTGAGCACTTTCAATCAGGGAATGATTCTGGCTTTTCACTCTCCCCTAATTAGTGCTCTCCCCCAATCTGACAACCTCTGACGATCACCCATAATAGGAAGAAGACTTTGGATGAACGCCCGAAATATGAAGAAGTCTTTTGATAACCAAATGCATGCCGTCTTTAATCTTCTAACACTCCCGTCCTAGAGTGACTCCGTAAAAAACCTTAGGCAACTTTTCGGTAGTTTAAGTTGAGCCTCAACTGAAGTCTAGCTTAACCTCACAACTCATCAAACAAGAACTGTCATGAGATTAGGTTAACATCAAGTTGGACTTAACCTTAAACTACGGAACAACTTGAACCTAACTTAACTCCACAACTCATCAAACAAGAACTGTCATGGGATTAAGTTAAATATCAAGTTGTAAGAAAAGAGCTCAACATTCTGAATGTAGAGAAGACTGTAGACTCGACCTTCTTCAAGATTACCCAATTGTGGAGGAACAGAATACCAATCATCTTCATCTCACCCAATGCCTTCCAGTAACCTTACATATAACCCATCAGCCCGCAGCATACACATGAGATGATAACACCCAACAGAGAATGAAGAGTAGACTGACGACTCGACCTTCTTCAGTCTTTAGTATAACACCAAAGTAACAAGTTGAACCACTGATCATCTATAGAATGTATCCATCCTTGGATATTAAGCCCTGATCACGTGAACCTGTTGTGCGTCCTTGATGTACACATTCTCTCTCCCCTGATGGTTACGATTAATCAGCCCATGACGTAACAGTGAAACGTTAATACCAAGGTAACAAGTTGAACCACTGATCATCTACAGTATTTATCCATCCTGGATATTAAGCCCTGATCACGTGAACCTGTTGTGCGTCCTTGGTGTACACATTTCTCTCCCCCATGATGGTTACGATTAATCGGAATCATCATCATGATGTGTACATGTAGCCTGATGACGTGTACTTGAAGCATTGACTAGAAACCCATTGTTGCTGATTATACCAACCCGTGAGACTCGATTAGCATTCCATGACCATGTTCTTCAACACCTTGATAGAGGAAGAAGATGTGTTGGAGAACCATGGTTTGCACGACTCCTGAACTGACGTATTCAGGAGTCGTATGACCATTTCTCAATCATCAACCAACATGTAGATTAATATTCACCCTTTCCCCCCCTCAAAAATTGCATATGCCTGCCAACTGCAATTTTTGATGATTGAACTAGTGAATATGAATACCATCAACGGTAAGTAGCTCCACTTGACGGTTCTTGAAGACTAACATGTTGTTTATTCACCCTTTCCCCCCCTCAAAAATTGCATATGCCTGTCAACTGCAATTTTTGGTTGAATAAGTGAATAAAAATATACTCCAATATGCGCCGATCCACTTGAAGACTGAATAAGCACGGAAAGAGCATGAATCTTGTTGATGAGAATGGCCATAAATAAGAAGATTCCTCTTCTTTTGAAGATAAAGTGCACTCAAGCGTACACTTTTCTTTTCTTTGAAGAACGAGGCCTGAACTGAGGTATTCAGACGTCATTATGATGAAGAGCGAGGCCTGCACTGAAGTGTACAGACGTCATTGTCGTTGATGTTCATCAAGCTTGAATTGTTTGAACCCCTACATCATGAGATATCACTCTTTTCGGCACCCAAACCCTGAGTCTTTCCTTAATAGGAGGGAACGATGTACCTGCACTTAAGTAAAGACTTCCTGCATTGACATTAAGAGTTTGTTTGCATTTATATGGGTTAGTGATATCAGCAGTTGAGCCATTTGGGGTTGCACTGTCAACCTTGGTTTCGCACTTAGTGAACATCTTTCGAATAGGTATCCATCTAAGACCAACAATCTTAAAAGTTCTACCCGTCGGTATCCACCTAAGGCAAGATCTAGGAGTGTGTGGTTTCTCACGTACAGTGGAGGACTTGTTTAGAGAAGACCTTTGACCTACAGTGATCTGCCTACCAGGTTTTTTAGTATGACTCTTTGGTTCTACGGGCTTTTTGTTGTTTCTAGTCTTAGAGGATTGAACCTTAGCACGAGCATTCACTTCCTTCAGGAATTTTGTTATACAAACATCATGGGTAGCATTAAAAACACATTTCTGACAAGTCGAGCAAACAAAGTGTTTGGAATCAGAAAAAGATCTAGGGTTCTTAGAGTGATCGGCTACGGGAATTGCCTTAATTGGCACGCAACTACTCTTAGAAACAGGCAAATTCCTAGTCTTTTCATGTGTGTTTTTCTTAGCGTCCACTAGGTTTTGATTTTGAACAATGTCTTTATGTCTAACATGTTCCTTTGGTGTCACAAGTGACACACGCGTTGAACTAATCCTAGAAGAACTAGATGCACTCATGTGATGTGGTTTTGCAACAGCATATTCCTTTTCACTAGGTCTAGACTGTGAAGTGACTGGTTTTGACAGAACTTTTTCCGCATCAACTTGGGAGGCAAACCGTGTTTTTGAAACATTTAACCGTTCAGATCTAAACGCTGTCAGTTGTCTAACAACTGATTGGTTCCTAAGTGGTGGTTTCCCCAAGATTGATGGTTTTGCAAACTTAGTGTTCACACCATTTCCATTCAATTTTCTCAATTCGTTTTTCAATGATGCAATCGTAAAACCCTTTTCCTGAAGTTGAGCCTTGAATTCATCATTTTTGGCAATCAAAGAGGTAATTTGCTCTACATTCTTAGTTTTCGATTCTTTGATTGTATCACTCAGTTTTTTGCAATGAATTTTCAAAGACTCATTTTCCTTAAACAATTCAGTCACTTTATGATCTAATTCTGCATTATTTGTTGCAATAACATCATTGTCATGTTTAGTCTTAACTTCATTACATATGTCACGCATCTCAGCCAATCTGTTTTTCAGGTTTTTGATCGTTAAGTTTTTGGCTTCTAGCTGAGCTTTCAAATCATTTATCATAAAAAATTCATGGAATTCAGGAAATTTCGGGTTTCTACATGGTAGTTTATTTTGAAGACTTTCTTTCTTTTGTTGCATTGAGATTTCAAGATCAATACAATGTTTTTCAAGCTGTAAAAATCTTTTTGAAAGTTCATTATAAACTTCTTTTTCAACCATATCATTTGATTTGAAAAACTCAGCCGTAGGCAAAGAACTCGACGTATTATCATGTTCATGTTCAGCATCCTGATCAATTTCTCCCCCCTTATGACTCATATTTGTTGAATCAGAGGTAATATTGCTGTCAGTCTTTTCCAACAGATATGTGTCATAAGTAAGTTTAAGATGATCAGTATGTTGTTGTTCATTAGAAAGAGCATTATCTAGATAAGACAGATGTACCACAGCAGATTGTGCTTGGTGATTTTCAGGTACGTAGGCTGCATTTTCACATATTGTGAAATCACCTCCTGTGCTGTCACCATCATCAAACTTGTCTGATCTTGTTCCATTCCCCATTTTTTTAGCCCTTTCATCAATAAACCCATTAACATTACTCATCAATTGTAGTAATGTAACTCTGAACACGTCAACCTCGAATCCAGTGTAATTAGCAAAACACCCTTTTGTCATCTGACTGTCATAGTTATAGTCCTCAGTGTATTGCGAGTCAATGAACACCTGGAGTTGGTTATTGATCACACTGAAAGCTGCTCCGGATTTTGCTTCAGAGAATTCTTCTTTGTCAAGTTGTTGTTCAAGTTGATCTAAATATAGAGTCATTTCGACTGTGAAATCATGAACATCTTGACCAAAGAGTGCAGTGAAAGCCCGTGTGTAACCCATCACGTATTTAGATTTATCAAACAGAACCTTGAGATGTGAATGAAGTAGACAAAAACATTCGATGCGACTTTCCTTTGCATTAAACAGCATAAGTGACTGATGAAGCTCTTTCTCTTGTGATTTCGGGCACGAAGATTCCACATTAGTATTATCAGAATCACACACGTACATTTGTTGTCCAGAATTGGAAATCATTTGGTTATCATATGTGTCGTACAACTTGAGTACCTCAGATATTAAGGAATCTGAAGTAGTAGACATGATGTAACCGTGCACGGGATTTTATAATTCTATGATTTAAACCGAGAAATAGATTCTTTCGCGGGATTTTACAAAAATCAAGAATGAACCGTGGAATGATGCTTGATAAGTGTTATGATGAAGGTCTGGTAGACTTGTTGATCTGATTGGTATGGTTGTTGCAAGTTATTATGGCAAAATTTTGGTCTGAAAAACTTAGAAACTCAATAACTTCATTCTGGAGCGATTTCAGGCTTCGAAAGTTGGGTTGAATGAATAAATTTATTCAACGTGTCCTTCTCCTCGGTCTCACGGTCGTTTTGACAGGTGTTTCGCTGAAAACGGAGTTACGGTTCAAAAGTTATGGCCGTTTGAAGTTTTGACGTAAAAAGTCAACTTTGGATACAAACCGCCTAGACACAAACCGAGTAGGCACAAACCGAGTAAACTCCTCAGAGACAAACCGAGTCTACACAAACCGAGTACACGCTGGAGGGACAAACCGAGTAGGCACAAACCGAGTAAACTCCTTAGAGTCAAACCGAGTCTACACAAACCGAGTAGACTTTTTAGAGACAAACCGCGTCTACACAAACCGAGTAAATTCCTCAGAGACAAACCGAGTCTACACAAACCGAGTACACGCTGGAGAGACAAACCGAGTAGACACAAACCGAGTAGACTTTTCAGAGACAAACCGAGTCTACACAAACCGAGTACACGCTGGAGGGACAAATCGAGTAGACACAAACCGAGTAAATTCCTCAGAGACAAACCGAGTCTACACAAACCGAGTATACGCTGGAGGGACAAACCGAGTAGACACAAACTCCCAAGCACGTCGCTTTCACTGCCTTTTGTCTTTTTGCCTAAACGAGTAATAGGACAAACCGTATCTGAGAAATGACACAAACCGAGTAAATTCCTCAGAGACAAACCGAGTCTACACAAACCGAGTATACGCTGGAGGGACAAACCGAGTAGACACAAACTCCCAAGCACGTCGCTTTCACTGCCTTTTGTCTTTTTGCCTAAACGAGTAATAGGACAAACCGTATCTGAGAAATGACACAAACCGAGTCCAAGAATTCGTCCCAAGTACACAAACCGCTGCCAAGAACACTACAACAAATACCCACGAATTGTCCCAAAATCACCACACCGTTCTTAGATCTGTGAATCCAAACACCAAATACCACTCTAATACTATTCTTAAGCTAGAAAGTACAAAGTAAAACAACTTCTAATCACTAAACAAAGTACAAAATGAAAATTTATGCTACTAATCAAACCGAAACAAAAAAACTTAAAAACTACAAATCGAACCAAGAAAAAACCTCAAGAGCTACACAAATACAAAGTAAAACAACTTCTAATCACTAAACAAAGCACAAAATGAAATTTATGCTACTAATCAAACCGAACCAAAAAAACTTAAAAACTACAAATCGAACCAAGAAGAAAAACCTCAAAAACTACACAAATCCGTGAATACCAACTCTCATGGACCTAACCATGGCTCTGATACCAATTGTAGGGTATTCACAATGCAAGAAACACTAGTTTGAGGCTAAGTAATGGATCGATTGGCTAAGAACTAGAGAGAGAAAGTGATGGGAACTTCTAAAGAGAGAAACAATGTGTGTATTAGATTAGGATAATGTGAAGTTCCAACCCTTCCCTTGTGTGGGAAGGGGTATTTATACTTACAATATATTATGCCCCTAGCGGGCTGTAGAGTGAGCTGACAGAGGGTAAAGACCCGACCCACTCCACAATACTAATAATAATAACTAAGCTACTAATAATATTACTAATAATCCTACACGAATATATATAAGCCTACGAGCTATATAAATGCTAATTAGATGCTCGGGGTGACCGAGCCTTCATCTGAATATTCATATTCCTAACACCCACGACACTCGTGATTGCATGGAACTCCCGAACAAGCTTTTGTAGACTGCGCATCCTCGCGTACCGACGAAGCGGGAGACAAGTGGTACACTTTCAAACCCGAGCCAAACCATTACGGTGATACATACAACCCTTCATGGAAAAATCACCCGAACCTTAGGTGGAAACAAAACCAAAACGCACAACAACCCAATTCTTCCAACCCACCTAATCATTTCCAATCAAGCGGTTCCAACTCGAACCGTACTTTCAACAACAATCCTTCCGGCAATGGTAGTACCAATAACTTTGAAGGATTGATGTCTCAATTTATGGCATCTCAAGAAGCTCGTTTAGCCAAGTTTGAAGCCGATTTCAAACAAAAACAAAGCGAGATGACCAATAAGATTGACACCTTGTTGAAAGCCCTCAATGACCGAGAAATGGGAGCACTCCCTAGCAACACGGTCAAGAACCCGAAACTAAACGTCAACGCTATTTCATCGGTTTCATCCCCTAGTTCTTGTCCACAATATTATTCGGTCAATTCCATGAGCACGTGTTTCAAACAAACCCAAGTCGTTCCAAATGACCAAGAAGTTATGACATCCAAATTGGTCAACAACATAGTTGAAACACCTCCCACTCAAAACCTTGACGAAGAATTCAAGGAGCTCCACCTTGAAAGTCCGGTTGTTGATGTGTTGGATGAGAAGAAGCTCAAGTTAGGCGAAAAAGGAACCGCCTTCATTCAAAACAAACTACCTAAGAAGTTAGATGACCCGGGCTTATTCGTTCTACCTTGCAAGATCGGTAATTCGGAGGCTTATGACACATTAGCCGATCTTGGATCAAGCCTTAACCTACTTCCGTTACCTCTCTACACCTCTCTAAAACTAGGAAAACTTGAAGAAACCGAGGTGATAATAGGTTTAGCGGATGGGAGTGTTGCTTACCTGGTTGGAGTAGTTAAGGACGTGTTAGTACACATTGGAAAACTAACCATTTTAGCCGATTTCCACGTCCTTGATATGGTTAGCGACCCTACATGCCCCTTGTTGATAGGTAGAGGATTTTTGGCGACCGCTAGTGCTATGATTGATTGTAAGGAATCTAAGATAGCGGTAGGAGAAGGAGATACTTGGTCAGTCTATGATGTGAAGAAACATGCTTATGATACTAGTGATGAACCGACACCCCATTGGTTAGAGTTGAATAGGAGACCATCTAGATATGGACCTTGGATAGATAGAGGCTTCATAGGACCCCAACGCCCATTTTACCTAGAAGAGGACTTTGTGAACCGAACACATACGGTAGAACAACTCTTGGCTAGGGACACCGAATTGGATCCATTTGAAGACCCTCTAGTTTTTAGAAGGATGATTGAGTTCCTAGGAGTTTTGCCAATTAACCTAGGAATGAATAAGTGGACTTGTGAGGAAGATGATCATAAGTGGAGTTGGGACAAACCACCCAAAGATGGAGATGGGTCATGGCATATTAAGATGACACTGTATGACCCGGATGGAGAGAAGTTTGAAAAGATATATCGTACTAAGCGGACCAATAGGAAACTTCTTGGGAGGCAACCCAAGCTTTATTTGCTTTGTGTGTTTATTTGTTTGTTTGTTTGTTTTTATTTGTTTCCGTATGTGTGTTTAATTTTTATTATTATTGATTCATGTTCAAAACTAATTTGTGAAAATGCTTTATTTTGTTTTTAACTTCGTCTTAACTACATATAAAGGTATTTTGCAAAAGTTAAGTGTAAGGGAAATCTAAATCGGTTTATTAGAACACAAATTAACATGAATCGTAATAATAATAAATTAACATACATATTCGTATTTGTTTGAGTCAAATGCTTGTATCGAGTCATAATGATGTTTTGCAGGATTTCCAGGAAGTAAGGTAAAGGTTTTTCCAGAAATTTTCCGGAAACTTAAAATGAGAATTTTTGTCAGGTCATTTCTGACGGCGTCAGGGTTTATAACCTGACGGCGTCAGATTTAATTTTCAGAAATTTTTGAAAGTTTTGTTTTTAAAAAAGTTTTTATTAAATCTCCAACTTATAATCTCCAGGAATCTGCAAAATTATCATTCCACAAGCACTCGTTAATAAAGAAAAGCGCTTCTTGGGAGGCAACCCAAGCTTTATTTGCTTTGTGTGTTTATTTGTTTGTTTGTTTGTTTTTATTTGTTTCCGTATGTGTGTTTAATTTTTATTCTTATTGATTCATGTTCAAAAGTAATTTGTGAAAATGCTTTACAGTTATTCTAAAAAAATAAAAAAATAAAAATATATTTAAATATGATATTGCGGTGCGGTGCGGTTATTTTGGTGCGGTTTTTCGGTGAAAGACCACCCCGCACCGTAAAATGCGGTTTTTTTCTAATTTCAAGAACCGCATCGTCGGTTTTTGTTGTGGTGCGGTTTTTGCGGTGCGGATTTTGCCCTTTTTTTGCGGTTTGCGGATTGCGGTGCGGTTCCTGCTCACCCCTAGTGGATTGTGCCTTTGCACCTGAATTCACCTTTTGAAGATATTTTGAAACACAGACATCATGATTAGCTTGAAAGATGCATTTCTGACATGTAGGACAGACAAATTCAGCACTTTTGTTGAAAACAGAAAGTTCGGCTTTGTCCTTACACGCGATTGAAAACTGTTTTGTTTTTGAAACAGACTTTGAATTACTAGATTGGGCTTCTCTGTGCACATCTTGATTGTTTAAGCAACTACTCTTAGATGCTAGCCAATTCCTATTTGTTTGTTGAGTGCTCATAGGTTTTGGTTTGCTACTACTAGTAGTGTTCTGTAATACCATGGAAGGCATCATACGAGGTTTAGAACCTAGAATTCCGTCATTTTGTGATAGTGCATTTTTCCTAGCTTTTTCTAGACCATAGTTCTTGTACATGTCATTTATGCGATAAGACTCTTTACTTTTAATGCACGGTTTAGACACAATTTTTGAACTAATCCAAGATAAGCCAGGCATAATCACATGTTGAGGTGTAACACCCCAACCCGATAAGGGTAAAGATGTCACAACGATGGTTTCATATCAGAACAAACATAAGCATTAGACATAAATAATACAATAGAAATTCAAGGGTTACAATGGAAACTCTGAAACTACAAGGTTACAATACAATAACTCTAAATCTAAATATAAATTCTTCTAATAATCTTCCATAGCTAGTAGGGTCTTCTAAAATCTCAAGTACTCTCCACTCATACCCAGCATCCAAACTAAAACCTGCCGCAGGAAAAGAAATGCGGCTGAGCTACGAAAGCTCAGTGAACAGATATAACGATACAAAGCAGTAGTAAAGGGATAGTGAAGTAAAGGAAATAATACAAGGTGTAACATGATTAAGAAAGAAACGAGAAAGGTTATCAAGAATTGGTTACAAGGTCTAAGTGTAAAGAAAACCATAACCCACCACCAGCCCAATGATCAATTCAAGTCAAGTCAAGTGTCAAATCGAGCATAGGTTATAGGGTAACAGAAACAGAAATCCATTACGAGCCCAGAACATATCATATCAAGTCAAGCAAAGTGTACGGAGGGGTGACCTCAGTACCAAGTACAATATGAGGGGATACCTCCAAGGGTTGGAGTCGCGTGCTCCCAAGAGTGAATGACGTGTATCGCACGCACCCATCATGTCACTAACAATACAAGTAATCAAGTCAAGTCAATTAAAAATCCAAATCCAAATCTAGGATGCATCCATGCGCCCCTGTAGGCTGCCACAATGTCTTCATCTACGCGCAAGTCAAGTATCAAGT
>CP139505.1:286401865-286433902 GCA_021014915.2 Artemisia tridentata subsp. tridentata | reverse complement strand
TTGAGCGTTTTGAAAAGTTACCTATTCGATTAATGAAATTAGAGTTACAAACTTGAGGTCCCAATGTGTAATATTTAAATGTTTACAAAATGTTTCGAATGGTAAAATACAAAAGCATAAGTCTTCAAAATATGTCGTGCGACTCTATGTTCCATGCACCTGCTATCGCCTTACTAACCTGAGATTAACATTCTAAAGTGTCAACACAAAGGTTGGTGAGTTCATAGAGTTTGTTTAACATGTAAAGCTTTTAAAAGAATGTTTTCACACAGCAAAGTCATTGGGAATCCACTCAGTTGCAAAATCCCGCCCATACAAAACTTGCAACTTGTGTGTTCACAACCCACTGCTAAAATATAGTATGAGTAAGACATATGTGTATACGTGTATCATAGTATTTAAAAGTATAAATGTCACCACAAGGGTCTTCCAACAACTTAATTTGGGATGTATTTAATTTACTAGCCTTCCAACAACTTAAATTTTGGAGCCACTAAATTAATGGCCTTATTTAATTTACTAGCCTTCCAACAACTTAATTTGGAGCACAAATTAATGGCCTTCCAAAAAACTTAATTTGGAGCCACTAAATTGGCATACTGGGAGCCTCTTCCCAAAGATTAATAGCCTTCCAACAACTTAATTTGGAGCCACTAAATTGCACATACTGGGAGCCTCTTCCCAAAGATTAATAGCCTTCCAACAACTTAATTTGGAGCCACTAAATTGCACATACTGGGAGCCTCTTCCCAAAGATTAATAGCCTTCCAACAACTTAATTTGGAGCCACTAAATTGCACATACTGGGAGCCTCTTCCCAAAGATTAATAGCCTTTCAACAACTTAATTTGGAGCCACTAAATTGAATAACGCAATTAAGTATAATGCAATCAAGTATAACGTAATCAAGTTTAATGTAATCATGTATGTATGCAAGTATTTATGTAAATGCAAATCATGTATGTAAGTAGTTGAGCATGTATCTCCCCCAAAAAGTCAAACAAGTATTAAAAGAGTAAAAGTGGGGCTATGACTCACAGTAATATGTAAAAGTTTAGAGTACTTGTGAAAGTAAAAGCAAGTAATTGAGCATGTATCTCCCCCAAAAGAGTTTACAAAACAGTTAAATGATAGAAAATGGGGCTATGAAACTCACAGTAATATGTAAAAGTTTAGAGTACTTGTGAAAGTAAAAGCAAGTAATTGAGCATGTATCTCCCCCAAAAGAGTTTACAAAACAGTTAAACGATAGAAAATGAGGCTATAAAACTCATAGTAATAATAACTGAGAAATGATACTAGCAAATTGGGCAGCGCTTCCGCATCTAAATTCAAGGATCCATTTCCTAAACCTTAAAAACCTCTAAATCACCTCATATTAACCCCAAAACTATCCCAATAGCTCCCATATTAAAAACCCATCATTAGAATTAGCCGATATATCCTTGTCAAAGTTTCAAGAAATTTCTGAGAACCACAGCTCCTATCCACCATTGTGTAGCTCTCAATCTAACCGCGAAAACACAAAATAAACTAAGTTTTTACGTAGAGAATACTTATGCCATCAACTTATCTGTATAACTCGGAGCCTGAAAATCAAGTATGGAGGATGTATGGAGGAGGGGGAAATGATGTGTGTTCACTACTAGAAAAACAGCTATTCTTGACTCCAAATGCGAGTCAAGAAGAGCCTTTATGACGCGCAAATGCGAGTCAAGGAAGGACCCGTCATAAATCTTCATGACTCGCATTTGTGCGTCATCCTTCTATGACTTGCACTTATGACCCACGTTTTATGACTCTCCTTTTTGCGAGTCATAACCTAATTTTTTTTTGAAAAGCGCATTTATGACCTACGTTTTATGACTCTCCTTTTTGCGAGTCATAACCTAATTTTTTTTTTAAATAATTTTTTTCAGTTCCTAATTTTCTATTAAATGACAATTAAAAACCTGATAATACAAAATTAAAAACACAAATATCAAAATAACGCATTTCATATATATATATCAAAACAATGAGGTTAATTCAAGTACTAATTCACGATAAGTCACAAGTTAATTAACGAAAAAAATTACATATCGATAGCAATTCACAAGTTAGTTTGACAGCTTCCACATCGACCACTGAGTATACAACAAGACTACCCGAGTCATCCGTGCAACTCTCCTGAAGCAGTAGTTCAACCATTGCTGGTTTTGGCTCCTTTTCGTATTGCTCGACCCACGATTTAACCGCTTGAGGAATAAGTCTCCCATTCCCTTTAACCACATCTAAAAAATAGAAAAGATAGACAAATTCAAAATACGTTACACGTCAATAGAATACTGCAAACATGCCAATTGTTCAATCAGTCTGTTGTCTAACTAGGGGCAGGGCAAAAACATGTCTGTTCAAGGCCTGAGAAAACTGCTTAGATTAAATCCTAAAATCCAAATAAAAATAAGGAAGGCTAGATAAGCTAGTCAACTTACTAAGTACCAAATTACAGCTTATAACTACTATTATCTAAGAAACTAAAAATCACACAAAACTGATGAAACTGGGGAAAAACAAATTAATGATAACTAGCTAAATCAGACCACTAAGGTGTGGTATAGGGCAGACTATGGTTCACTGAGGTCTTTTGCAGACCAAAATAAGGCACTTAAATAAGCTCCAAGATTCTTACTAAGCTCAGAACCCTCTAGCTACTACTATGAGCTATTAAGAAAAACAAATTACAGAGAATCAACTTAAAGATATAAGCAGAAAATCAGCTGAGCAAAGCTAGTAAAACCTGAAGCAGTCTGCACTAACCAATTGGTACTGATATGAGTGATTACTTAAACAAGACATATAGGGATTAAGTGCAAACTGAAAATAGGCTATAAAGAACCTGAGAAATGCCAAAATGGAGTCCAAGATAAGCTCAACTTATCAGAAGCTTGTACTGACAGTCTAGCTTCTTGTGTCTGCACCACCCAACTCCAACCTGTCAAACACTTCAAAACAACCAATATGATAATGAAAACAGCTTACACAAGCTGTTATAAGCTCAATCAAAATTAACTTAATGGCAAATGAACAGTGTAGGTCACTTTTGACCTGTTTGACTATTAAACCAAACAGTGAAAGCATTTTATGCTATACCTGTTCCACAGGTTGACCCGTCTTCTGAGCCAATTCCTTGAATAGATAATCTCTAATTCTTAAAAGCTCGTTCGCCTCATTTTGAATATCATCAGCCTGAACAACATCAATATTTAGTAGTAAATTTACAACAACGACGAAAAGAGAAGGATATATTTCAGACATTAGGTATCGAATAATTGTAGGCTTCTATTGTAAAGATTAGTATGTTTAGACCTGACCACGAGCTGCTCCAGCTGGTGACTCTAAAGCGATTCTTGAAAGAGGCATTGCAAATCGTTGACCCTGTAACCATGAATACCCACAATCAGCTGATATTTCTACACGGTGTTCTGTAAATTGGGTTCAAAATAAAGATGAATTACCTTTTCACCTGCTGCTAGAAGAAAGCCAGCAAGATTATAGGCGTAACCGACACAGTGGGTGCCAATAGGACTTTGCAAGCTTAGAAAGTTACTAGCAACTTACAAGGGCGTTCCACAAATCAACCCATTGCCAAGTTCCTTCACCAGGAACTCTATACGGGACTCTTGGAGTACCTATTGGCATCATGGTAATGCGTCCCCGTGCAGGCTTAATCCCAATCCTGAATATAAAGGTGGGAATCAATATCACATGTGTAGGTTGTAATAGTTGCTAACATTTTCTCATATATGAAAGAAGCAAGTATGAACAGCAAGTGATGAAGACAAAAACGAGCAAAAGTATCAGGTCTATTACAATTTACAAGTTTATGTTGTGACAGTTGGTAGTAACATTTTCTGGTAAAAGTTTGAACGGCAAGTAATGATAGTGTTTGCAACATGGTGAGTGAAAGGGTTGATTTAGTTGTTTGAGCTTTATGATGAGCAGTATAGTTGTGTTTTTGGCATATGTCATTACACACTATTTGTAACTTAACGACCATCTGCAGTCAAAAATAGATTTTAAACAAACCTCATCACACAGCCATCTTATTACTTATACCACAAATCACATGTTAAAAGCACGATTTACTAGAACAAGTATAAAAACCTAAGATTCTGATCAGCAATGGTCTTCATAGAACATTGCTATACAATACGGAGTAACTATTCTATTAGGACATCAGGTGCATTACCACCAGGTTGGGGAGTGATGCGTGGTTTTGTAACCTTACAACAGGTTTTACCTCTCGAGGGATCTCAAGAGGCTTACAACCCCACCAGGCAGTGTACCTGACCGATGTAGTATAGTGTAGTGGTAAGTACGGGGGATTGATCGTTCTCCACAGGGAATAGTGTTCGTTAGGTATGAAAAACTACTCTAATTAGGTCTAAGGGTTGAGGAAGATTCTTTTTTATGTTTTTATAATTTTTTATGAAAGCAAGTAAAATCTCGGTTTTGAAGGAGTGGGCGGAATTAGTTGCTAGTCAACTAACCCAAATTACTACGAATGCAAATAAAATAAAATAACAAAAATGAAAATGTGGTGAGAAACTTATGTGTAGAGAAATGTGTTTACTTAGATTTCCTTACTCCCTAACTATCTTTTACCGGTTAATTAGTGTGTATTAGTCGCGTGGATGACGGGTGTATTCCTTAATACCATTCGTGGGGTGGCGTACTTACTTCCCCAACTCTACAAGCTCCTACTTCACTCCTATGTCGAGCCGGCTAGGAAGCTCCTAACATGGGATCACTAGAATTCGCTTGTGCATTAAATACAACCATAAAAACCTTTAGTACGCATTTGGTTCATGTTTCTTAAGACGTTCAAGCAAGTTACCGAATAGGAAGTTAGCCAGTTTTCTTAAGCCTAACATAGATAAACAATCATCCAATACAACTAACAACACACTAATAACCAATAATCAATAGCTAGGTTTCATTAGATCTAAGCAAACACAAGATAAATTTAGCCTAACATGTTAATCAAAAGACAAGAATAAGATAAAATCAAACAACACATAGACATATTGAATGATTAATTGATAACTTATCTTCAATGTAACATGGAAGATCTCAAGGCAAAAAGCCTTGAAAAAGTAGCTAAAATCGTCCTAGGGTTTTCACCCAAAATTCCACACACTAAGCTCTCCTTAATGACAAAAAATTAGAAAACTATATATAGATTTTTGGATCTGACGGCGTCACCTTATGGAGTGTGACGCCGTCACCTCGCCGCTTTTAGGGTTCCCGGATGACCTTCTTGACGCCGTCCCTCTTTAGCTCTTCAAAAATCCATTCTGGCTTATCAAGGCTTGACGCCGTCGAACCATGAACGTGACGCCGTCCCCTTATGATTTAAGCCGTGACGCCCTTGATCAAGTTAAAGCGTGACGCCGTCAGAATTCACATGCTATTTTCACTGGCTTATCATGAGTAAATTTCACGTCCACTTTTTCTTGCCAAGGCATGACGCCGTCTGGGGTTAAATGTGACGCCGTCAAAGGTAACTTTCAGCCGATTTTTGAGACTTTGCCGTTTTCTTCACTTTTATGCTCCAAAAACGTCCAAAATGCCTCCTTTTCCAGATTTCTCCTCAAAAGTACCTAAAATGACAAAAGGAACAATTTAGGGCAATATTTGATCAAATAAATACGATTTAGGGCTTAAATGACCCCTTAAAAGCGGTACACTTTTCGCTTCATCAAATACCCTTACACTTGAGATTTGCTTGTCCTCAAGCAAATGCGCTTTTATTCTAATCAAAATACAAGTTAGGGGTCATTTAATGCAAACATAAAAGTAATTACAACAAATATTCGTTCCACTTTAATCATAATAAGCACGGAGATTATAAACTAGCACCTCACAAGTAGTGTTTAGATACTCACATCTCTCAAGTGTCATCAAAATAAATCTCATAAATGAAAACGGATAATATCTCTCACTACCTGTCATAGCAAATAGATTACCATAGGCTTGGGAAAGGATCGAAAACCTCCTCCACTAGGCGTAAGCACCAAAGATAAACTATCAAAGAGGGCTTTTAAATGGGTTTATAACGTTAGGTGTAGGGAAAAGGAAAACACGGTTTGGTTGGATAAAGGATATTTTACTGGTGGCGAGTTAAAAATCTTGATCAATTACATGTACTATACAATGTTGCTAAGCCAAGACTCGACTCGATCTTAAGCTAGAAACAAAATAACAAAAACATAAAAATAAACATAAAATGAAACGGGATGGTAGTCCGTATGTTTTTTCTATTTTTCTTTTTCTCATTTTTTCTTTGAATTTTTCTTGAAATTTTTTTTTTTTTTTTTTTTTTTTTTTTTTTTTTTTTTTTTTTTTGCATACACTCTTGCCCTACCATCCAAAATAATACATCATAGGGGCGTTGCATTCCCCTTACACTTGAATTTTTACATAACTTTACAAATACTAATCTAATGACTCGAATTAAGATAATTGAAAAACTTGGAGTACTTTTAAAACATTTAGCACATATGGGGGTAATAAATGATGTTCTTCCCCATTACTCCATTACACTAGTACTTTACCCATGAGTCCCAATCGTCCCAAAACAATATGTACAAGGATATGACTCGACTTAGCAACCATGTAATCAACTAGATAATTAACTTGGGTTTAAACAAATGTTGTCACAATAATGCACTAAAAATGAGTGCATACAAGGTAGGCTAAGGCGATTTGGGTGTACATTTAAGTGGGGTGTAACAAATTCTTCCTTTAAGTAAAATGCTTAAAGGTCGAAACGAAAAGATAGGCTCTGAGGGGTGTACTAGGGGTATCGTGTACTAAGAATGAGTACAACGCAAAGGGTGTGGGAGAATTACTTGACCAATGTAGCCAATGTAATTATAACAAAAACACAGGTGTAAAACAATGGGTTAATCCTAATGCCTCTTATCATGTAGTAAATCTAACTACACGAATGTAGTCTCACTTGTGGCCTTGGAATGGTCCTAACGCAAGTTCTAGAATCTAAGTGCTACCGGTACACACATCATAGCATAAATGCTTTTCCTACCAATTCTAGGGCGAACCTCACATTTTTGGGGGTGGAAAATTTTTTAGTGGTACGGTTTTTGTGCTATTCATATAACTCCTATCCGTGAGACGCTCATTAAGATCAAAGCTTCACTCCTATATGTTGTAAAAAATTTTAAATTTGGCACTAAAATTGCCCTAACAGGTATTTATCTCAGTTTTATTACACATCTACCATTAAACAAACAAAAATCAAGCGTAATAGCATTCTCTAAAATCGTACTTTTACCCTCCCCTTACACTTAAGATGAACATTGTCCCCAATGTTCAAATAACAAGATGTAAAAGCAAAAAGTAAAAGAATGAAATCAAATACTCCCCTGATTCGTTCGGTGGATAATGAAATTACACGGTTAAATCTTCCTCCAAAGTAATGTAGAAGCTCCATGACTAATGCATCGCCACAAGCTTGATTCAAAACATTTCCTTGTCCAAAATAACCTGTTAAACCTGAGAAAACAAACACGAAAACCTGCATAACATCGGCGGGATAAAATCTATATATAAGGATATAATGCTTGTGGAATGATAATTTTGCAGATTCCTGGAGATTATAAGTTGGAGATTTTAATAAAAACTTTTTAAAAACAAAACTTTCAAAAATTTCTGAAAATTAAATCTGACGCCGTCAGGTTATAACCCCTGACGCCGTCAGAAATGACCTGACAAAAATTCTCATTTTAAGTTTCCGGAAAATTTCTGGAAAAACCTTTACCTTACTTCCTGGAAATCCTGCAAAACATCATTATGACTCGATACAAGCATTTGACTCAAACAAATACGAATATGTATGCTAATTTATTATTATTACGATTCATGTTCATTTGTGTTCTAATAAACCGATTTAGATTTCCCTTACACTTATCTTTTGCAAAATACCTTTATATGTAGTTAAGACGAAGTTAAAAACAACATAAAGCATTTTCACAAATTACTTTTGAACATGAATCAATAAAAATAAAAATTAAACACACATACGGAAGCAAATAAAATCAAACAAACAAATAAACAAACACACAAAGCAAATAAAACAAATAAAGCTTGGGTTGCCTCCCAAGAAGCGCTTTTCTTTATTAACGAGTCTTGTAGCTAGACTCAAAGTCACGTACATTACGTGACTCCATCATCGGTCACGGTTCCTAGGCCATTCTCCTTCCCGGTTTTATATTCCGGTCCTAATTTCAAACAATCCTTGTAGAAACCGAATATCCTTTCCATAACATAGTCTACTCCTTTACTTCTATCCTCATCATTCCTATAGTTGACCGCTTGCTTGAGCTCCTTCTCAACATTTGACAAGTGTTGGAATTGTTCTATCTTATATGGCATTTGGTAGCTTACTTCATCGGTCTCATCCTTAAATCTAACTATCCCTAAGGAAGGTTCATAAGTCATTCTAGAGACCTCAACAAATGGTTTTCCAAAAACCACTTGAGTCAAGGATGCATCGACTATTGGGCGGATATCTTCTACAATTACAAAGTCGGTGACATAGGTGAAGTTTCCTACATAAACCGGTAATCCCTTAACTCTTCCCGTGAAGTTACTCATCCAACCCTTGTCAGGGAACATCCTATACCCAAGTTGATTTTTCATTATCAAGTTGTAGTGGGCTCTAGTCATGATGTTTATGGGCGATCTAAGGTCGATGTAAGCTTTCCACACATGTAGATGTCCGATGTTGCATGGTATGTTGAGATTAGAAGGGTCGCCTATTTCTATGATTGGTCTACCTAGGAAGTATGGTGTCTCGGGGTCATCGAATAAGTTTGTATGATATGCGCGCTCTTCCTTAGTGGGTAGCCTATTGAAGTAGTCCTCATCATCATCTACTTCTTCAATCTCACTTGTCCTAACTTCCTTATCAACCTCGACTTTCCTATCCTCATCCTTAGGTTCACTATTATCCTCATTCCTATCAATTGGTTTAATAGTGACAATGTTGACAAAGTGGACGTGTTTGGATGAAGAGGGGTCTTTTACTTGGGGTCCGCTATTTGTGTTCCTAGCGTCCTTATGTGGAGGTGATAACACTTGGTTATTGAGAGCTTTCAACAAGTTGTCAATTTTATTGGTCATCTCCGTTTGTTGTTGATTGAATTCGGCTTCAAACTTGGCTAAACGAGCTTCTTGAGATGCCATAAATTGAGACATCAATCCTTCAAAGTTATTGGTACTACCATTGCCGGAAGGATTGTTGTTGAAAGTACGGTTCGAGTTGGAACCGCTTGATTGGAAACGATTAGGTGGGTTGGAAGAATTGGTTTGTTGTGAGTTTTGGTTTTGTTTCCACCTAAGGTTCGGGTGATTTTTCCATGAGGGGTTGTATGAATCACCATAAAGGTTTGGCTCGGGTTTGAAAGTGTACCACTTGTCTCCCGCTCCGTCGGTACGCGAGGATGCGTAGTCCACAAAAGCTTGTTCGGGGAGTTCCATGCAATCACGAGTGTCGTGGGGACCACTACATAATTCACATGAAGAAGTGATTTTGTTCACTTGGCTTGAAGGTTTAGGAGCCTCGTAGGATTTCATGAGAAACTTGACTTGGTCTTCAAGTTCTATGATCCTACGGTCGGAAGTGCTTGAATTGTTCGAAGGCAAAGATATTGCCTTGACCGTTTTATTCAAATCACGGGGGTCACTCCAACTCTCGTTGTCATAAAGAGCAAGATCCTCTAGGAGAGCCCATGATTGTTCCGCACTTAGATTACGTAGCTTGCCACCGGCCGATTGGTCAATGGTTTGCCTCGTGGAGAGATTGATATGGTCATAGAAGATTTGGACTTGGAGCCAAAGTTCTATGCCATGGTGAGGGACTTTTTGGAGTAAGTCCTTGAATCGAGTCCATGCCTCGTAGAGAGTTTCGCCTTGACATTGTTGGAACATCAAGATATCATTCCTTAGCTTGGTAGTTCTTCCCGGTGGGAAAAACTGAGCAAGGAAACGAGTGGTGAAATCATCCCAAGAGGTAATGGATCCTGCGGGTTGACGTTCTAGCCACTGACTAGCTTGGTCCCGCAAAGAGAATTGGAAGAGACGCAATCGGGTCGTCTCTCGAGTGGCAACATCAAGGTCTATAGAATCAACAATTTTAAGAAAGTCCTTGAGGTGTTGATTAGGATCTTCAGAACGAAGTCCATGGAATGCGCATCCGCTTTGCACCAACCGGATGGTGTCGGATCGCAAGGGTGTGATATTGGCTCCTTGAGTGAGCTCAATGGTGTTTCGATAGCCATGGTGGCTAGGACGGGAATACTCTCCTAAAGTACGGGCTCTAGGAGGTGGTGGTGGTTGTTGTGGTGGTGGGTTGTGGGGGTTAAGGATATTACCATCTTCCATGATGTCGGATGGTATGGTTACGAACAAAGACACGAAGAAAATAGATAGACTAAAGAAAACCTAGAAAAATAAAATAAAAATCTCACTAGAAAGGAATCTAGTGAGTAGACCTAATAGAAATAAAAATTCAACCTAAACAATAACTATTCCCCGGCAGCGGCGCCAAAAACTTGATGCGTGGTTTTGTAACCTTACAACAGGTTTTACCTCTCGAGGGATCTCAAGAGGCTTACAACCCCACCAGGCAGTGTACCTGACCGATGTAGTATAGTGTAGTGGTAAGTACGGGGATTGATCGTTCTCCACAGGGAATAGTGTTCGTTAGGTATGAAAAACTACTCTAATTAGGTCTAAGGGTTGAGGAAGATTCTTTTTTATGTTTTTATAATTTTTTATGAAAGCAAGTAAAATCTCGGTTTTGAAGGAGTGGGCGGAATTAGTTGCTATTCAACTAACCCAAATTACTACGAATGCAAATAAAATAAAATAACAAAAATGAAAATGTGGTGAGAAACTTATGTGTAGAGAAATGTGTTTACTTAGATTTCCTTACTCCCTAACTATCTTTTACCGGTTAATTAGTGTGTATTAGTCGCGTGGATGACGGGTGTATTCCTTAATACCATTCGTGGGGTGGCGTACTTACTTCCCCAACTCTACAAGCTCCTACTTCACTCCTATGTCGAGCCGGCTAGGAAGCTCCTAACATGGGATCACTAGAATTCGCTTGTGCATTAAATACAACCATAAAAACCTTTAGTACGCATTTGGTTCATGTTTCTTAAGACGTTCAAGCAAGTTACCGAATAGGAAGTTAGCCAGTTTTCTTAAGCCTAACATAGATAAACAATCATCCAATACAACTAACAACACACTAATAACCAATAATCAATAGCTAGGTTTCATTAGATCTAAGCAAACACAAGATAAATTTAGCCTAACATGTTAATCAAAAGACAAGAATAAGATAAAATCAAACAACACATAGACATATTGAATGATTAATTGATAACTTATCTTCAATGTAACATGGAAGATCTCAAGGCAAAAAGCCTTGAAAAAGTAGCTAAAATCGTCCTAGGGTTTTCACCCAAAATTCCACACACTAAGCTCTCCTTAATGACAAAAAATTAGAAAACTATATATAGATTTTTGGATCTGACGGCGTCACCTTATGGAGTGTGACGCCGTCACCTCGCCGCTTTTAGGGTTCCCGGATGACCTTCTTGACGCCGTCCCTCTTTAGCTCTTCAAAAATCCATTCTGGCTTATCAAGGCTTGACGCCGTCGAACCATGAACGTGACGCCGTCCCCTTATGATTTAAGCCGTGACGCCCTTGATCAAGTTAAAGCGTGACGCCGTCAGAATTCACATGCTATTTTCACTGGCTTATCATGAGTAAATTTCACGTCCACTTTTTCTTGCCAAGGCATGACGCCGTCTGGGGTTAAATGTGACGCCGTCAAAGGTAACTTTCAGCCGATTTTTGAGACTTTGCCGTTTTCTTCACTTTTATGCTCCAAAAACGTCCAAAATGCCTCCTTTTCCAGATTTCTCCTCAAAAGTACCTAAAATGACAAAAGGAACGATTTAGGGCAATATTTGATCAAATAAATACGATTTAGGGCTTAAATGACCCCTTAAAAGCGGTACACTTTTCGCTTCATCAGGGAGCTTCTCACGCTATCTCAACAAGCAAGAGCATAAAACTCATGAATGATAAAATAACGGTAACGACTGTCAGTTACCAAGGAAACTAGTTGGAATTACCATGAAGTATAACATCTAGACTAACTAATCAATGTAACTAACCTTTGGATTCCGACTTCTGCTCATTCCCTTTCGGAATTTCCTTCTTTTCCTTGGGGTAGAAGTTCTCATAATCTGTCGAAACAAATTATCAAACACAACGTAACTAACCAGCATATACACCAATATTTCCCCATTTTATATTACTCAAATATCCAATTTACATACATTAAAGCCGTGTTTCGAAACAAGCATTTTTGGAGCGTTTAACTTTTAGCTTTTATGACTGTATGGTTGTTTATAGTTACAGCTGCTACAGCTCATTACTAAACACTTTTACAAAACAAAAATTTACAGATTGCAGCTACAGCTAACGCTAGTTTTTCCAAACACAATCAAAGTAATAACACGTATACTTTTATCCGTGTTTTACATATATAATCCGAAACAACCTCTAATTATCACCCCTAAGGCCCTAACTAATTCAAAAACAGCAAAACCTTACTTTTCTTCTTAGGCGCTTCACTCGAGAACAACCTACGAAAACTCGCATTCGCAAAAACACGATCCAAATCCTTGGGCCTCAACCCACACCCCTTACTACCATCATGAAAACCACTACCAGCTAACGAACTCAAATACCGACTCAAAATCCCCAAATTAACATCTCCTCCTCCACCATTAACAACGTATCTCGATTCATAAACTGAACCATTCAATACCTGTAACCTTCCACTCAATACACCCTACAGTAATCAAATTCACACATACATCAATAAAAACAAATTTTATATTAAAAAAAAAAAAAAAGTTACTAACCCTAGCACGTGATGAATATTATTAGATCTAAACCATTTTTATAAAATGAATATTATTAGATCTAAACCAAAAGAAAAAAAACAAAAATAAATAAAATTAAAAGAAAGAAATCAAGAAATATAAAGATAGTAGGGAATAACTACCTCAGATGGTGGCACCGATGGTGTTGGTGGCCGGAAAAGGAGGCGGCGATTGTATTTGTACCGAAGATGGATAGAGAGGGCGGCGGGTTTGGATAGAGAGCAGGAGGGTTGCAGAGAGTTTTTTGGTGTGTGTGTTGGTTGGGTGTGTGTGAGGTAGATAATTGATCAATGGAGGGAGAATTTGATTTTTTGGGAACTTTTTTTTTGAGAGCGGGAAGTGTTTTGGCAAAAAAAAGGATAGATTTTGATGAAGTAGATGGTTAAAAAAAACGTAGATGACCCCTGTTTATGACGAAGTAAAACGAGCGTCATCTAGCAGGCTAAATTTTAACTGATTATGACCCTATGTTATGACGCTTTTGAAAACGAGTCATCCCCAATAAAAAATTTACTCGTTATGACTCTTATTTTATGACTTTGCTATTTGCGCGTCATCTTGTAGTGAGCGTCATAAAATGCGAGTCAAGGATGGCTGTTTTTCTAGTAGTGGTTTTTCTGTGTAATAAAATGAACTAGTTTTCTTTCTATTTATAGAGAAAATTTCTCAAAATATCTAGATATTTTGATGAATAGTGTTTAGATATTTATGAATAGTGTTTAGATATTTAAGAAGAGAATTTCAACTTGACTTCTCTTAATGAGATATTTTGTAAGATATTTAACTATATATTATCTAAATAATATCTAGTTGATGACTAGGTATAAGACTAGGCAAGGTAAATTTAAATGTATTAGTCTAAAGGTGGTGCGGGTATCGAGAGTAAATAGTAAAAGTGAATAGTGAAAATGAATAGTAACCCGAAAATGCGAATTGTTACAAATACACCATGGTTGCCTCTTTTATACTTCTGTTGCAAAAATTGCTAGAATGGGAGTTGACTCCTAACAAAACAAAACAAATTAATAAATACTAAATGAGTGACATTGTGCACAAATTTAAATAAAAGTTAAATAAATTCGCCTTCAAAGATAGTGTGGTGCTTACTGGTCCAAAGAGAGTAGCATAGTCTGATTTTCGAAACTTTTCACATTTAGACCAAACAAGACCTCATGGAATGACCTTCTTGTCTTTCGCCCACCAATTTCTGCTTTTAGGATAACTCTCCAAAATCCAAATCTGTAACATCTGGTAGTGTCATATTTGATGTGTATGTATGCAGGATAAATTGAAAAATATATGATGTTTGTTTTCAATGTATAAAAAGATTGGTTATTGTATAAACCTTTTATACACTTGAAATGTGGAAAACGTTTTCAAAGTACGGGTTCTAACCTTGTTCAAAACTACGCCTAAACTATATATTAGTAGCAAATACCTTAATTAATACATTTACAAAAGAAACACAAAGTAACAAGTGTTCTAACTTTTTTCAAAACTACGGCTAAACTATATATTAGTAGTATAATAAAGTAATGTATACAAAAATACGACAAACATGCGATACACCACAAACATATATAGCAAAAACGTTGATAAATACAGTTGCAATTGCTCAGTACTCAGACTAAATAGCATACTCAACAGTTTAATGACTACATTTCCTATACAAATATTGTAACACAGAGCAGATAAATAGTTGAGTGCATAGTGGTGAAATTTAGTACAGACTAGTCAGTATGGCATACCTTGAAAGCCCAAGCAAAACCGTATAGATTGTATGTCGGACTGAACTTTGGGTTTTTTTCAATTTCGTCAAATGTTTATTTTTGTGTCTAGCAACAACATTCACCGTCCTTTGATAAAATTTATTCCACATGTATTCACCCCAAGGAAAAACATTCCAAGCATCTAAATCCTCCACCAAAGACAGTATATGCTTAGGGATACAATTCCTCTCTTCATTACCCATAAACACCAATATACCAACTATCAATAGACACAACCTAACAGCATCCTCATCTGAAACAGCTAACCACCTATTTTCATCTCTAACAAGTCCTAAACAATCAATGCCATATACATTCTTTATAGCGTTTGTCTTTTTTTCAGGAAATACCCGGTCACAAAATGCACTAGTTTGATTTTGACTTTTACAAACTTTCCCAAATCGAAATCCTGTTATTAAACAAAATTCTTTCCGCCCGAACTCTAACCAATCATCCCCAATTTTGAATGTAAATGGTGGGGAATCAGATGATATGTTAGAAACTTTTACCTGATGTTGTAAAACATAATGCATCAGATGGCAGTCATTATCGCAAAACTGAATATCCAACCACGAACCAAATACTGTATTTCTAAACAACCTTTCTTGATTTTCATTCTTCGACAAAATACGTTTGATTTCTGGAAGCAACTTCACTGTAGAACGAACAACAATTTTACAATCGTACAACTGAATCGGCATATCGAATTAGACAATAACATAAAATTGTGGTTACAGGGTTTTAAGGAATTATGATTTAGTTGTGAGTGGTGATTTATAAAGGAAGAAGAAGATGTGTGTGTGTGTGTGTGTGTTTTCGAGTCAGTTTTCTCGAATGTGTAGGTTTTTATCAATCGTACGAGTAGCCCTAAAATTAATAAAAGTTGCTTAATTTAATGAATGTAACATGATCAAAATATCCAGTTGCCCAAAAAGTACTAGTTGCCCAAAAAATAATACCTTACTTGTACACCGGATATACTTTCAACATGTGTACTTTGGTCGGACACATGGCGGCACATGGTTGGTTACTTCAAGTTGCCAAGGCAACCGGTCTAGTATGGGAACGAGAAAAAAAAAAGGTCTAGAAAAACAAAACAAAAAAGGCAACCGGTCTATTTATGAAATTATCCCTTATTTTAATGATCATAAGACTTTAATGAACATGAATTCTAACTTTCTAATTCATTTTATCTTATTGCATCTTCCATCATTTGGAACAGCTACTTATATATCGTTATGTGAAATGTCAAATGTATTAGTACTTATTTGTAACAATAGTGTACTATTTGAGAACCAAGGATTAGTTGCACTGATGTTTTCCATATGCAGCTTCTGGTATAAATTTTTATCAAAACAGAGCTGATTGCAGCAGGATCTAAAATCGTCAGCTACACAACACATGATCAAACCCGCAACTGAATAAATATGTGTCCAAACAACCCGATGCGAAGCGCGGGCTTAAAACCTCGTTATATATATTATATAAATATAAATATAAAAGGTTGTTGAAGAGTTATAGTATATGCTAAAAGAAACTTTTAACAATAAAATTATAATCGGTGGAGGACTAAAAGAAAAAGAATAGCAAAGAAAAAACCTTGAATGCAAATAAAGAAAAACAAAAAGAGGGGGTTAGAGTGCAATTAGTACGAGTATAAGTCACAGGGTTAAGATTAGGTTTAGGGTGTTCTGTCTCTTTTCTTTTTTGGTGTTCTCTCTCTCTTTGTTTAACCTCTGCAACGAGATGTACCTTTTTTTTTTTTCTATATTTGGTTCACAAAGAACAATCCTAGATCTACTTTTTTTTTTCTCACACGTTGGATGGATCTATTTTTGGTTCACCAAAAAACAATCCCAAAACAGATTCAATCCTCAAACAACAACCAAAAACCAAACCATAGTAATAACAAGGCTATGCTCTATTTTTGAGGCAATTGTTATGTTATGAGATTCAGTCAACTTCACTCTATTTTTGCATATAAAGGTCTTGAATCAAGGTAAATCAATTGTGATAGATTTTTTTTTTTTTTTTTTTTTTTTTTTTTTTTTTTTTTTTTTTTTTTTTTAATAGATTTATTATATAAAAAAAAATGAAATGAAATTTACATTTTTTTCAATAACCTTTTTTTTTTAGACCTGGCCGGCTGGCCTTCATTTTGGGCTTTTAGTCCATTTCGTGGGCTTTTTTTTAGACTAATATTTTGGGCTTTTAGTCCATTTCGTGGGCTTTTTTTTAGACTAATATTTTGGGCCTGCTAGTTTAAAGCACTAATCAGCCCGTTGGCCTACACCATTTTCCCCCAATTTTTTTGTTCTAACTAAAACTTCATAAACCCTAATTCATTACCATCTTTCACACAACTCAAACGGAAAAATGGCTAACTTTTCTCCAGCTGATGTTGCTCGAGTTACGGTAATCTTTCTTTTTTTTTTTTGTTTAAAATTAAAGTCTTTGTTTTTTTTTAATGATATTTGGATATGTATAGCTTATTATGCTATTTGGTTTTTTTCCTAGGTAAAAAAATTCGTTGTTAGGTTTTTTGTTAAGCAACTGTAATCATAATGATAAAAATATACGTTTTGTACTAGGAATATATTACTTTTGGATTTTATTAAGTAAATTTATCACATATGGACCTAGGTTTTGTGCTTACCTGAGATACAACCGCACGACGAATACGTCGGTGGAATCTTGTAGTTCTGCAACGTCTGTAGTATCTTGTTCTTTTGGTGAAGAGTTGGTGTGACAAAGTTCTTGGCATATAGTTGCCATGGCTGTTAATGACAACATGTCTCAAACCATAACGCATATGCCTCGTAATGACAACATGTCTCAAACTATATTAATTTTTTTAGTTTTTGGTTTAACTTTGGCTGGTTTATTTCCTGTTTTTAACTGGACCGACCTCATACATGAATTGATTAAGTAGGTTTGAACAAGCATAGCTATTAAAAAATGAAGATTGTGTGTGTGATTAATTTTTTTGAAACTACGTTTTAGTAGACTCAAATCTGTGATTTTCTTTATTTGACGTAATGCTTTGTCTTGCAGTGTGGAAAGGATGATGCAGTGTGTAGCTTTTAAGAAAATGTTGGGTGCTCTGTTTTTTTTGGATCTACTTGTTTTGGATTTGTTCTGGATATGAAGGCTGTTATGTTTAAAACTTTGAATGATGTTTCTATTTAGCCAGATTTGAACAGTTTGACTGATTATCTTTGCCGTTTATGATGCATATGATGTTTTTTTGTTTGTCGTCCTTTACCTGTATAAATGGCACAACAAAAAGGGTCTCCATGGCCATCCTTGCTTCAGTGAGGTGAGTAGGAAAACCACATTCCACTCATTCTTTTGTCTCCTTTGCCATCTCCAAATTTTATGATCCCATCATTTGGGCTAAAACCGCTTTCACTATGCTCAAAAAGTTCGCAACTTGAGTTGCTCTTGTCCTTCCCATATGTGGTAGCCCAGCCATACAGTTAAAGACCATAAAGTTTCTACCTTTTCTTCACCCATCTATTTGCTGCACCATTTGGGAGATACCCTTCTCTTGAACTATTAAACTGAGACCAAAAGTTCGTGCGGTGTTAAAGAGGTTCCTCTTGGTCTCTTCGAATCCCGAGTCAAGCTCTTCTAGTTTGACACCTGTAATTGTCAACGACTTTCTTTGTTGTGCTATGGCTTCTATCACCACAGACCATTGACTTCCTTCATAAGAGTCAAACTCAACTATGTGAACTGATTCCACATGGGGGGATGGAATCGTTTCAACAATGGCTGAATTAGCTGTGAAATGACCAAACCGAGCATACGGAAAGATCTTGTAGAACGAACTCAATGCTTTCATAAAGTTCCTAATGGCTTCTTGTTTAAAGTATTCTTCATGTCTTTCATTATCAACATCCTGGAACAAACTCAATGCTGTGCGCTCGCCAGCTGCGCTAATGGGGTT
Organism: Artemisia tridentata subsp. tridentata; assembly: GCA_021014915.2. Lineage (NCBI taxonomy): Eukaryota > Viridiplantae > Streptophyta > Magnoliopsida > Asterales > Asteraceae > Artemisia > Artemisia tridentata. Next base: position 286,415,142 of record CP139505.1, on the reverse strand, counting down.
TGTTTTCTCGTTGGCGCATCTCACCATCACGACAACATGCACTTTCTGTCCCATTGAAATGGCCACTGCATAAGGTTTGAGTAGATTTTGTAATCCTATATGGGATTCAGGTTTCATGACATCGTTTAATTCTTCCATGGAAAGGCATGGACTCTATACATCCTCGCCTTTGATAGACGTTTCTGATTGAATCTCTTCTACTTCTTGAACATTATCACATAACCTTAGGCAATCAAATGATTATGCAGTTTAAAAGTCTAATTAACAATTAAAAAAGATAGGCAAATGTCAGATCACAAACGTCACATGTAATTATGGGTGTAAATGAGACGGACACCTCGCGAGCTATTTGAGATCGACTCGTAAAACTACTCGAAATCGACTCGAGTAGAGCTCGAGCTCGAGCTATTTGAGTACACTTTCGAGTCGAGTTCGAGCTCCAATATACTCGGCCCGTGAGGCTCGCAAGCCTCATCAAGCTTCCACTAAATTACACTTCCACCCTTGTTCAAGAAATAGGGTGCGTTTACTCATGGAGGAGTTGCTCTGTCTCTCTTGTGATGAGCCTGTTTATACCATAATCTGAGTCAGTGGGACTGGATTTATGGTATAGAATAGGTAATGTAGTCATATTTGAGTCAAAGCAAGTAGGGGGTTTGGTTGGTTTGTTGGAGGGATGAGGCCATCCTGTGTTTGTTGTATCTTTCTTTTAGTGTGAGGATGTAGACTACACTATGGTTGGGGATGATAGGCATTGAGAAGGAAATGTAGTCCTCGTGGTGAATTTGTGAAATTATAGAGTTTGTTCTTGCTGTTTGGATTGCTAGTATTGTACTCCTTCCGTCCCATATTAAGTGTCCACTTTCAAAATGCACAAAGTTTTAGAAAATTCCACTAACTACATTCTCCATCAATCAAATATCATTTTTACCCACTAAAGTCTCATCTCATTGGTTGAAATACAATATGGACACTTAATTTGGGACATCTCAAGATTTCATTGTGGACACTTAATTGGGACGGATGGAGTAGTATTTAGTGTTTCAGTTCATTTTTTTATTGCCTTGGTATGTCATTGAGAAGGAAATGTAATCTTATATTTCTTGAACATCATCACATAACCTTAGGCATGCATCATAAGGACCGTGATGTGCTATGAATCAATGTCATCCGGTGAAAGATTTTGCGTCTGATCATAACCCAGCAATGGATAGTTAACACACTCATATGATAACACAGGAAGATAAGATTTTGATGAAATCAACGAGTTTTCATGGGTGCTATTGATCGAAGAAAGAAAACCATGGTGCTCAGTCTCATAATGATCAGGATTCGAATGAAAATAGGACTGAATCGGCCAAGGGTCTGAACTAGAAGCTCAGATATTGCATCATCATCTTCTTATTATCTTGCAGTTAAGACTTAAGTGAGAGTACTAGGTGCCTATAAGTTTTGATGATTGTCGAGTGTTTCTTGATATGTTTATAAATCAAAACGACTAATGGAAGTCGACAGAAAAGTTAAAGTGGATATAAAAGATTAGAATTTAAATCCAGCTAACTACTAAGAGATCTTGTCATTTGTCTTTCTTTCTGAATTGGAATTTTGCTAAGGTTTGGTGACTTTGGTCAGTTGTAGCCATTTGTCGAATATTAAAATGTTAACATCTCAATCACTCCATTTTTACACGAAATTTACATGTACATTCAACTTTACTATGTAAAATTCATTGCAAAGTTCTCTTTTTTCAAAAATTTGATTCCCACCACTCACCTTATTTTATTATCGTTGAAGGGTATATTAGTCATTTTACACTTTTTTGCTTGTTTCATTATATTCAAATTTGATATCTTCTTTATGCTGCTAGAATGTATCTAATATCATGTAATTGGGAAATTTTGCTGGTTGAAATATATTATGGCTGCTTGCTCTTTGAGGGGTCCCCGTTTTTACCAATTTGCCCTTTGTAATCTTCATTTACGATATTTGTTCTATTTAGAGAATGATCTCATTAGTCTCTGGTTTCATACAAACTCTTTCTACCTTATTAGTTTATTATGGATGTGATTGGCGATGTTGGTTACATGATAACTTTTAATTAAGCTTAATGTGTTCTGCATCCTGAAGACTGGGGGATTACTTAACCATAGGTTCCGACTGGCCGACCCATGGTACAAATCTATGAGGAGGGTTGAGATGGTTTGTTTCATTAACAAATTGTAGTTGAAGATGAAATACATCAAAATGCTAGCATAACCTTATGTAGCACTCCCTTTAATAACGTTATGATACCATATCTTTGATTGCTATAGTAACTGCTTATTAATAAGCTTATTTTAGTTTTTAATTATTAATTATCATATAAATAAGTTAGTTAAACTTAGTTCATTAAAATTCTTAGCTTAAATCAGATTTTATAAGTCAAAAGGCCAAGACAGCCCCATAAAGGGCTGTTTGGTTCTATGGGTCAATATGGGTAATTCTAGGTTTCACTGTTACATTACTATTTCATCAGCATAAATCCTTCTTATCTTGGTTAGGTTAAGTTGTTTCTAAGTCCAAATAAGCCAATTAGATTGATATAATAGTTTTGAGAGGTCTGTGATAATTTCAGACCATAAGTTAACCATATAAGCCAATATAAGCCACAAGCTTATTTAGCCCCTATCCTTGGCATTTCTGAGTTCATCATAGTCCATATAGTGATAATCCATAAGCCTAGATAGAGTTCCTTTGGTATGCACACATCTGCACAAGTCTGCACATAAGAAACCATAGTTCAGTCTGCACAATTTTTCTCAGCTTTCCAAGAGCTTATTCCCTTGTGCTCACTTCCTGATTTATGGTTTACAAATAGCTGGTAGTATTAGCTATTAGGATATCATTTGGGATTTCACTTCACAGCTTATTTCCTAGCTTAATTTTAGTCTGCAAAATGCCCTTGTGGTCTGTCCAATTTCTGCATCAGATTTTGCTTTCCTAGACCATCTGATCTAGGGCAAAATTGGATAAGCAATTGGTTTGCAAATTTGGGCATTTTCATTTTATAAGTTCCCTATAGTACTAGCTTCAATAATCTGCTTTTGTTTTTCCCTGACCAGCTTTTATCTAGCTTTTAGAGCTTATTAAATTAGGCTGTTTAAGCTATTTTGTTTCTGTCTTAATTTCACTACTGTACTACTGTTTATCTGCTTATTTCTTGTGTTTATTTGTACTTATTCAGTTGTTTCAAGCTTCTAATAGTATGTTTAACTATTCCTGAGCATTTGGTAATTTTTAGAGCTCTTTAGCTTATTTTTGGGCTTATTTCCAAACTGCTTATTAGCCCATTTGTTTATTAGGGTTTAGATAACTTTTGATTTTATTTTTCCTAGATTCAGAATAATATTTTAGATTTACCTTAAATTTTTCAGATTTTTCTAAAGTCATTTACTATTTTTAAACCTTTTAATTAGTTTCTAATAGTTTTTAATTCATAATAAAAAATTTAAAAGTCAGAAAAATATAAATCTTTTTTCTAAAATTTTCTTTTATTATTTAGGATTTAAGAAAAATAATTTTACACTTGTAGGATTAGTTTTCTAGAATTTTGGTTTTAATCCCGTTTTTAGAATTCCTGTTTCGCGTTTTTAAATATAATTTGTTAACCTTAATTTTCTTGTGAGAATTTGTTTCTCATTTGTTAAATTAGAATAAAAATAAAAACAAAAATTCCTTATCCCACTCATCAGTCACTCTAATCCAAACTTTCAACGATTGCCCATTCACACCTCGTTGGGACACGACCCGGGTAATCACTTACCTGGTATCACACATATCACAAACGTGAGTTTTTGCAAGTTAGCCTTTTTCCTAAAGGGTTGATTTGTCTTTATTCACGCGTATCCGTCGTCAGCATATTATTTATATACACTATTTAGCACGGATCATGCACTCATACATTTTGAAGGGATTAGGTGTAAAGGAAGATACTTAATCATTTCGGTTGCATTTAACATCTCGTTGTGTGAGAACCAATGATTTCAGTATAAATACTGCCTGTGATAAGATAAACTCATTAAAAGAGCCTTCTTGACAGGGTTTCCAGCTCGTGGCAGGTGTTACCTCTAACACAAATGTATTAGATTCACGTTTGCTCCATGTTCTCTAAACTAGATGTCCGTAGACTAACACACTATGCTAATGATAGAATGGTAAATGTTGACATAAATAATGCCTAAAAACATTATTCATATCTCTATGTTTTAATGATCACAAAATATAAACTCATTAAATATAAACTTATCAAATAAACAAGTATTTAGTTGTAAATATTCATTTCTACAACTTAATCACTTAAGGTATGAATAAACAAGTGCTTAATGCATTATATGATCAAAAGAACATTTTCTTAATAACTAGATTTTTTATAAAACATCAAAAACATTTTATATATTTTTGAAAAAACATTTTTGGTATTAAATAAAAATGTTTAATCTTTTATAAAAATATGAATTCAAATTTTTAACCAAAATCAGTTAAAATGTTCCAGAAAAACCTTCCCCACAAAAGGACAAATCTGGGCAACGGACACCTTGGGCGGCCCCCTTAATTTTACTAGGCGGCCCCCTTAAAATTAAGGGGACCGCCCCCCTATTTAAGGGGGCCGGCCACGCTCCAGTAGGTCTCCAGCTGTCCAGTTTTTCTCCTATAAATACCAGCCTTCTCCTGGATTTTTACTCACCTTTTGCACACTGAAACTTTCTGTTTTAAATCACATTTCATATCTTCAAAAACCCTTTGATCATATAATCTTAAGCTTTGATTTCTAAGTGATCCAAGCTTCCTCCATTCAAGTGTAAAAGAAGAATACTCCTTCAACAACTAGAGAAGAAGTATTGCAACTTAGATACCTAAGTTGTTTGTGTCATCATATATTTGTTTATAAGTTGTGTATTGTTGTTAGATAGTTGTGTGTATAATTGTTTGGGATAGGTTAGTGTGTAAGTAGAGAAGTTGTGTTGTTAAGGTGTGTAAGTAGTGAAGGTGTGAAGAAGTAGAAGTGTACATAGGTTGTGCTTAGTTGTGAAGTGTCGTGAAGAAGTAGTGAAGAAGTAGTGAAGAAGTCGTGAAGTAGTCGTGAAGAAGAAGGTGTGATTAAGTCGTGTTTAATTTGTGAGATTGGTTCTAGCTACGATTAGAACTCGACATCTAGCTTTGTGTCGTTAAGCCTGTGTAAGCCAAAGTTGTGTAAGGTTTTCTCCGCCATAAGGGAGCTTGTTGACATAGTGAAGAAAACTCTCGAGTTAGGTGCTCGGGGAGTGGAGTAGGGCAAGGAAGGTGTCCTTGTAGCCGAACCACTATAAATCTCTTGTCTCTCGGTTAGATCTTTCCATCTCTAGCTTTCATTTCATTTTATTACCTTACTTGCATTACTTATTTATATTTACTTATATACATATTGTTCAAGGAGTTGAGATCACATAAATTCGAATCTAAGTTTTAAAAAGCAAACAAAGTTTTCACAATTAAATTTAAAAGGACATAAAACTATTCAACCCCCCCCCCCTTCTAGTTTTCCACAATTGGTATCAAGAGCCACGTCAAACAAGATTTTTAAAATTAATTGTATTTTAAAACTTGAAACGATCTATGGAATCTTTAAAATATTTAGAAGGGCAATCTATGCAAAGACCACCACTATTTGAAAGTGATGGTTTTCTTTATTGGAAAAATAGATTCGAAACTTATGTGAAATTAAAGGATCTTGATCTTTGGCATGTTATTACCTATGGTGATTTTCCCCCTATTCAATATAATATCCTAACTAAAATAGATGAAATTGTACCTTTTGAAAAACAAAATGATGATTTAAAAAAGAAACTAGCAAAAAATAATGAAGCTAAAATGGTTATTTATAATGCGTTACCACGCAAAGAATATGAAAGAATTTTTATGTGTCAAACCGCAAAAGAGATTTGGGATTCTTTACTAATCACTCACCAAGGTAATAGTCAAGTCAAAGATAATAAAATAGATCTTCTTGTGCAACAATATGAACAATTTACAATTCCTGAAGAGGAATCTATTGATAATGCATTTGCTAAATTTAACACAATCATCACAAGTTTAAAAGCACTTGATGAGACTTTTTCTAGCAAAAATTGTGTAAGGAAATTTATTAGGGCATTACATCCGAAATGGCGCGCGAAGGTCACGGCGATTGAAGAGTCAAAGAACTTGATGACGTTATCATTTGATGAGCTTATTGGCAACTTGAAGGTTCATGAAGAAATTATAAAGAGGGACTCGGAAACGGTCAAGAGCAAGAAAGATCAAATCAAGTCTCTTGCGCTAAAAGCCAAAAAGGAACTTAGTGATGACGATGATTCAAGTGACGATAGTGAAGACGAAGAATATGCAATGGCCGTTAGAGAATTCAAGAAATTCTTCAAGAGACGAGGAAGATTCACGAGACAACCGCGAGATGAAAGAAGATCGCTACAAAGAAATAGAAATGATAACTACGGGAAAAGAAAGTGCTTTAGATGTGGAAGCCAAAACCATCTCATTGGCGAATGTCCAAAGCCACCGGGTTATGATTACGAAAGCGCATTTGTTAGTGGAACATGGAGCGATAGCGACAAAGATAAAGCGGACAAAGCAAAAGACGAAAAGTGCCTTGTAGCTCAAGCCACCGATGAAATATGTCTAGGGATAAATTTGGAGCCCGACGAATGGATTAAGGATAGCAGATGCTCGAAGCACATGACGGGAAACCGGAAGCTATTCTCCTCCTACAAGGCATACAACGGAGGTAATGTTATTTTCGGTAGTGATTTTCGTGGAAAAATCATTGGCAAAGGTACGATCTCTCAAGACTCCCTAACTATTGAAAATGTTGAGCATGTAGATAACTTAACATATAAATTGCTTAGTATAGGACAAATATGCGATAATAAGTGTAGGGTTACTTTTACAAGTAGAGATAGCGAAATAGTTAAGGACGGAAAGGTCATAGGTAGAGGAGTTAGGAAATGTGGCGTATATGTTATGAAACTAGGAAATAAACCGGAAGATAAAATATGTCTAGCAACTTTAGATGAAAACTCTACATTGTGGCATAGAAGATTAGGTCACACAAATATGCAACAAATACAATCCCTAGCCTCTAAAGAATTAGTTAGAAACTTGCCTAACCTAAGATATAACCAACACTTTTGCGATGCATGTAAAATAGGAAAACAAGCACATGCTAGTCACAAAGCTAAGAATATAGTCTCCACTACTAGATGCCTAGAATTATTACACATGGACCTTTTTGGTCCAACCGCTGTGCGGAGTTACGGAGGTAATCGTTATACCTTAGTAATTGTAGACGACTATTCACGATACACGTGGACTAGATTTTTAAGTGATAAAACCGAAGCCTTTAATAAGTTTGAAATATTTAGTAAAATGATTCAAAATAAATTAGGATGTTCTATAGTATCAATTAGGACGGACCATGGTCAGGAATTTGATAACGAAGTGCAATTCGGAAAATATTGTGATTTAAATGGGATATCTCACAATTTCTCCGCTCCTCGCACTCCACAATCAAATGGGGTAGTAGAAAGAAAAAATCGAACATTACAAGAAATGAGTAGAACAATGTTAAATGAACAATCTATCCCACAAAAATTTTGGTGCCATGCCGTAGATACATCAACATATATAATAAATAGAGTCTCAATTAGGCGAATTTTAGGAAAAACCCCATATGAGTTATTAAGAGGTAGAAAACCTAATCTAAATTACTTTAGGGTATTCGGGAGCAAATGTTTTGTTCTCAATACAAAAGATTACCTTACTAAGTTTGATCCTAAGTCGTACGAAGGAATCTTTCTAGGGTATTCACAAAATAGTAAAGCATACATAATTCTTAATAAACACACTATGAAAGTAGAGGAGTCCTTAAATGTAACATTTGATGAAACTCCACCACCACCTAAGACATTGCCCCTAGAAGATGATGACCTAATTGAAGAAGAAGCTATTGAGGTTAATAAAATTAAACCCTTAGGCGATGATAATGAAGATATAATATTAGGTGAAAACGAAATAGTAAATGTTAAGGAATCTAAATCACACCCGTTAGATAATATAATAGGAAACTTAAATCAAAGAACCCTTAGATCACAAGCTCAAGATAAAAATAACTTATTTTGTTTCCTATCAACTATAGAACCTAAAAATATAAATGAGTCATTAAAAGATGAAAGTTGGGTTATGGCTATGCAAGAAGAACTAAATCAATTTAAGACTAATGACGTTTGGGAACTAGTCCCAAATCCCATGAACATGACCATCATAGGAACTAAGTGGGTTTATAGAAATAAGTTAGACGAAAATGGAATAGTTACTAGGAACAAAGCTAGGTTAGTTGCCCAAGGATATAATCAACAAGAAGGAATAGATTATGACGAAACTTATGCCCCCGTAGCTAGATTAGAATCTATAAGAATACTACTTGCCTATGCATGCGCCCTAGATTTTAAGTTATTTCAAATGGACGTGAAAAGTGCATTCCTTAACGGTTTTATCAATGAGGAGGTATACGTGGCACAACCTCCAGGATTCATTCACTTCGCAAAACCTGATTATGTTTATAAACTCAAGAAAGCTTTATATGGACTCAAACAAGCTCCCAAGGCTTGGTATGATCGATTAAAGGCATTTCTTATTAAACATGATTATTCCATGGGAATGGTAGATAACACTCTTTTCACGAAAAAGAAAAGCCCAAATCTCATCATTGTCCAAATATATGTCGACGACATTATATTCGGATCGACTTGTCAGGATATGTGTGATGAATTCGCGAAAATCATGCATGATGAGTTTGAGATGAGTATGATGGGTGAACTTAATTTCTTCCTAGGATTACAAATAAAACAATTAGAAGATGGAATATTTTTTAATCAATCTAAGTACATTAAGGAAATGCTTAAGAAATTTGGATTAGAAGACGCTAAGCCCATGAAGACACCGATGTCTACGGAAGTAAAACTCACAAGAGATGAAGAGGGTGAGTCCGTAGAAAACACTAAGTATAGAGGAATGATAGGTAGTTTACTATACTTAACGGCAAGTAGACCGGATATCATGTTTAGTGTCTGCCTTTGTGCTCGCTTCCAAGAGGATCCCAAAACCTCTCACCTAGAAGCGGTTAAGCGTATCTTCCGATACATTAAAGGCACTATACACTTAGGATTATTGTATCCTAAGGGATCGGGCATAGAAACCATCGTCTATGCGGATTCGGATCATGCGGGAGACTACGTGGATAGAAAAAGCACTAGCGGAATTTGCACGTTAATGGGATGTTGTCTAACATCTTGGTTCTCGAAGAAGCAAACCACTCTTGCTATTTCTACCACAGAAGCCGAATATGTAAGCACTGGAAAGGCATGTCAACAAGCACTATGGATGAAACAAGCTCTCGTAGATTATGGCATTAGGTTAGATGATGTCCCAATTATGTGTGATAACAAAGGTGCTATAGATTTAAGTAAGAATCCCGTTCAACACTCTAGGACTAAACATATAGAAATACGCCACCACTTCCTCCGCAATAACGTTCAAAAAGGAAATATATCTATAGAAAAGGTTGCATCGGAAGATAACTTAGCAGACATATTCACTAAGCCCCTTAAGCGTGAACTCTTTAACTACTTACGTTTAGGCCTAGGGAGGATGGAACAAATTGACTGAATTTTCTGCACTTTTGGTACAAATTTTTTTTCCAGATGGGCGGACCCCTTAATGTTAAAGGCGGTCCCCTTAATTATTAAGGGGACCGGCCATCTGTTTGTAAAATTATTTTTATTTATTTATTTTTTTTCTCATCTGAGTCTAGGAATCTGTTTTGCACAAAACAAAAGATTGGGAAATATTTTTCTTGCATAAACATATTTATAAACAAAACCCAATCTATTTTCTACAAATCATTCTCACATCTAGGAAAACACATGAAAACCATTTTTCTTACATTGTTGAATAATGCTAAAAATATTTTTTTTCATGCATAAAGATCTCACATGAATTGTCAAAGTAGATAATCTAATATATACATCTTTGATATTCATATATTGAGCAAAATCAAATCAAGGAGACCTGAGATTGTTTCTTAGGAAATTTTTGCATTTAGGAGTCGAAACAATCACATCTCCACATTTGTTGCATATAGGCACACACTAGAACAAGCTTATTAATCACATCCTCACAACTGTTCCATCACCTATTCCCCATTAGTTTCTAGTGCCTTTGCTTCATTACCCTTGCCTTAGATGATTAGGTTCCTTAATTCTCTAAATTGCTAGATATTAATTATTGCTTGCTTATTTATTTATCTTATATGCCATGCATGCTTAATATGTTTCTCTATTGCCTCAAAGAGTGGGACTTGCCTAAAACCAGAAGCTCAAAACATAGCCATCCTCACCTATTCCTGCAGAAAAACCCATTTCTGAAACCCAGAAAGATACCAGATGGGCGGCCCCCTTAATTCATAAGGCGGCCCCCTTAATTATTAAGGGGACCGCCCATAATTAAGGGGACCGGCCATCTGCTGGACGGGTTCAAAGAATCTTTTTCTGCTTTTTAGCCCTTTTGATCCTATACTTCCCCAAATTCCTAAACACATTTTGTCCTAATCACCCAACAAGCCTATCCATTCCTAAACAACACAAATCCTCCACTATAAATAACCCCATATCTCACCACATTCAATCATCCCATCATGTCTTCTCCTATCAACCAAAAACCAAAAACCTCAAAGCTAGCAAGGATGACCTTAAAACCCGGGTGGAAAAGAAAACCTCACACTCACCACAAGCCCATCACAACTAGACAACCAACACCTCCATCATCATTCATCCCCAACTACTCTCCAAGATCACAACCTCATTCCATTGAACCATTTCACAAACCCTACCATTTTGGCCAAACATCCACATTCATTCCAAACTACTCCCCTAAACATCAAACCAACTTCAATGGAATCCTTGAAAACCCTCATCACCTTGGTCAAACATCAAACCTTTCACCCCAATACCATCCATTTCCACCAAATAACCAAATCCCCATTCATGAAAGGCAAAAGCTTCATGAAGAGATTAACCAAATCCATGATCTTAGTGATCTCCTTGCTATGCACCTCACACAACGCAACAAGGGACAACCTCCATCCTCACCTTACTCAAATTGCCTACCCCACTCTCTTAACTTGGATCAAGTTACAAACCACACCCACTATTGCCCTTGTTGCATCTTCCTTCAAAAACAAATCCTCCACTTAAGTGAAGATATTTCTTGGATCGAATATCTACTCACTCATCCTCATCCCATTCCTCCACTACAACGATATAACATCAATGGATCCGCTCCATTTCCCTCACCATCACATAACTAAAACACATCCACATGCTTTCCGCCTCAAAATAAAATCCCTCACCCTTTTGTGTCACAAGCAAGTTCAATCGCTCTCTTTGGCAATATGAGGACCATTAGTATTTCTAGTTATGTTGTAATCATTATGTTTCAAGTATTTTATGTAATGTAATGATGATTCATATGTTATATATGATCATCTTGAATGCATAAATAAATTAGTTGGTTGTTCTAAATATTTTTGCTATGTATCTTGTGTCTCCTAACTTGTTTTTGCAGCCAAGATTTCCATAGCTCGTCTCCTTGGTGCCCTCAAACGAGGGGGAGTAAACATCAAGGGGGAGTTCTCGTCCCGACAAATTTAGTTTCTAAAACTTGTCGGCATAACCTTTTTGATTCTACAAAAAGGGGGAGAAGTGAATGTAAACTCACTAAATACTTGTCCAAAAATAAATTTTTGGATTTATTAAGTTTAAGTTTTGTAATCATCAAAAAGGGGGAGATTGTTGACATAAATAATGCCTAAAAACATTACTCATATCTCTATGTTTTAATGATCACAAAATATAAACTCATTAAACATAAACTTATCAAATAAACAAGTATTTAGTTGTAAATATTCATTTCTACAACTTAATCACTTAAGGTATGAATAAACAAGTGCTTAATGCATTATATGATCAAAGGAACATTTTCTTAATAACTAGATTTTTTATAAAACATCAAAAACATTTTATATATTTTTGAAAAAACATTTTTGGTATTAAATAAAAATGTTTAATCTTTTATAAAAATATGAATTCAAATTTTTAACCAAAATCAGTTAAAATGTTCCAGAAAAACCTTCCCCACAAAAGGACAAATCTGGGCAACGGACACCTTGGGCGGCCCCCTTAATTTTACTAGGCGGCCCCCTTAAAATTAAGGGGACCGCCCCCTTATTTAAGGGAGCCGGCCACGCTCCAGTAGGTCTCCAGCTGTCCAGTTTTTCTCCTATAAATACCAGCCTTCTCCTGGATTTTTACTCACCTTTTGCACACTGAAACTTTCTGTTTTAAATCACATTTCATATCTTCAAAAACCCTTTGATCATATAATCTTAAGCTTTGGTTTCTAAGTGATCCAAGCTTCCTCCATTCAAGTGCAAAAGAAGAATACTCCTTCAACAACTAGAGAAGAAGTATTGCAACTTAGATACCTAAGTTGTTTGTGTCATCATATATTTGTTTATAAGTTGTGTATTGTTGTTAGATAGTTGTGTGTATAATTGTTTGGGATAGGTTAGTGTGTAAGTAGAGAAGTTGTGTTGTTAAGGTGTGTAAGTAGTGAAGGTGTGAAGAAGTAGAAGTGTACATAGGTTGTGCTTAGTTGTGAAGTGTCGTGAAGAAGTAGTGAAGAAGTCGTGAAGAAGAAGGTGTGATTAAGTCGTGTTTAAGTTGTGAGATTGGTTCTAGCTACGATTAGAACTCGACATCTAGCTTTGTGTCGTTAAGCCGGTGTAAGCCAAAGTTGTGTAAGGTTTTCTCCGCCATAAGGGAGCTTGTTGACATAGTGAAGAAAACTCTCGAGTTAGGTGCTCGGGGAGTGGAGTAGGGCAAGGAAGGTGTCCTTGTAGCCGAACCACTATAAATCTCTTGTCTCTCGGTTAGATCTTTCCATCTCTAGCTTTCATTTCATTTTATTACCTTACTTGCATTACTTATTTATATTTACTTATATACATATTGTTCATATTGTTCAAGGAGTTGAGATCACATAAATTCGAATCTAAGTTTTAAAAAGCAAACAAAGTTTTCACAATTAAATTTAAAAGGACATAAAACTATTCAACCCCCCCCTTCTAGTTTTCCACAGTAAAGAATGTG